>BLSH010008728.1:364255-409700 GCA_018402905.1 Glandirana rugosa | reverse complement strand
ACAGCACAGACAGCAGTAGTAAAGTAATCTATCTCAGGATGCAGGATCAGGTCTTAAAATGGCTAAAATCTGTCCCTCACGCCGTCAGCTACCTTTCCCTATACTAACCCAAGGAGCATGTGACTGCAGCACTGTGACTCCAGCTTATAAAGAGGCTGGGTCACATGATGCACCGGCCAATCACAGCCATGCCATTAGTAGGCATGGCTGTGATGGCTTCTAAGGGCAAACCAGTGAAACGCTTGTTGATTGGCTGCCCTGCAGCTTCTCAACACGTGGAGTAAAATAGCAGAACCCCGGACCGAACCCGAACGATTTTTGAAATGTCCGGGTCCGGGTCCGTGCCACGGACACCCTAAAGTTCGGTACGGACCCGAACGTTACAGTCCGGGTTCGCTCAACACTACATACAATGTTTAATTTCCTTTATCTCTACTATTTATGTATAAAGATAATGCTGCTGTATTTAACCACTCTCCCCCCGCCAGCAGTGTGGGTGGGTGAGCAGCAGCTGCAGGTCTGACAATGTACTTGTAAAAGAAAATTGTGAAAAAATAACAAATTGTATTTAATTTCTTAATTTTTCCAAAAAAGTGACCAAAAAATTACAACTTCAAAAAAACTTACCATGCCTATTATTAAATACCTGTCTTCTTTCTCAAAAGAGGTTATTTTGGGGGTGCTTGTACTGTCCTGGCATTTTAAGGGCTTCGAGAAATCATTTAGGCCATCAGTACATCAGGATTGATCAATTTTCAAATATATATACAGTATGTGTGTATATATATATATATATATATATATATATATATATATATACAGCATCTCACAAAAGTGAGCATGATCTCCTCCCTTCGGAGACTGGGCCGAAGGGCAGTATTCCAACATGATAAGGACCCCAAACACACCTCCAAGCATGTCTCCAGGCCTAAAGCCTATTGAGTATCTGTGGGGCATCCTCAAACGGAAGGTGGGGGAGTGCAAGTCCCTAATATCCACCAGCTCCGTGGAGACCTTGCACTCCTCTACATAGAGGAATGGAAGAGGACTCCAGTGGCAACATGTGAAGCTCTGGCGAACTCCATGCCCAAGAGGGTTAAGGCAGTGCTGGAAAGTAACGGTGGCCACAAAAAATATTGACACTTTGGACCCAGTTTGTACATTTTTCGCTTATGGGTGTACTCACTGTTGTTGCCAGTGGCTTAGACATTAATGGCTGTGTGTTGATTTATTGTTGGGGGGGGCAGCAAATTTGCATTGTTATACAAACTGTACACTCACTAATTTACATTGTAGCAAAGTGTAATTTCTTCAGTGTTGTCACATGCAATATATAATAAAATATTTACAAAAATGTGAGTGGTGTACTCACTTTTGTGAGATGCTGTGTGTATGTATGTGTGTGTATATATATATATATAATATACAGTTGTGCTCATATGTTTACATGGCAGAATTTATGATTTTTCAGAGAATATGAATGACAACACAAAAACGTTTCTTTCTCTCATAGTTAGTGTTTGGCTGAAGCCATTTATCATCAATCAACTTTGTTTACTCTTTTTAAATCATAATGACAACAGAAACTACCCAAATGACCCTGATCAAAAGTTTACATACCCCAGTTCTTAATACCGTGTATTGCCCCTTTAACATCAATGACAGCTTGAAGTCTTTTATGGTATTTGTAGATGAGGTTCTTTATCTTCTCAGATGGTAAAGATGCCCATTCCTCTTGGCAAAAAGCCTCCAGTTCCTGGAAATTCTTGGGCTGTCTTGCTTGAACTGCATATTTGAGATCTCCCCAGAGTGGCTCAATGATATTGAGGTCCGGAGACTGAGATGGCCACTCCAGAACCTTCACTTTATTCTGCTGTAGCCAATAACAGGTCGATTTGCCCCTGTGTTTTAGATCATCATTGTCATGTTGGAATGTCCAAGCATGTCCAATGCACAGCTTCCTGGCTAAAGAATGCAAATGTTCCTCCAGTATTTTTTGATAACATACTGCATTCATCTTGCCATTAATTCCGATCAAATGTCCTGTGCCTTTGTAGCTCACACATCCCCAAAACATTAGCGATCCACCTCCGGGTTTCACAGGCCTTGTTGCCTCCTCTCTAAATGAAGTGTTTATGGTTGTGGCCAAAAAGCTCAATTTTGGTCTCATTACTCCAAATGACTTTGTGCCAGAAGGTTTGAGGCTTGTCTCTGTGCTGTTTGGCGTATTGTAAGCAGGATACTTTATGGCATTTGCGTAGTAATGGCTTTCTTCTGGCGACTCGACCATGCAGCCCATCTGTCTTTAAGTGCCTTCTTATTGTGCATCTTGAAACAGCCACACCACACGTCCTGTATTTCACTTGTAGTTATTTATGGGTTTTTCTTTGCACCCCAAACAATTTTCCTGGCAGTTGTGCACTGTTGATTGGCATTCTCAATTCATTCAATATCTTTTTATATCCCTTTCCTGTTTTATACAGTTCAACTACCTTTTACCGCAGATCCTTTGACAATTATTTTGCTTTCCCCATGACTCAGAAGCCAGAATCATCAGTGCAGCACTGGATGAAAGATGAAAGGGTCTGTCAGGAGTCCAGAAACTCATTGACCTTTTATACACACACTAATTAAAAGCAAACAGATCACAGGTGAGTATGGTTACCTTTAATAGCCATTAAAACCCCTTTGTGTCAACTTGTGTGCATATTATCAGGCCAAAATCACTAGGGTATGTAAACTTTTGATCAGGGTCATTTGGGTATTTTCTGTTGTCATTATGATTTAAAAAGAGTAAACACAGTTGAGTGATAATAAATGGCTTCATACCGACCGATATCACTCTTAAACGTCGATTTAAAAATCTATGCCAAAATTTTAGCCACCCGCCTACAACCGCTCCTCCCTGACCTGATCTCCCAAGACCAAGTGGGCTTTGTACAGGGCAGAGAGGCCCGAGACAACACCACAAAGGCCATTAATATTTTGCACTGGCTATCCAGGTCCACAACAGAGGGCTTTTGTCTTTCCACCGACGCGGAGAAGGCGTTTGACAGGGTAGCATGGGACTATATGAGTGCAACCCTGTCATCCCTGGGCTTGGGCTCCTTCATGATAACAAGCATATTAAGCCTTTATTCCAACCCATGCGCCAGAGTTAAGGTCAATGGCTGCTTGTCAAACGCCTTCTCCATTCACAACGGAACGCGACCGGGTTGCCCACTTTCCCCCATCATCTTCGTGCTAACCCTAGAGCCCCTGTTACGCTGCATTAGGTCAAATCCACACATACCAGGAGTTATGATAGCCGGTAAAGAATATAAAACTGAGGCATTTGCAGATGACATTCTTCTCTTTCTCTCCAACCCAAGAATTTCTCTGCCTAACCTCCTACAACAATTCAAACATTTCAGCACGATCTCCAACTTCAAAATCAATTTTCACAAATCTACTGCGTTGAATATCACCCTCCCCCAGGCACTAGCCCAGCACTGTCAAGAATCCTTCCCATTCACCTGGCAGAGGGAGGCGATTACATACCTTGGCATCCAGCTGACAGCCAACCTGCAAAAACTCTACTTCCTAAATTTCCACCCCTTACTACGAAACTTTCGAACAGTCTTAGCAACCTGGGAAAAATCCACATTATCGTGGTTCGGGAGAGCGGCCGCAATAAAAATGACAATCCTCCCGCGTTTCCTATACCTTGCACAAGCTATCCCCATCTCCTTACCCAGAACCTTCTTCACATCTATACGCACACTTCTCCGTTCATTCATCTGGAAAGGCAGAACACCCAGGCTCAGTTTGAAGAAACTTTCATCCCCAAAACACAAAGGAGGCATAGGTCTGCCCGACTTCGAGCAATATCACAGAGCTGCCCTCCTGACGAGGGTGATAGACTGGCATGTTCACACTGACTATAAAGAATGGATTACACTAGAGCAATCATGGGCTCGGGGAGCTCTCCAAGATATCACCTGGCTTCCAACTGCTAAACTACCTCCCACTCTCAAAGATCACCCCTTCATTTGGCCCACTCTACAATGCCTCCATAAAACTATCCGGGATACGGCCCTGTCCTCAATTCCTGGTCCAATGACTCCGATCAGAAACAACCCCGAATTCCCCCCGGGACGGGAATTGGGATTCCTTGGGGCTAACAATCGACACCCAAAGGCCTTTCAATTCTTCACCCAAGGGAAATTTCGTACCAGAACAGATCTAGCAGCTAACGGACCTAATATTTCACTTCCCATGTGGGCGTACTTCCAAGCCAGACATTACCTCAACGACCCTAAGGCAAAAGATAAATTCAGCCGCGATCTCACCCCCTTTGAAAAACTATGTGCATCCCCCCCACCCCAAAAACACTTCATTTCAATAATTTACTCCCTCTTGTCAGCCGCTGGTCAGAACCAGTACCCCCAATTTATCAAACTCTGGAGCAAAGACCTGGAAGACACTCTCACCGAGGTGGACTGGGAAAACATCTGCACCACAGCACATAAAGGTACACTGAATGTCACAACACAAGAACACAACTACAAAATCCTAACCCATTGGTATAGGACTCCATCCTATCTCCACAAGATATACCCACAGATATCAGACACCTGTTGGAGATGCAACTCTCTGCCAGGAACAATGCTACATATCTGGTGGGAATGTCCCCAAATCAAACCATTCTGGTCCCAAGTCCATACAATAGTTCAAAGGGTTACCACCTATTCCGTTGACTTCTCCTTCGAACAATATCTGCTGCAGCATTCCAAGGTGATGGGACACGCATTTAGGAAATCCCTTGCAATGCACATGATCAACACAGCCCGAATGTGCATTCCAACCCTATGGAGACAAACACGCCCCCCAACACTCAAAGACTGGTTCACTCGGATTAATAGAGTGATGGACATGGAGGAACTGATAGCAATATCCCTCGATAATTCAGACAAATTCATTAAGACCTGGTCATCATGGATCCACTTTAGGACAACCAACGAATACCAGGCTATATATCCATAAACTCACCTAAACACTTTCAGCACTCCTGTAACAGCAAGTAGGTAACAGTACTGTCAGACACGGTAGACCCCCTGACCGTTTTGCAGGGAATCCATATTATCTTCTCCTCCCCATCCCCAACCCCCGGCATTCTAACCACACTACCCCTACTCCTTCCCCTCCCCCATCCTTTCTCTTCTCTTCTTATGTCTAAAAGCTCAATACATGCTCATCTAAGCAACAAAATATGTCGAGCTTTGAATGAAAACAATGTAACGCTTCCAACCGATGACCTTTGAGATGCTGCCTAATTGTGCTTATATCCACGCTATGTCACATGATTGCTCTAAAGCCTACGAGGCCTCTGCATTGTTTAAAACTGATCATTCTTGTATACTGTTTTTTTTTTCTCTCACTCGACTAATAAAGTTTTATGGAATAAATGGCTTCAGCCAAACACTAACCATGAGTGAAAGAAATGTTTTTGTGTTATCAAAGACAGAAAATCATAAATTCTGCCCGGGTATGTAAACTTATGATCACAACTCTGTGTGTGTGTGTGTGTGTGTGTGTGTGTGTGTGTGTGTGTGTGTGTGTGTGTGTGTGTGTGTGTGTGTGTGTGTATATATATATATATATACAGTATCTTACAAAAGTGAGTACACCCATCACATTTTTCTAAATATCTTCTCATGTGACAACACTTTACACTTTGCTACAATGTAAAGTAGTGAGTGTACAGCTTGTATAACAGTGTACATTTGCTGTACCCTCAAAATAACTCAACACACAGCCATTAATGTCTAAACTACTGGCAACAAAAGTGAGTATACCCCTAAGTTGCACACTCGCTACTTTACATTGTAGAAAATTGTAATTTCTTCAGTATTGTCACAAAAGATCTAATAAAATATTTATAAAAATGTGATGGGTGTACTCACTTTTGTGAGATACTGTATATACTATAGTTTGTAGATGCTATAACTTTCACACAAACCAAACTTATTAGGATTTTTGTTTTACCAAAGACATATAGCAGAACATATTTTGGCCTAAATCTATGAAGCAATTTGACTTTATGGCATATGTTTTATAACAGAAAGTAGAAAATATTTTTTTGTCAACATAGCAAAAACAAAAACAAAAAAAACTGTGGTGATCAAATACCACCAAAAGCAAGCTCTATTTGTGTGAATTTTTTTTATCAATTTGATTTGTGTACAGTGTTGCATGACCGCACAATTGCCAGTGAAATTAGTGCAGTGCTGAATACCAAAAAATGGTCTGGTCATACAGGGGGTAAAACCTTTCAGAGGTCAAGTGGTTAATTTATTAGAATAAAGCATCTGAGTACCTCATTTAATTTTTGCTGTTCATAGGTCACATGATGTCTACCAGGTCTTTCCTGTCCTCAGAGAAAGTTCTAAGGGAGGAGTTTCTTGTACTCTGCTGATGTATGAATCTGTGTCTGCACAGCGTTGATTTATGCTGCGCCAGTCATGACATAAAAAGGCTTACAGAATAGAGAATTCAAATAAATAATTAATAGCAACAAAGTGATGTGAAGCTTTATACAAATCTATATTTCAAAGCAAATGTTTTTTTTTTTTTTTTTGCAATACTTTGGTATAGGTGGAGTTTAAAGTGGATGTAAACCCAAAAAAAAATTACAGACACTTCTGCCTTGTACAGAATAGGATATCATGTCATCTGTGCCCATTTTATGCCACAAAGAGTTAATCCAGCTCTGAGTAACCCCCTTATCTTTTTTCAGTAAGAGAAAGACCAACTAAGTGAGAAAAAGGAGTCCTTTCATCCCATGCTGTGTGAGTGACAAGTCATTTCCTTATCTCCTGCACAGAGCTTACAGAGCTTCACACTCCCCCCTCCCATCTCCTACAACTCTCAGTATAGAGGTGGGTGGGAAGTCTTGTGACATTACAACTCCACCCACGAGCTTCAGCAAAGAGAGCCACCCACTGATCCCAGTGTTTTGCAAGGCTGCTACTGCTGAAAGGGGTGACATCTGCAAGGTAGGGATATATGCACTTGCATGTACATATACATTAATACTGTGCCATTAGTTTATACTGGGTGAGTGGTGGGTTTACATCCACTTTAAGTTGACTGACAATGACTTTCACTTTGTTCACATTGTAAACAGATCTGGAGGAGGTTCTGCCGGTCACAAACTGTGTCGCACTCCTCCAGCCCCCATAGTGTTTAGCAATATGAGGACATGAAGGAGGAGGGATGGAGGAAGAGTGTCAATTTCCACTGTGTATATGTCCACATGTGTGACTCTGTAGTCACGTGGGCTGCACAGTTAAGAAAAAAGAAGCAAATGAAAATGGCTATGGCTATATGATTTTGCACTGTATATACTGTAGGATTGTAATTTTTAAAAACATGTTTTCCCTTTTATTGATTCAACTAGAGGGACTTGTGTCTTTTTTTTCAACCAGACTAACTATGTAAGGAAACTAAAACTGAAGGACAGTGAACAGAAGGATCAACCAGGTTTTTTCAGACTACAGAAAATACATGCTCATATGGATGAGTGAGTATGAACACAATGTAATATAGCATGCATTGTCAATTTTTAATGATTTGGGTTAAATGGCACCTAAAAACATTGTGTTTCTACTTAGGCCACAAGGACTAACATTACAATATTCTTGTAGTTGTTTTAACCTTGCAATAGGTGACACATATGATGTAGTCCTTTCCACTTTTTCCGCCAGGACCCCAGATTCTGCACAGGCATGAATTCTACATAAAGCCTGGTGACGCAATATACTGTATGTTATTGTGAAAGCTTGTATCTTTAATAACTTATAAAGGGTATCACTTAAACCCCAAACTTTCTGCATTATTCACTAGCTAAGATGGTATAATACCCTACTACTGCAATGTCTAAAAGAAAGAAAACTCTTAAAGGAAAGAGTGGAGCACACATTCTCTGTGCTGATATCAGCACAGGCTGTTCTCTGGAGATAACTAAAAAACCTTCAAGCCTGTGTACCTGTCCATTCCTATGTGTTTCCTTATTTCTCATGCTTTTTATCCTTGCTTTCCCAGTATTTGTCCTTACAGTCTTACCTTGTGCCTGACCTTCTTTCTCACCTGCGTCTGTCTTTTCCCTGCCCTTGTCAGCCTTCCAGTACTTCTGCAAATTCTGTTAATATGCATCTTTTTACCTACTGTCTGTCCTTATCTTAGGGCCAGATAATCCACAAGGCAACCGAGCAAATGCTTAAGGCCCATTGGGTTTAGGGCACACACAAATATACCTAATTTTACTTTGATGCATGGGGGAATGTGAATGTAGTGGTGGGGAGGAAAAAAATGAGTTGTTTTTCAAGCTTATAAAATATCAATCAAACCTTTATTTAACCTGTTACTCAAACTGCTAAGTATCATGTTCAGAAGATACCTTTTAGGGCCCTGTCATACTTATGAATATGCTGTAACACGCATATTTGATATACCGTACTTTATGAAATGATGCATGGTTTTGTTTCTGATCATGTCTCTGCATTTTCCTTTGAACATTTTTTGTTCATTATGCACAGCGAGGGACAAACATTTAGAAAAGGGATTTTCATGGTTCAGACTAGCACAACAGCATGATGCATACATTTTTGTGCAGTTCCTTTTTATTCACTTTAAGTCCAGACTGTTTCACCCCCTTCTGGTCCAGGCCATTTTTCAGTTTTCAGCACTGTCACACTTTAAATGACAGTTACTCAGTCATGCAATATTGTACCCAAAGGAATTTTACACCAGTTTTGAAACAGGTAGAGCTTTCTTTTGTTGGTATTTAATCACCACTGGGTTCTTTTATTTTTGATATATAAAGGGGAAAAGACTGAACATTAAAAAAAAAAAGGTTTTATTTAATTTTTGTTATAAAATTTTGCAAATACAGTATTTCACAACAGTGGGTACACCCCTCACATTTTTGTAAATATTTTATTATATCTTTTCATGTGACAACACTAAAGAAATGACACTTTGCTACAGTGTAAAGTAGTGAGTGTACAGCTTGTATAAAAGTGTAAATTGGCTGTCCCCTCAAAATAACCCAACACACAGCCATTAATGTTTAAAGCACTGGCAACAAAAGTGAGTACACCCCTAAGTGAAAATGTCCAAATTGGGCCTAAACTGTCAATATTTTGTGTGGCCATCATTATTTTCCAGCACTGCCTTAACCCTCTTGCGCATGGAGTTCCCAGAGCTTCACAGGTTGCCACTGGAGTCCTCTTCCACTCCTCCATAATGACATCACGGAGCTGGTGGATGTTAGAGACCTTGCGCTCCTCCACCTTCCATTTGAGGATGCCCCACAGATGCTCAATAGGGTTTAGGTCTGGAGACATGCTTGGCCAGTCCATCACCTTTACCCTCAGCTTCTTTAGCAAGGCAGTGGTCATCTTGGAGGTGTGTTTGGGGTCGTTATCATGTTGGAATACTGTCCTGCGGTCCAGTCTCCAAAGGGAGGGGATCATGCTCTGCTTCAGTATGTCACAGAACATGTTGGCATTCATGGTTCCCTCAATGAACTGTAGCTTTCCAGTGCTGGCAGAACTCATGCAGCCCCCAGACCATGACAATCCCACCACCATGCTTGACTGCAGACGAGACACACTCCTCACCTGGTTGCCGCCACACATGCTTGACACCATCTGAACCAAATAAGTTTATCTTGGTCTCATCAGACCACAGGACATAGTTGCAGTAATTCATGTCCTTAGTCTGCTTGTCTTCAGTAAACTGTTTGCAGGCTTTCTTGTGCATCATATTTAGAAGAGTCTTCCTTCTGGGATGACAGCCATGCAGACCAATATGATGCAGTGTGTGGCATATGATCTTAGCACTGACAGGCTGACCCCTCACCCCTTCAACCTCTGCAGCAATGCTGGCATCACTTATACATCTATTTGCCAAAGACAGCCTCTAGATATGACGCTAAGCACGTGTACTCAACTTCTTTGGTAGACCATCTTGTTATAGCCTAGGCCATCTTTATGTAGAGCAACAATTCTTTTTTTCAGATCCTCAGAGAGTTATTTGCCATGAGGTGCCATCTTGAACTTCCAGTGACCAGTATGAGAGAGTGAGAGCGATAACACCAACTTTAACACACCTGCTCCTCATTCACACCTGAGACCTTGTAACACTAATGAGTCACATGACACCGGCGAGGGAAAATGGCTAATTGGGCCCAATTCGGACATTTCTACTTAGGGGTGTACTTACGTTTATTGCCAGCGGTTTAGACATTAATGGGTGTGTGTTGAGTTATTTTGAGGGGACAGCAAATTTACACTGTTATATAAGCTGTACTTTCAGTACTTTACATTGTAGCAACGTGTCATTTCTTCAGTGTTGTCACATAAAAAGATATAATAAAATATTTACAAAAATGTGAGGGGTGTACTCACTTTTGTGAGATACTGTAAATAATTATTATTCTTAAATGTAGGCCAAAATGTATTCTGCCACTTTCCTTTGGTAAAAGCAATCCATATCAGTGTATATTATTCAATTTGTGTGTGTCATGAATATGCAGTAACATTTCATGTCCTGTCTGTCAGCTTACCTCTCCACTTGTGTTCAGTTTAGAGACCGTGCAGCTCTTACCTGTGTGCTTAAGTAATCTTCCCTCAGCAGGGCCCCAAGTTCTAACAGGGAACACCATATAACACCATGTACTACACGCCAGCACTGCCGATCAACACTAGTGTGTTAGGCTTCCTGTGTGTGTGTTTCCTGCCGTGTGCTCTGTTTCCATGTACCGACCTTGGCCTGTTCTCTTGACAATTCCTGCCTGCCTTATACCCCGACCTTTGGCATGCTCTGACTATTCCTATCTGCTTGTTGCCCTGACCCTTGGCATGCCTTCTTGACCATCCCTTGTAGCCCTGGCTTGCTGCTTCCTCTCTGCCCACCTGAAGCCAGCCATGAGCGTGAGCTGGGAGACACTGTTGGCCGTGACCTGGAGTCAGCTGCAGCGCAGTCCATCCTCACCATCAGAGGCTCTGGTGAATTCTAGGTTGCTCTTAGACTCTGTGCCCTGGGGAATCTTATGCTCTGTGGGATCTGTGTGGGCACTCAGGGGGACCTGGTTTCCTGAAGCACCCAGAGCTCCATTTGCAGCAGTCAGCCAAAGGGTCCACAACCATAGCGGTGCATCTGTCACCTGACCCCAGGTGACTTGACAGTGTGAAAGATATAGTCTACAAACTAAGATATATAGAACTGAAAATTGATCAGTCCCAATGCACTGACTGCCTAAATCATTTCTTGAGGCCCTAAAATGCCAGGGCAGAACAAATACCCACCAAATGACCCCTTTTTAGAAAGTAGATAGTCCACAGTATTTAGTAAGAGGCATGGTGAGTTTTTTGAAGTTGTAATTTTTTTGTCACTTTTGTTTAGAAAATGAAGAAATTAAGTAAAATGTGTATATTTTTCCCACAAAGTTGTTATTTTAACAAGCTATTTCTCACACACAGCATAGGCATACTTACAATTATACCCCAAACACATTCTGCTATGCCTCCTGAATATGAGGATACCACATGTATCAAAATCCAAAGAGCACCTTTGAGCATTTAAGGAGCATAAATTAGGAGTTTAATTTCCTGACTACCTATAATTTTTCTTGAGTCCCTGTCAGAACAGGAGAAACACCCACAAAACTATCACAATTTGGAAAGCAAATATCCCAGTGTATTTTCTGAAAGGCATAGGGAGTCTTTTAAAAAATGTCATTATTTTCCACACAGAGGGACCCAAAATCCAAGGAACACCTTCAGGCATTATAGGGGCATAAATTATATGTCTACTTTCTTGACTACCTATCACATTTTTGGAGGCCCTACAGCTCTAGGGCAGTGGAAACACCCACAAAATGACCACACTGTGCAAAGCAAACACTCCAAGGTATTGGCTAATGCCTCGTACACACGGTGCAATGGTCATACAACCGCACTCTCAACTTTTGTCCCAAATTGGCTGGTAGCAGTTGTGTCTTGCGTACTGACATGAGTCAAGTAATTGTACAACAAAGCCGGACGTAGTGACGTGTTACAAGCGTATCAAGGAAGTTCAGGTGAATGTGATTTGAGAGTTACGAACACATGTTACATGACCGAACACTTCCTGGATTCAAAGCATGCGTGTTTGCACTTTGCCAACTTCGGTACACACAAGTCAACAGTCTTACAACAGCTTGTTGGCCAACAAAAGTTTTCTAGTTTGCTCAGCCAACTTCTATTGTACAACTGTTGAACGTCTGCTGTTGTAATCGCGCATACTAACGGTCGGATTATCGTACAACAAGGTGTTGTATGACCGTTGTTGTACAACAGTTGCACGGTGTGTATGGGCCATAAGAGGCATGGTGAGACTTTTGAAGACTAAATATTTTTGCCTAAAGTTTTTGGAAATGCAGAATAAAAATGAAAAAGTATTTTTTACTCAAAGTTGTCAATAAATAAGACATTTCTAACACAAAGGATAGGCTTACTTAGACTTATACCCCATTCTGCTACTCCTCTTGGGTATGGCGATAACATGTGCAAGACTTTTTCATGGTTTTGACACATTATGTACCAGACATTGTATCTTGTGCATTACACAAATCAACTAATTGCATCAAAACAAATGTACTGTAATGGTCACTTCTATATGAGTGGTCAGGGAATACAGCTTAATGTAACGTCACCTATAGCAGTCCCTGTTCCTACATACCAAGCAAGCTTAGCCTAATGATCTGTGGCTGCCCCCAGGAATAGCAAGTTTACTAGCCAGGAATTCATAGCAGGGATTCAGGAACAACACGAAAGCTGCAGACCGAACAGCAATGTGTCAGTGCAGCAGTACAGCTTAAATAGCCCATCTGGCGCCAGTGTCAGTGGCGAGCACGCGCCTTGATGCGCAAGTGCGTGTGCGCATTGGTGCACGAGTGCGCATGCGTGTGCTCATTGATGCGCAGGTGTGCATGCACACGCGCCGTGACAGTCCGATTGTACTGCAGACTTTCTAACACTCCCTGAAGAGGTATCTCTTACAATGGACAATAGCAAAGTTCTTGTGAAGCAGCTATCAGAGTGAGCAGTCTTTATCCCTAGTTTTTTAGCCGACTATCATTGGGACCCAGTCTTTATGGTGGTGCAAATGTCCTAGTAAAGTCTGCCTGCTGTAAATAATGCTGCTAGTTAGTTAACCAGTTCCAATGTGCTCAGACTCTGCTAGTAGGTAATGGCAGCAGTGTCCTCTCACTGGTCCCAGCTATACCGCAACAGGGCTCCCACTGGTTAGATGTCAGCTCATGTCTTGATCTGCCTGGTGTGACTATGGTCTTCAGCACGCAGCCACAGGCTTGTAGCAGGCTGATGTGCACAAAAGAGCAGTGATGTGCATACCTCAGACTCCTGGCAGCAAACAGGTAATCCCTCAGTATTCAGCCTGTAAAAATACAGATCTTTCTCCCTTTCTTTATGCCTGGCTTGCATAGGGAATTGTAGTCCAACAGTCAATTAACGCCATTGTAAAGTTTATTTCTCAAACTTCATCTCCCAGGAATCAGTGCTTCCAAACATCAAGTCTCTTGAGCTCTGTCTGCTCACCCTCGTGGATGGAGGCAAGTTAGTGTTAACCCATTCAGCTGAAGTCCGTTGGAAGCACAGGGAGCAGTGCAGCACAGTGTCCTAAATGACTCTGTCACTAGCCAAGCACCTGGGTACAGTTACATTTCAGAAAGAGGATTTCTAGCACCAGCAATTGCCCAATCCTGTGTTTTCTTACAAAGAAAAACTGCTATGCAACCGATAGCTCTAATACTACCCATAAATTAATGATACAATCATTCAATTTATTATTTTTTTCCAGCAAAATAATTATATGTTTCAGAAACAGGTTGCATGAAATGGCGGTTTGATCAATAAACAATTTTTTTTTATCGGACAAATTATCAATCCTGGCTATAAATCTAATTTAAAATGTTTGTTAGCCCAACACTTCATATTCCTGATATGTGCCTGCTGTACCATGTACTTGTATGAGAAATTATCCTATTGTTCCTTTGTGTGAAATCCCTGGTGCTTCTGCTAGTCCCCTTGTGTTCCTACTAAAAACTGACCACGCTAAACATGAAAACACTCCTTGGGCAGTTCTTTAGCTATGCTGGGAACTCAGTCTACACTCCTCCAATGATCAGACTTGTCCTGACACGCCCCCGCTGCACAGCCATTCACTGGCAAGCTGTTGCTTCTCCTCCTCCCCCCAGCTCTTACACAGCTGAGAACAGAGGGAATGTGATTGCTTATAAAAAAGGGGAAAAAAAGCATTTACAATTTTTTTTATATCTATACAAAAATGTTTTCCCTTTCATTTATATTTTAAACTGAATGGGTTGTTTTACAAGGTGATCGTTTACAAACACTTTAAGTCAATCATTTTATTCATTTTAATATGCAATACATTTTAAAGCAAATTTGTTGCACGACAGGACCTTTGGTCACTCATTTACTATTTATGGCCAGCATAGGGACTAATTACTTGGTGTGATAATTGCACTCTCAGCCTCACTCTGCACAGGAATTTTCTAGCTCATGGGACTACAAGCCCAACAAGCCCAAAACTGAGGGTCGGTTAATGCCACAGTTAAAGCAGTAGTAAACCCTGCTTTGTTATTTTCACCTACAGGTAAGCCTACCTACCTTACCTGTATGTAAAGTGAATATCACCTAAACCTGCACCGTTTAGGAGAAATTCACCCTGCATGCTGCTGCTGACAACAGCCCTACATGCGCATACCGTGCCGGACCTTCAGAGCTTTTTTCCGGAACCCAGGGCTCTTGCGCGCATGCGAGGAGTGAAGTCATTGTGGCTCCGGCCACTCACTGCGCTGGAGGCCGCGATCCCGTAAGAAAGGACTTGAGAAGATGTCAGCCCTCTCAGTGGTGAGCAGGTGCCATGGTAAGGGCTTCGTTCTAAGGTGAGTATTTCATAATGTGCTAGTATGTGATGCATACCAGCACATTATGCCATTGTCTTGCAGGTTTTCTTTCTTTTTTTTTTCAGTGGTTTACTACTGCTTTAACTCTTTACACGCACAAATAGTAGCTACCACCATGTTTTTTAAGAAAAACACACATTCACAGCAAGTCTGAACTTAATATATTTCTTCATAGAAGCAAGGATTCCTTAATTTACTATTTTGAGCATTTAGTGATACAGGTTAACATTTTAAAAAAATAGATTAATTGAAAGAAAGGGAAAAATGTACAGGAAAATATTTATAGAAAAAGAATATTACAAAACTGACAATAACAACAGTTAAATAAAGGGAATTAAAATGAAAGGTAAAGTTTGCCTGGTCTTTGGTTCCTGTGCAGAATAAGTGGAGACACTGACTGCCTCACAAATGACTCTTCCAATATCCCTAGCAGTCTCAAAGTTAAATGAGTGATAAAAATGCCAATAGTAGCAGCCTTTTGTTGACCCCCTAGAGAGGCTGTCCCTAAGCCAGCCCCTGGCTAATCAAAAGAGTTGAGGGGTGTGAGGTAGGAGTATTGAATTATTTTATATACTTTACTTCACTCCTTTAATACCAGTTATTTAATCTATACCCATATTTCAAGATGGCACAGCTTTACAATCCAAAAACCAATATATTATTAAAAACAAAGTTAGATTGAAAGACGAAAAAAATGACATAATTCGGATGCCTATATCACCCTAGAAGATTTAATGTGACCAATTTGCCTGATTACTACATAGTGTAGGCACGTGTGGTATCTACCTGATTGTTATCTTCTCATGCATCAGTGCAATTGAGTGTATTGAATGTACTGTAGCTCCATCATAGCACTAGTCATTGATGAATGAATTTTGGTTCCGGTAGCTAAAAAAAAACCAAAAAAAAAACCGACCAGGATGTGTATTTACTTTAAACCATTCCTAGACTGTTTTAAAACTATTTATGATAGGGCTGTATTAAGAGTCACTGGCATCCCAGATTCTACTAAGTACAGTGTATGACCGTTATTGGCCAGCTCAGGCTTTAACCACTTCCTTACTGGGCACTTAAACCCCCCTCCTGCCCAGACCAATTTTAGGCTTTCAGCATTGTCGCATTTTGAATGACAATTGCGCGGTCGTGCGACGTTGTACCAAAACAAGATTTTTATCATTTTTTTCCCACAAATAGAGCTTTCTTTTGGTGGTATTTGATCACCTCTGCGGTTTTTATTTTTTGCGCTATAAACAAACAAAGAGCGACGATTTTGAAAAAAGAACAATATTTTTTACTTTTTTTGCTATAATAAATATCCAAAAATAAATATAAAAAAAAAATATTCATCAATTTTGGCCAATATATATATTCTTCTACATATTTTTGGTAAAAAAAATCGCAATCGGCATATTTTGAAAAGTAATTGCCTCTACAAACTGTGGGAATTGATTTATGGCGTTTTTACTATTTTTTTTTTTTTACTAGTAATGGCGGCAATCTGCGTTTTTTATCAGGACTGCGATATTGCAGTGGACATGTCGGGCATTTTTGACACATGTTTGGGACCAATGACATTTATACAGCGATCAGAAATTTAAATGTCCACTGATTACTGTATAAATGTCATTGGCAGTGAAGGGGTTAACCTGAAGGGGGCAGCGAAGGGGTTAACTGTGTTCCCTGGGTGTGTTCTAACTGTGTGGGGGCTGGGCTGGTCGGGACATAACAGATCTAACTGGTCCCAGTGACAGGGATCAGTAGATCTGTCATGTCCCGTTCACAGAACGGAGAACCGCCGTGTTTACATTGGCAGTTCCCCATTCTGCAGCTGCTAATGGTGATCGGCGGGTCTCGGGCGGACATCGAGTCCGCCCGACCCCCGGGCACAGAGTGCAGCGGCCGCGAGAGCGCACCGCCACAGGCGGCGAGTGCACACGGGAAGCGTGCACAAAGGAGGACGTCCATAGACATCCTCTGGGCATTTCAGAGCCGCGCTGTAGCCGTCTTTTGGCTATAGCGCGGATCTGAGCTGGTTAAAGACACCCTGCTTATAGGGGTCTAATAATATTTGGATTGTGTCCTGTCAAATATGCTATAGCTGAAAGGTTTTCATGGAATTTATGATGGCCTGCTTTGTGTTGTTTCAGATTGGTCTGTGATCTCCCAAGGTGGTCACCTCTACCTCATAGACAAAAGATGCAAATCTGATTGTTTCGTCACTGACTTGTGAATTTTGGAGGAACGAAGAAGGTACTGCATTCAGTGATATTTCCCCATTCTCCTTACTCCTTAGTTTTGGGGTTCATCAGACCTCGTTATTAGAGTTGAGCGAACCCGAACTGTAAAGTCCGGGTCTGTACCAAACTTTGGGGTGTCCGTGACCCGGACCTGGACATTTGAAAAACGTTTGGGTTCAGGTATTTTATCCCGCCTGTTGAATAGCTGCAGGGCAGCCAATCAACAAGCGTTTCACTGGTTTGCCCTTAGAAGCCATCACAGCCATGCCTACTAATGGACAGATTATTGTTCTAAAATCATCTCCTAGTTCTTATGGGTCAGGTTCCTGCTGTTGCTGTAAGGGACAGATTATTGTTCTAAAATCATCGCCTACTGCTATAGGGTCAGCTTCCTGCTGTTGCTGTAAGGGACAGATTATTGTTCTATAATCATCTCCTAGTTCTATAGGGAGAGTTTCCTGCTGGTGCTGTAAGGGACAGATTATTGTTCTAAAATCGTCTCCTAGTTCTATAGGGAGAGGTTCCCGCTGCTCCTGTAAGGGACAGATTATTGTTCTAAAATCATTGCCTACTGCTATAGGGTAAGGTTCCTACTGTTGCTGTTAGGGTAAGATTATTGTTCTATAATCATCTCCTAGTTTTATAGGGAGAGGTTCCTGCTGTTGCTGTAAGGGACAGATTATCGTTCTAAAATATTCACCTACGGCTATAGGGTCAGGTTCCTGCTGCTCCTGTAAGAGACAGATTATTGTTCTATAATCATCTCCTAGTTCTATAGGGAGAGGTTCCTGCTGGTGCTGTAAGGGACAGATTATTGTTCTAAAATCATCTCCTAGTTTTAAAGGGAGAGGTTCCGCCTGTTGGTGTGAGCGGTGCATTTCTTGCACAAAAATAAAAAGTGCATCTACGTTGCTGTTTTCCAAAAAAAAAGGAGAATTTATTATTAATTTTTTTTTGTATTAATAAATAGTGTTACATAGTACATTTGCGGGCAAAACGAGGAGAGCGTCAAATAAGGGGTGTGGTCATGGTGCTGCTGGTGTTGGTGGTGTTGCTGAAGCTCCCGTTGCAAGGAGAGGACGTGGTCGATCTGTGCCAGCTATACGCACAAGTGAAACATCTTCCTCAAGTGCGAGTAGCCGACAGAACCTTCAACGTTATATGGTAGGCCCGAATGCCGCTCAAGGAATGGTCAGAACAAATACAGGCAATAGCCTCCAGTTCCTTCACATTGTGTCCCTCCCGGTCCCTTGATGAAAGCTCAGAGTTGGCACCTGAACCCCATGGCCATCTGTCTTTCACCTCAGCCCCTTGTAAATTAGCCAAGCAGTCTGAGCCCCAAGTCATGCAACAGACTTATGCTTTTTGATGACTCTCCTGGTGTGCTTTCCATTGGCCATCCACATAGCCCTGCCCCAGAAGTGGAAGACATTGAGTGCACCGATGCCCAACCACTTCTGTTGCAGGATGAGGAAATGGAAACACCAGCGCAGCACGTCTCTGATGATGACGAAACACAGGTGCCAACTGCTGCAGCTTTCCTCAGTGTGCAGACTGACAAGGAGGGCAGTGGTGAATGGTGGGTGGAAGATGATGTGGAGGAGGATGATGAGGTCCTAGACCCCACATGGAATGAGGGTCATGCGAGTGATGTGTGCAGTTTGGAGGAAGAGGTGGTGGTCGCACAGAGGCACCAGCACAGCAAAAGAGGAAGTAGGTTGCAAAAGCGGAGCGAGCGTCCCCTAGACAGTACGGCTGCTACTACCCACCGCACCCAGGGACCTAGCACACCAAAGGCAGCTCAAAGGCGTTCCCCCGCGTGGCAGTTCTTTAGACAATGTGCTGACTACAAGACACGAGTGGTTTGCACGCTGTGCAATGATAGCCTGAAGCGAGGCATAAATGTTCAAAACTTGAGCACAAATTGCATGATCAGGCATCTAAATTCAAGGCACAAGCTGCATTGGAATAATTACCTCAAAATCCAAGAAAGGTCTCTGCCTCCTCCTGCTTCCTCTTCTGCTGCTGCCTCGGCCTCTTCCTCCACCTCTACAGTGACAGTGTCACCTGCCACCCAGCAAACAGAGCATGTGACAGCAACGCCACCGTGTCCGCCTCCGTCCCCAAGCATTTCCAAACGGTCCCATGAAAGCTTACAGCTTTCCATCTCCCAAACACTGGAGAGAAAGAGGAAGTACCCCCCTAACCACCCGCAATCCCTGGCCCTGAATGCCAGCATTTCAAAATTCCTGGCCTTTGAATGCTGTCAATCCGTCTGGTGGACACGTACAGTTTTAAAAACCTGATGGCGGTGGCTGTCCCACAGTATGTGGTTCCCAGCCGCCACTACTTTTCCAGGTGTGCCATCCCTTCCCTGCACAAACAAGTCAGGGACAAGATCAAGTGTGCACTGCGCAACGCCATCTGTGGCAAGGTCCACATAACCACTGATACATGGACCATTAAGCACAGGCAGGGATGCTATATCTCGCTAACTGCACACTGGGAAAATGTAGTGGCGGGTGGGCCTGAGGCGGCTAGCCATTTGGCGCATGTTCTTCCACCACCGAGGATTGCAGGGCATTTCTCTTTGCCTCCTGTTGCCTCCTCCTCTTACTGCCCTTCTTCCTCCTCTACCACCTCCTCATCCACTCAGCGTAACACCTTAACCATAAACTTCAGCACATCCAGGGGGAAACGACAGCAGGCTGTTTTAAAACTGATATGTTTGGGGGATAAACCCCACACTGCGCAGGAGCTGTGGACGGGCATTGAACAACAGACCGATGAGTGGTTTTGCCACTGAGCCTCAAGCCCGGCCTGGTGGTGTGCGACAATGGGCGAAATCTCGTAGCGGCTCTTGGCCTAGCCGGTTTGATGCACATCCCTTGACTGGCGCATGTGCTGAATTTGGTGGTACAGAAATTTCTAAAAAACTACCCGGATATGTCAGAGCTGCTGCAGAAAGTGTAGGCTGTCTGTGCGCGCTTTCGGCGTTCTAACCCTGCTGCTGCTCGCCTGTCTGCGCTGCAGTGGAACTTCGGCCTTCCCGCTCACCGCCTCCTATGCGACGTACCCACAAGGTGGAACTCCACCTTGCACATACTGGAGAGACTGTGCGAGCAGCAGCAGGCAATAGTGGAGTTTCAGCTGCAGCAAGCACGGGTTAGTCGCTCTGCGGAACAGCACCACTTCACCACCAACGAGTGGGCCTCCATGCGAGACCTGTGTACCGTATTGCGGTGTTTCGAGTACTCCACCAACATGGCCAGTGCCGATGACGCTGTTCTCAGTGTTACTATCCCACTTCTATGTCTCCTTGAAAAAACACTTCAGGCGATGATGGAGGAGGATGTGGCACAGGAGGTTGAGGAGGAGGAGGAGGAAGAGGGGTAATTTCCATGGTTATCAAGCCAGTCATTCACAAGTGGCTCGGAGGGTGGGTTCTTGCACCAGCATAGGCCAGGTAAAAAATATTCAAGCCAGGGCACAGTTCTGGAGGATGAGGAGGACGAGGAAGATGATGATGATGAGGAGGAACCGCAGCAGGGTGGCACCCAACGCAGCTCGTGGGCATCACTGGAGCGTGGCTGGGGGGATACGGAGGACACAGATGGTACAACACCTCCCACAGAGGACAGCTTGTCTTTGCCTCTGGGCAGCCTGGCACACATGAGCGACTACATGCTGCAGTGCCTGCGCAAGGACAGCCGAGTTGCCCACATTGTAACTTGTGCTGATTACTGGTTGGCCACCCTGCTGGATCCCCGTTACAAGGACAACGTGCCGCCCTTAATTCCCTCACTGGACCTTGAGAGGAAGATGCGCAACTACAAGCGCACACTGGTAGACACACTGCTGAGGGCATTCCCAAATGACACCGGGGGCTCAGTGGAAGCACAAGGCGAAGGCAGAGGAGGAGGAGGAAGAGGCCACCAATGCAGCTGTGGCACCGCCAGCACCTCAGAAGGCAGGGTTAGCATGGCCGAAATGTGGCAAAGCTTTGTCAGCAGCCCGCCACAGCAAAAAGCACCACCAGCTGATAGGCAAGGTCTTAGCAGGAGGCAGCATTTCTGCAACATGGTGGAACAGTATGTGTGCACACGCCTACACGTACTGACTGATGGGTCTGCCCCATTCAACTTCTGGGTCTTCAAATTGGGCACATGGCCTGAACTTGCCCTTTATGCCTTGGAGTTGCTGGCCTGCCCTGCAGCCAGTGTATTGTCGGAACGTGTGTTTAGAACGGCAGGGGGCGTTATCACAGACAAGTGGAGCCGCTTGTCCACATCCAACGTGGACAAGCTTACCTTTATTAAAATGAATCAGGCATGGATCCCATAAGACTTGTCTGTACCTTGTGCAGAATAAACATTTAGACCGGACTCACACAGCCATTCATATACTTCTTTTTTGAATAGGCCTCAATACAAAAAAAAACCATGCTGGCTACCTCCTCCTACTCCTCTACCACCGCCACTTCCACCTACACTGCCACGGTCACGGCCTAGTCAACCTCTAGGCTCCTACTCCACATCCACCCCCCTTCCCATTTTTTTATTTGATTTTAATTTATTTTCCCTATCCCCATTTTTTTATAGGGCACTTGCCCTAGTTTGAAGATGATTTTAGAACAGTTATATGGCTTCTACCGTTAATTAATACTTTTCAGACACAGTTTGAAGATGATCCACATTCACCTCCATTTTTGCTTTTTTTATGTTTTTATTTTTTTAAAAATATTTAAAGTTATTTCCCTGTCCCCATTTTTTTGTAGGGCACTTACCCTACCCTTACCCCCATTTTACTTCCTTTTGCAGCCCTCTAGGGCTTTTGCAGGACTTTGTTACAGCCATTTTTGTGCCTAAAAGTTTGGGTCCCCATTGATTTCAATGGGGTTCGGTGTCCGTGCGATCATTCGGGTTCCGTCCGGACCCGGACCCGGACTTTGTCCCGAAGTTCGGCCGGACCAGCAGAACCCGAACTTCCAGAGGTGCGCTCAACTCTATTGTGCATAATTAAACAATGATTTAGTAATGTACAATACAGTGAATTAGCGTTGTCACCCTAGGGCAGAGCCAGGCTCACCAGGGGAAAATATATTTTATACAAGGACTGGTAGCCTGCACAATATTACATTTTTGGGTTTGGATACACTTTAAAGTTTGTGTATAGCCAACAATTTTTAAGTAGGGAGGGGTTAAAACGCCTATTAAATTGTATTTTGCTGTCCGCTGTAGAGATTTTTCTTCACTTCCTGTATTATAGACTTAATATAAAATAAGAGGAGTTAAGGAGTTACTGCCTTATACAGTGAATGTAACATCTGGCTCCACTGGATGATTTACCCGTAGCTCTTGTTCTGGTGACAACTCTAATATTTGGGGTTTCCTTTCACATTCACATTTGTTCTGTATTATGATGGTCACCAGGACAAATGAATCTCCCCAGAGTGAATGAATACAGCAAAAAAAAAAAAAAAAAACACTTTGTAGCACATACATATTAGGAATGGTGTAAGCTGCTCAACTAACATATAGTAGCCATTAATTGCACACACTTACACAATGCTCCAGTTAGGGCCAGATTTAAAACTTGGGGGGCCAGGGCTCCTAATGTTCAGGGGGCCCCTTATACACAGGGTGCACTGAAAAACTGCCTGATGCTCCGCAACCAAAAATGTTCTGGAGTTGCTTTGGGGTTTTTTTTAAGTGAATTGACTGCCCTAGTCATGATGTACATTAAAGAGTGAAAACGCACATAAAAAAGTGTGTGGGAATGTGCATACTACCTGCTATGCTTGGGTGTGAATGGAGCCTATGTGATGAGTTATTTGTGATTTCAGTAGTCTGACTGAGCTACTTACAACTGCTTGTTTAGCTTAAGCCTAAGCTGCTATAGGCTGAAAATGATTGCTTAGTGATACATTATCATTGCTCTTTGCAATACAGTGCTAAATTAGTCAGTTTGTGTTTAATTAAATCGGCTGTTACTTTTCCACAAATTAATCTAATTCTGCTCATGAGATTAGTTAGAAGAAAGCTTTCTGTGCAGTATTCATACTTTGTTTGCACCTTTGTCTTACACCTTTCACACTGAGAAAGTGAAAGTTCGAGGCAAAGGAAATCCATTATAATAATGATATCACAGTTTAACATTGTTTAAATTAAATAATTTCCTTTCAGATTAAATGTTCATGCAAAAGTGCTAGACTGTGTGATGCATGAAATATTTTTTTTACTGAATATATATTAAATTATAAAATATCTATTAAAATTCAAAATTTTAAATCCATTTTGTTTAACAAATGTAGATACTTGCAAAAGTACAATTAGCTGTCTTTACAAAGGACTGCTTGCATGTAAAAAGTTTGTGTCTGCAGACATAACTAAAAAAAATGGTTCAACACAGATTACAATAACTATAGAGGCATACAGTATATACAATGTAATATAGTAGTGAATCCTCTTGAGGTAAAATCAGAAAATTATAAAAAAAAAGCTTGTGAATAATATCTTGCATTATGTGAAATCATTAGTGTAAGCTAGTAACCTAATATGCAATTTTAAATTTTATGTATTATACATTTTGTGGTTTTATATAATTCATTATTGTTAATTTATTTTCTATATGCCCTAAAAAGTCAATGGCTACAACTTTTTTGGTGTGATGTAAGCTAGTTCCCTTTTGTATTTCCCTTTTACTGTCCAAAGCTACATCTTTTAAACAGAATTCAGTGAAACGCTAGGTTGCTCCAGAGGTCTCTAGGGGTTTCTTGAGTAGTGAGCAGTGAAGGATTGATTGCATTATCAGAGTTCAATGTAAGGGGGCACATTTTACAAAGACCATCAATTTAAGGGTGACTTTTTATCATTAAGTACTGATTTGATTTAAGGGGCATATATACACTCTACTGACCACCAATGTGAAGGGGCATTGCAATGACCACCATGTAAGGGAGCCCACACATGGGCATATACACAGTGGTAAATTAACTGCCCTTCCTCCCTCCTCCATGTCCTCCTATTGCTAAACAATATGGGGGCAGAATATAGTATGCTAATCGATTAAATTCACTAAGAAACTCACAAAAATGCTTAGTTTTAATATAAATCAGTATTGCATATATTAAATGTAATTGCCTGTAAAGACAGGTCCGAAGCAAAAGAAAAAAAAAATAAGAGTAGGGCCATATGATAGGGGAAGCAGGGATACGGGCAACAGGGGGTAACTTGAGAGGAAGTTGGGAGGGAGCCACTCCTGCATTGGCTGGTTAACTTGTAAGGTGGGGGCTGCTGGGAGAAGATACATGCAGTGATGCACAGCAGCAGACATGTGCAGGAGCACAAGAAGAGAGAATTTCTCTGCTGTCGTCTGCCTCCTGTAAGGGCTTCCCTCATCATGGGCGATGTGGAGCGGCTCATCAGGCAGCTAAGAGCCACTGCTGCCACCAGGGGCTCGGTATGGTTATAGCAGCAGGTCTCCTCTATGCTCAGCGGGGAGACATCTGCTGCGGGGGACCGGACACTTCACCGCGCTCGAGTTTCAGTCCTCCCTTGTCCCCCAGAGCTGTGCGCCAAGTTGGGAGCCCATGTGTGGACCCTCCAGGGTTGCCGACTCAGCACACACTCGCACTGCCTCTGGGAGGAATCTCCTCTGCTGGCAGAGCTCTTCGAGGCGGGGGCCCTCACCTGCTGTTCCTGCCCTTCCCTCGCATGGGCATCGTGGGAGATTGGATACCACGGCCGCCAGGTGATGCTCCTGCCAGCAGGGTGCCCAGCACGGGATAAGATCCACTGCTGGCGTTGGATGGAGCAGCTGGCGGCCCTTCTGCACGCAGCAGAAGCTCAGTGGTGTCCCTGGTGGTTGTGGCCACGCTGTGGCCTGGTAGGAGCTCCGGGAGGAAGAGGCCCAGTTCATCTGGTGGCGGGTCATGGCCTTCCCGTCGGGGTGAAGAGGTGGACCAGCAGCCTGGAGCCTTGGTGCCACCCAGTGCTCCGCAGGACAGCCGGAATTCAGCAGCATCAGACAGGTCGGAAGGGGAGCTATCCAGCTCAAAAGAAGGTGAAGTCCCAGGGGGCTCACCGGCAGTGGATACGGGATCTGCGGCTGCAGGGCCTCGCTCTGGGCAGCCTGGCAAGTCCTCTACTGTTTCCTAGACTTGTGCATGGCTAAAAAAATAGTTTTTTTTGTTTTTCGGAAATTCTGAAATTCAAAAAATTTGGAAATTCAAAAAATTTGGAATTCGGAAATTAACCACTTCTCTAAGGGTGGACGTACTATGATGTCCTGCCTTTGAGAAGTTATATCTGAATGGTGCCAGCTGCAGGCACCATTCATATACCGTTTTTTTTCTTCAGACGATTCTGCGTCTGACAAAAGTGGTCTTAGCGGCGGATTCGCCGCGAGATCACTTTTATCAGCGGCGGGAGAGGTTCCCCCCCTTCCGCTTTCCGGTCATCTCCGTCGCTTACCTGACCCGCCGGCAGCAGCGGAGATGATCCTCTCCCCCCAGTGTCCGGCATCCAACTGAGCGGCTGAAGCCACTCACTCGGCTCCATATTACGTCAGAAGTCAGTTCCGCCCAACGGTCTTAAAGGGCCCATTTTTTTTTTTTTTTGGCCTGTCATTTTTTTCCAATTTTTCCTTTTTTTTTGTTTTGCATTTTAGTGTAAATATGAGATCTGAGGACTTTTTGACCCCGGATCTCATATTTAAGAGGACCTGTCATGCTTTTTTCTAATTACAAGGAATGTTTACATTTCTTGTAATAGGAATAAAAGTGATCAAAATGTTTTCTTTTAAAAGAACAATGTAAAAATAAAAAGTAAAAGGGGAAATAAATAAGAAAAAAAAAATTTAAAGCGCTCCGTCCTGCTGAGCTTGTGCGCAGAAGCAAACGCATACGTAAGTCCCGCCCACATATGAAAACGGTGTTCAAACCACACATGTGAAGTATCACTGTGATTGTTAGAGCGAGAGCAATAATTCTAGCACTAGACCTCCTCTGTAACGCAAAACTACTAACCTGTAGAATTTTTTAAACGTCACCAATAGAGATTTTTAAGTTGCAAAGTTTGTCGCCATTCCGCGAGCGGACGCAATTTTGAAGCATGACATGTTGGGTATCATTTTACTCGGCGTAACATTATCTTTCACAATATGGAAAAAAATTGACCTAACTTTACTGTTTTCTTATTTTTTAACTAAAAAAACTGAATTTATTTAAAAAAATGCACGCTTGGAAGACCGCTGCGCAAATACGGTGTGACATAAAGTTTTGCAATGACCGCCATGTTATTCTCTAGGGTGTTAGAAAAAAAATATATATAATGTTTGGGGGTTCTAAGTAATTTTATAGCAAAAAATACCTGTTTTTAAGTCGTAACACAGAACCCAAAAAACAGACCCGGTATGGAAGTGGTTAAAGAATTCGGAAATCCGAAATTCGGAAATTTGCGGTAATTCGGAAATTCGCGATAATTCGGCAATGCGGTAATTCGGAAATTCGCGGTAATTCCGCAATTGCGGTAATTCGGAAATTCAGCAATCGGAACAGCCGAAAATCCAAAATTCAGAAATTCGGAAATCCAAAAATTCAAAAATAACTAAGAACATTTGAAATAATAAGTAACTAATAACCATTAAGTTATAGGTATTGGAATTTCCTTGAAAGTTTGGCTGTTAGTCAACTGAAATATGAAATTTATCACTAATAGCCATATTTTCAAGAAAATTCCAATACCTATAATTTAATAGGTATTTATTATTATTTCAAATGTTTTTCTTATTTCCAAATTTCACAAATAAGGAAGATCATTTGAAATAATAAGTTATTAATGTATTATTTTAATACATACATGCATACATACAGTATGCATATGTACAGTCACACACTGCAAAAGTCAGAAATAAGGAAGAACATTTGAAATAATAATAGCTTATTATAATTTATAATAAGTTAGAATAATAAATTAATAACTTATTATTTCAAATGTTCTTCCTTATTTCTGAATTTCCGAAATTCTGGAAATAAGAAAGAACATTTGAAATAATAATAGCTTATTATTATTTATAATAAGTTAAAATAATACATTAATAACTTATTATTTCAAATGATCTTCCTTATTTCCGAAATTCAGAAATTCAGAAATAAGAAAAACATTTGAAATAATAATAAATACCTATTAAATTATAGGTATTGGAATTTTCTTGAAAATATGGCTATTAGTGATAAATTTCATATTTAAGTTCACTAACAGCCAAACTTTAAAGGAAATTTCAATACCTATAATTTAATAGTTATTTATTATTATTTCAAACATTCTTTCTTATTTCCGAATTTTGGAAATAAGGAAGAACATTTGAAATAATAAGTTATTCATTTATTATTTTAACTTATTATAAATTATAATAAGCTATTATTATTTCAAAAGTTCTTTCTTATTTCCGAATTTCGGAAATAAGGAAGAACATTTGAAATAATAAGTTATTGATTTATTTTAAATTATAAACTATAATAAGCTATTATTATTTCAAATGTTCTTCCTTATTTCTGACTTTTGCAGTGTGTGAATGTATATATGCATACTGTATGTGTGTGTGTATACTGGGGGTGTATATACTATGTGTATATTGTATGTATATTGTATGTATACACACAGTATACATACAATATACATACAATATACACACCCAGTATACACACACACAAGTTAAAATATTAAATTAATAACTTATTATTTCAAATGTTCTTCCTTATTTCTGAATTTCCGAAATTCAGAAATAAGAAAGAATATTTGAAATAATAATAAATAACTATTAAATTATAGGTATTGGAATCTTCTTGAAAGTATGACTATTAGTGATAAATTTCATATTTATGTTCACTAACAGCCAAACTTTCAAGGAAATTCCAATACCTATAATTTAATAGTTATTAGTAAGTTATTATTTCAAATATTATTAGCTTTTTTTGAATTTTTGGATTTCCAAATTTCTGAATTTCCGAATTTCGGATGTTCCAATTGCCGAATTTCCGAATTACCGCGAATTTCCGAATGACCACAATTGCCGAATTACCGCAATTGCCGATTTACAGCGAATTTCCGAATTACCGCAAATTTCCGAATTAACGCAATTGCCAAATTACCGCGATTCGGAAAAACGCGAATTCGGAAAAATTCGGAACTTGAAAATTCGGAATTTGTCCGAATTGCTGAATTTTGCAAAATTCGGTAAAAACGTAATTCGGAATGAAACAAATTGCACAAGCCTACTGTTTCCCATACTGCCTTACTTTCTTTTTTCCAATAAAAGTTTTATTGAGCAGTAGAAAGTATAACAAGGAACAAAGCATTTCAGAAATACAGTCAAATTACATATTTTCAGTTAGGGCTGGACTATGTAATCTGTAGTCCAGGCAATTAACACTCTTCCATGCGTAAAGTCAGAGAATCAGTTAACAGTAAAATGGCGGTCCATAGGCTGACTCATGCAGCATTGGGACATTTATTTGGAATGATGACTTATTCCATAAAGAGAAATAAAGGAAAGGGACAAAAAGAAGAACCTATAGTGATAAAAATAGGGAAAAAGGATAAGATGTGTGGAGATGGGCTTTGGCCCTGAAGTGAATAGGTGGGGGACAAAAGTAGGCGATAAGGCATCATTTATAGCTTAATTTCACAAAGTTTTATGTGGAAATCAACTGAAATCACATAGTCAAATGAAAATTAGTCATGGGGAAAATGTTCACAGATATCTAAACGTATCCAGGGTGGTTGTCTCTTGATAAGAGGGTAACAAAACCAGTCAAGGAATTTTATGATCTGATCATCCGTTTCACATCCTTTCAGATGAATCAGAGTATTTGAAAAGAAACCAGGGCCTCCAAAGCTTATGGAATTTTTCTGTGTGTTTCGAAGCAATGGCAGCTATCTCTTCTAGCTTGTTTTTCTCATCTACAGCTTGTAACCATTCCGCTAGTATGGGGGTGTGAGTAGTTTTGCAGTGTCTCGGGATGATGGATTTTGCCGCATTAAGTAAGTGCCGCACAAGTAATTTTTTTATATTTGCTTAATGTATAGTTGGATATATGTAGTAAGCAACATTCGGGGGTAAGTTTTATGTTTGTTTCTGTGATAGCGAGAATCAGAGCGGAGACATTTCTCCAGAAGTCTCACAGGAGCGGGCATTCCTACCAAATGTGTAACATGGTACCGCTGTCTTTGCCACATCGCCAGCATGCTTCAGATGTGTCAGGGTACCAAACATTAAGTTTAGCTGGAGTGTAGTACCAGTTAGTCAAGAGTTTGTAAGATGTCTCTTGAAGGCTAACACCGATAGAACACTTGTGGGCCAGAATACAGGCATTTAGCCATTGATCGTCCGTGAAATTTGTTTTAAAGGCCATTTCCCATTGACTTCTATGATTGTTAGTGGAGTCTCCTGAGTTAGATTGTCACCAGTTATACATCAAGGAAGTAGTTTTTTTATGTGCTACCCTGTCAAGCAAATTTGTTCATAGTATGTTAGTTTTCTCATAAAGTGTTTACGGTTTGCCTGTCGATAGACTTAGTTATGTAACTGTAAATACTGCCAGTATGTGAAGTGCTTGGATTGGAGTTCAGATCTGAGTTGCTCAAAAGGTTTTACGTTCCCCATTTTCAGTGTAATGGTGAACTACTAAGGGTGTTATTTCACCCATATGTGGGAATGATACCGTAGTTTGATCTAGGGTGAATTCCAGGTTGTGTATCAGTGTTGTCAATGGGCCAGGCGAAGAGGCAAGACCATACTTTTTATTTACTGTACGGAGGGTTTGTAAAGTTGGTCCTATAATAGGATGAGAGTCAAGAGTGGCAGGGCAAGCATTCTTAGGGAGCCATGGTAGAAATCTTAGAGGTGCCTTAGACTGCATCCCTTCAATTTTAACCCAGTCTTTGGAGTCTGTGTAGCAGTTCCAATCTAGGATGCAAATTAGGTGTGTTGCATAGTAATAATTTCTGAAATTCGGTAGATTTATTCCCCCTAGCATCTTTGATTTGGATAAGGAATGTAAACTGATATGTGGTCTCCTGCCAGACCACATGAAATTGCTTACTATTGAATTTAGTTGGGAGAAGAATTGTTTAGGTAAAAGAATTGGTAGATTATGGAACAGATACAGTTGTGCTCATAAGTTTACATACCCCGACAAAATGTATGATTTCTTGGCCATTTTTCAGATAATATGAATAAGAACACAAATACATTTCTTTCACTCATGGTTGGTGTTTGGCTCAAGCCATTTATTATCAATCAACTGTGTTTTTGCATCATAATGACAACAGAAATTACCCAAATAACCCTGATCCAAAGTTTACACACCCCAGTTCTTATTACCGTGTATTGTCCCCTTTAACATCGATGACAGCTTGAAGTCTTTTGTGGTATTTGTGGATGAGGCTCTTTATCTGCTCATTCCTTTTGGCAAAAAGCCTCCACTTCCTGGAAATTCCTGGGCTGTCTTGCATGTTTGTGATCTCCCCAGAGTGGCTCAATGATATTGAGGTCAGGAGACTGAGATAGCCACTCCAGAACCTTCACTTTATTCTGCTGTAGCCAATGACAGGTTGACTTGGCTTTGTGTTTTGGATTATTGTCATGTTGGAATGTCCAAGTACGTCCCATGCGCAGCTTCCTGGCTGATGAATGCAAATGTTCCTCCTGCATTCATCTTGCCATCAATTTTGACCAAATGTCCTGTGCCTTTGTAGCTCACACATCCCCAAAACATCAGCGATCCACCTCTGTGTTTCACAGGCCTTATTGACTCCTCTCCAAATGTAGGGTTTATGGCTGTGGCCAAAAAGCTCAATTTTGGTCTCATCACTCCAAATGACTTTGTGCCAGACGGTTTGAGGCTTGTCTCTGTGCTGTGTGGCGTATTGTAAGTGGGATACTATGTGGCATTTGCATAGTAATGGCTTTCTTTTGGCAACTTGACCATGCAGCCCATCTTTCTTCAAGTGCCTCCTTATTGTGCATCTTGAAACAGCCACACCACATGTTTTCAGAGAGTCCAGAAGTTATTTGTGGGTTTTTCTTTGCATCCCAAACAATTTTCCTGGCATTTGTGGCTGAAATCGTTGTTATTCTACCTGACCGTGGTTTGGTTTCCTCAGATACCCTCATTCTCCACTTCTTGATTAGAGTTTGAACACTGCTGATTGGCATTCTCAATTCCTTGGATATCTTTTTATATCCCTTTCCTGTTTTATACAGTTCAACTACCTTTTTCCACAGATCCTTTGACAATTCTTTTGCTTTCCCCATGACTCAGAATCTAGAAACGTCAGTGCAGCACTGGATGAAAGATGCAAGGGTCTGTCAGGAGTCCAGAAACTCGTTGACCTTTTATACACACACACACTAATTACAAGCAAACAGATCGCAGGTGAGGATGGTTACCTTTAATAGCCATTCACTTTTGTGTCAAAAGTGGGGAAGAGCCCGCGTTGCACGGCTGCACTAGTAGAACTGGAACTGACCACCGCTGTGACCGGATTGCCCTTTAGAGCCTAGTGGAGACTGGATCCACACAAGAGTTCCCTGACCCCCCGTAATAGGTGGTCATGGGGCTCTGGTAAGAGCATATCCTAATAGGTGGAGGTTGAATGCATACATTGGTGTTGGTATATGGTGGATGCTATCTACAATCAATTTTTTGCACAGTTATTTTTTGGATTATCACACATATGTATATTCACAAACTCACTGGATGATTCAGTACATGGACTTTATTAACAGTCATTTGAATGTTTATGTGTTACATTTCAATTTCATTTTAATCACAATTTTTCATATATTTATTCACAAGTGCAACATTTTTTTGTTTTTATGTTTTATTAAGTGAAGAATTCTCACTTTATGTTTGCTGCCGTGTCACATTTTGTATTTTGACTTGTTTAGGTTTTAGCACGTTATTTTGTTTGTTATTACAACTGTATAAGACCCTGGGAAGACTTGTCATTTTCACCACTGCCGCCCGGCCAAACCAGGATAAAGGTTTCAGGTTCCAATTCCGTAGGTCTTGTCTGACTTTAAGCAGGATAGTGTGGAAGTTTTGTGTGTATAGATTCGTCAGGTTGGGAGTCAGCCATATCCCTAAGTATTTGAGCGCTGTCGTTACCCATTTAAAGGGACAATTGGATTAGGTTTCTGACAGGGTTCGGGGATTTAAGGTAATGTTAAGGGCCTATGATTTATTGTAATTGATTTTAAGATTGGAGAGATATCCAAATATTTCAAATTCTTTTAGAAGGTTCGGGACTGAGATATGGGGTTGAGTGAGGATGAAAAGGAGATCATTTGCATAGGCAGCCGCTTTACAGTGTGCATGGTCTAATTCTAGGCCTTTGATGGACTGGTATTTACTGTGCGTATAAAGGGTTCCAATGTGAGGATAAACAAAATTGGGGACAAGGGGCACCCCTGCCTAGTGCCATTTTGTGTTTTAACTGGTTCTGAAAGAGAGACATTCATTTTTAACTTGGATGTTGGGTGTTGGTATAATGCAGCAATCCATGTGAGCATATTGGGCTGTAGGCCAATGTAAGTACAGTATGAAAGCATGAAGTCCCATGCCACCCTATCAAAGGCCTTCTCTGCATATGTGGATAGGAGAAGGCCCTCGCTTGAATGTCCCTTGAGTAAGTGGATAAAGATTATAGCCTTGGTGACATTATCGCGTGCCCCTCTACCCATCATAAAACCCACCTGCTCTGGTCCTATAAGATCTGGTAGGTATGTGTTGAGTCTAATTGCAATGATTTTGGCTAGGAGCTTAATGTCCAGGTTTAATAAGGATATAGGTCTATATCCAAAGCAATCATTAGGGTTCTTGCCAGGTTTGAGGAGGACAGAGACATATGTCATTGTAAAAGAGAATGGGATCTGCTGTGGGGTTTTCAGAGAATTCAATGCATCCAGTAGTGGTTTTGCTAGCAAAGATATAAAGGTTTTGTAGTATATGGCACTAAAGCCATCTGGGCCTGGGCTCTTGCCAGATTTCAGCGTTTTCACTGCCTGTAAGAGCTCCATCATGTCTATAGGTTTATCAAGTTCCTTTGCCTCCATGACAGATAGGCTGGGCATGCCACTCTGTTCTAAATATTGTATATTGTATAATATTAAAGTTTGGAATAGAAGTGATGAAATTCCTCTGCAATTTGTTCCGTGACATGTACCATTTTTGAATTTTTAGCTCCTGTACCTGGGGTTTGCCCCTGTTGTGCCCTGTTTGTACCTATGTATGGCAGGGAACTTCTACTATCATTAAACGGCAATTTCTGGAGTGCGGCTGTGTGAAGAATTTCTTTTCCTTATACCATTTTTGAATTTCGGGTTTTAATTTGTGTAATATGGGTGGCAGAGCAAAGGTCTCTTATTGCTTTCGCAAGGTATTTGCTGCTTTTGTTGCCATGTTCATAGAAGAAACCTCTTATAAGGAACAAGATAAGTTTTTTGCTTTAAGGTCTAGTTTGGATTGTAGCTCTTTATGTGCTGATAAAATATTGTCTGCAGTTTGTACCACCACTGATCTTTTATGTTGTGTTTCAAGTTGGGAAATTTTGTCTAACAGGGTTCGTCATTTTATTGCACTTTAGAAAAATAGGTGTAATCTCTCCCCTGTGGATTAGTCACTCGCCACAAATCAACCAGCGTTAATGAGCTCAACATTACTCTGATTCTCTTTAGCAGACGGAAAGCTACAGCTGACTTGCATTAGATGTGTCTTGAAGGGGGTCCAAAGGAATGAGAGCATCAATCATCTTAAGGCAAAAAGAAACATTGCAGTATTGGGAACGTATACATTTGCGAGCGTAATAGGAAGAGACCCAATTTTTCCTTTAAGAAAAAGATACCGGCCTTCAGAATCTGTGGGCTGTTGAGTGAGTTCAAATCCAGAGTTTTTACTTATCAGGATGGAAACTCCTTTTGTCTTTGCCTCCAAGTTGGTGGCATGAAAAGCTTCAGTAAAAAACGGATTAGCCAATTTAGGTTGTGAATTGGTTGTGAAATGCGTCTCTTGCAGAAATACGAAGGCCTGGTTCTCCCTCCCAAGCTCACGCAATAGTTGTGCCCTTTTTTGGGGTATATTCAGACCCCGTACATTATAAGAAATTACAATTGGGTTCTTACCCAGAGATGAATAAATCATGATGTTTATGTTTGCCCAAAAAAAAAAAAAAAAGGTGGGGGAGAGGGGGGAAAGAAAAATTAGACCCGCAATCTACAATTTGTGATGGCGGGGTAGAAAAGGAAGGAGAGATCTGGTAATGTCCCTCTGGGTATTGACACCAAGAGGCATAAAATAGAAAAACCTGTGGGGTTGTGAATGTAAATCCAAAAGACACCCCCTGAATGAAAAGGACATAAAGAGTGGAGTGTGTCAATGGATTTAATCACAGAGTATCCACTGTTGGGGGAGATGGGAGGACCGAGTATGGATGCTATGAACTTTAATAAGATCAGAAAAATAAGCCTCACTAAGCCTTCCCTGGCTCCTATCAAATACAAGAAAATTTGACATTAAATGTGACATTAAAAACTCCTGTAAACTAGTTTCATCACCCTAAACGCAACATAAACAAGTCATCTATATACCTTTTATAACACTGGAGTTGCTCCGGGCAATCCCTAAAGATGGTTTCCTCTTCCCAGTGTGCCATAAATAAATTGGCAACACTGGGAGTGAACCGGGCGCCCATCGTAACTCCCCTGGTCTGTAGGTATAACTGATGATTGTACCAGAAATAATTTTTCTGTAAACAAAAATCGAGGCATTCAATCAAAAAATTCTGGTGTCTGGGGGTGAGATCCAAGGAGTTCAAGGCCCACCTAACTGAGGAGATGGCATCTTCATGGTTAATAATAGTATATAATGATCCAACATCCGCCGAGATCAAATAACTGTCAGGTTGACATTCAATACTCGCCAATGTTTGGATCATATGCTTTGTGTCTCGCAGATAGGCCTTGGTCTCTACGACAAGCGGTTTTAGAAAAAAATCTATATACTGTCCCAACTGGGCAGACATTGACTCAATCGCATTAACTATAGGTCTTCCTGGGGGACGTGTACTGTTTTTGTGGACTTTGGGGAGAAAATATATAATAGGAGTATGGCAAGCAGAGGGTTCCAAATATAATGACTCCTTTTTATTTAGGATTCCTGTATCCCTACCTTTCTCAATCAACACATGCAGAGATTCCTTATATTCTTAATTAAGACCTTGATCTAACAATTTAATTTCGTCATCAGATAACACCCCCTGAATGGAAAGGACATAAAGAGTGGAGTGTGTCAATGGGATTAATCACGGAGTATCCACTGTTGGGGGACATGGGAGGACCAAGTATGGATGCTATGAACTTTAATAAGATCAGAAAAATAAGCCTCACTAAGCCTCCCCCAGCTCCTATCAAATACAAGAAAATTTGACATTAAATGTATATCCAACAACTATAATACTCTCAGGGAGAGTATAATCAATAAAAGTAAGTAAACTCAACTCCTGCCTCCATAGAGTAAACCAGCTAAACATACAATGGGAGTCATGTAACATATAAATCAACTTTTAAACTCGAGATCTTGCGTATAGCATTATCAGCAAACAGCAGTGATGTGCCTCTGTGAATTTAAACTCGAGATAGAGCATAAGTATGAGTATCCACCATTAGGTTAGGTAGGATTGGGGACACATATGCATATAAGATTGTTCCTGTTGTTAATTGTGTTAACACTAGGTCCCCTGGCCAGGTCAGATCAGTAGGAAGCTAAGTTAGGAATGGCCACATTAAAACAATCAAGACTCCTAACAATGGGCAGCTATGCATTAGGTGTGTAGGAGTTATAGGCCGTATCAGTTAAAGTCATCAAGAGGTCAATATGGGGGTCATGCTGCAAACAGTTAGTGTTCTGAAGTCAACGGGCCCAAGGATCGGGGAAGGTCGTAAATTAGAAGACCATAGCAAGTCCAAATTGTGCCACAGTTAGCATGTGGACAGCATGCCCTATCGATCAGCATGGGTTAGGCTCCCTTTTGAAGCATCAGTGCAATAGTTTGTATGATGCAGCAGAAAAGAGATATTTGTATACAGCATAGAATGACCAGGAGGATTTCATACCTATTTTTTTTTATAAGAAAGGGATGTCATATGCCAAGGGATGAGACAAACAGTATTTGGCACATTTGCCAACAAAAAATTTCCTTAGCAAAAGGGTTTTGGCATTGAGCAGAGTGTATAATCCCATGTTAGCACTCCTCAATCTTGGGTCACGACTTTCTCCAGGGCTCTTGGTGTCTTAGAGCTCCTCGGAGTAGCATATAATCCTAAGGAGGAAGACTTGTTGTATTTTCCCTTCTTGGTAGGGGGTTTGGTTGGAGTGGACAGAGGTGAAGCTGGTGGATTGTGAGTTGTTGGCAGGGTGCAAAATTCCTTATACCGATCTGGCAGCTCGACTAGTGGTATTTGGATGTCATCACAGAAAGCCTGAAGATCATTTGGTGTGCGCAGAAAAAAATTGTTTGCCTTGGAAAGTCACATTTAAAGCAAAGGGGAATTTCCATCTATAGGCGATGTTTTGCTTGCGGAGGATTTTTAGCAGGGGTCGCAGCGCCCTGCGATTATTCAGTGTAATTGGAGATAGATCTTGGTACAAGTTTATCTTGCTTCTATTAAACAGAATATGGTCATTTTTGCAGGCTTTTGCCATTATTTCCTCTTTGAGGGTGAAATTAGGGAGGCAGCAAATGATATCCCTGGGGTGGGGCAAAATCTGCTGGTTTAGACTTCAATGCTCTGAGGGCCCTTTCAAAGTCAATATGCGTGTCCACCTGGTGTTCAAGTAGGTTGTTGAACACAAATTGTAATTCCCCAGTGATATTGGTTTGTTCAGCAGTCTCAGGGATGCCCCGCCCCCTAATATTATGCTTTCTCCCCCTGTTGTCCAAATCCTCTAAATGGCGGTTTATTTCTATAAGATGTACTGAATGAGAGTCTGTGATTTTTTCCAAGTGAGTGATCGCTCTATCTCTCCTGTTCCCTGCTCTCTCTGTCCCCTCCATCTTTTCAGACAGGGAGAGGATGTCTGCTTTCAGCTCGGTGATGGCAGAGGAAAATGTGCTTTTGATGTCTGTTGCTATGTTCATCATAGCTGTGAGAGTGAGGGGATGTTCAGATGAGACGGCGTCTCTTACCAGTTCCTCGTATGCAGACTGCGAGTCCTCGCTGTATTCATCGTCTTCACAAGGCTGCGCCATCTTGCTGGAGGTCTCCCTGCACTGCGGCTGAGATTTGAAGATATCTTGAATGCTACGGTTCCCAGATAGAGCGGTGGAATGACAGGCATGATTGCCAGAGTTGTAACGGGTGGATTGGCTCATTGCACAGCAGAGAATGTTGTTGGAAAGCCCGTAGGAGCCGGGAGATCAGTGGAGCTCTTCTATCCATGCTGCATGCCAAGCCACGCCCCCGGGGAGGTTTTGTTATGTCTCTATCCCACTGAGGCTCTATTTGGCGCCCAGTATGTCACATGTGGGACCTTTTGGCTGTAGATGCTACTATGATCTTGGGTATACGAAGATGGCCGCAGTGGTAGGCCCTAAAGCTGTCAGATGGTACCCAGAGTTTCGGACAGTCCGGTGACTCTGTAGGGCACCACTGGTGGATAGATAGTAAGTATATAGGCACTATATTATAGTCGCCAAGTCTCTGGGATGGTGTAGTAGCTGGTGTTGGAGGCCATGGCTCCTAAATGTGCGTTCATGTTAGGCCTAAGTAGGCTGCAGATTAAGCCTTGGACTGGCGTAGGCTAAGAGTCCTGGTTTTGGTGGCAGTGGAGCCAGTTAATGAGGGGGAGCTTCAGGGCACCAGAATCGGAGTGCCCCTAGGGCGGATGCCCATTAATTAGGGGGGGTATAGTGTTGGCGGCCTAGGCAGATGGATCTGCGTGGAGCTGCGGCCAAAATTTCTTCTCGGGCTGGTGTCTGATTCGCCCGATATTGGTGTCAGGACATAGCCAGGGGTGTGGGGAAGAGATCTAGTGGGGTGCCAATGTTCACCCGATGGCTCGCAGATTACCTAGGACTGTGCGGTGATGGCTTGGAGCTCTCAGGCTGAACTTCTTTCGCTGCTTGTGTCAGGCCACGCCCCCTACTGCCTTACTTTCTGTTTTACAGGATGCTTTGTCTGTGGGGCTGGGCTAGGGTGGGCCAGCTAGTGTTAGCGGGGTTAGCTTTGAAGTTGGGTACAGCCTCCGCTCCACACGTAGCTGATTCTGGGTCTGCTGTGTCCGGCACAGTGGTAGGCCTACAGGAATTGGTAGCAGGTTTACAGACTTTGGTTCAGCAGTTAAATTCGGGCCCGGCTTCTGTGGTGTCTCCTACGACCGCGTGGGTTGCCGGTCCATCTGCTAGTGCAAAGGCACTGCCCGCGAGTAGCTTGGCTTCTCCTTCTGTGAGGGAATCCGTGGTGTCACCAGGGGCTGCTGTGGCCTCCTCAGCACCCGGGGACATGGCGATGGACCCTAAGAATGTGGGTAAGGCTGTGGATTTGGTTCACTTGGCTGATTGAGGCAAATGCGAAGTACATGTGTGCTTCGAGGGTCCCTTGGGAATTTGGAAGGACGAGTGCATAGAAATATTTACGTTACTCCACTTGGAGAAGTTCAACCTAGACAGGTTGAAGCCTGAGAAGTCCAAAAAGGAAGACGAGGAGAAGTGTCGGTTCTGCCTGATTCCACGCACCTTTAGTAATTGGTTACTGGTCTTTGCTATCCTGGCCACCGTGATTGGGGAGAAGCATCCAGAGCATTGTTCGGCTCTCTTCTGCTACCTGTATGAGATCAGTGAGGCTCACCGTGTGTATGGGGGGGGTGGCATGACTTCATCATGATGAACAATTCCGCCATTGTAAGGCCATCTGACCTTCTTCACGCTGGGATCACAAGGACATCAGCTTGTGGATACATCCGCTGAGTTTTCATCTCCTGGGTTGCAGATGGTTGGATTCGTTCCATGTTGACCGCTGTTTACCAATGGGTTGTTCTATCTCTTGCACATTTTTCGAAATGTTCAACTCCTTTGTTGAATGGGTGGTCCGGGAGGTATCGGGGGTCAGTTCCATCATCTATGATTTTATGTGTGTGGGCCCACCCTCTTCCAACTTGTGAGTGTTTTGCTGGTCACCATTCAACATGTAGCTGAACGTTTTGGTATTCCATTGGCAGGGGACAAGATGGATGACCCGAGCACTATGATTCGTTTCTTGGATACTATCATTGATTCTATGGCCATGAAATGTCGCTTGCCCGAGGACAAACTGTTTACTCTCAAAGTGGAAATTGCTTTAGTGACGGGGAAAAGGAAAGTCCAGCTTCGGCAATTGCAGTCTCTCTTCAGCAGGCTCAACTTTGCATGTCGCATTCTGCCGATTGGCAGTATTTTTAGCCACTGCTTGTCAGCGGTTACGGCCGGTATTGCTTCCCCAAGTCACTTCATTACGTTGACTTCTGAGCACAGGGAGGACTTGAAGGTGTGGCACGCCTTCCTGGATACCTTTAATGACCGTTCCCTTTGGCAACAAGGCCTGGTCAGTAATTTTGACATGGACCTTTATACGGCTGCTGTGGGCTCTGTAGGTTATGGAGTGCAGAGCGTTGGCCGGCAGAATGGAGGGATGCAGGGTTCTTGAGGAACCTGGTGCTGTTGGAACTTTTTCCGGTGCTTATTGCCGTGGAAATCTGTGGGGACTCTTTTCAGGACAAGAAGATTTGTTTACACTTTGATAACATGACAGTTGTGCAGGTATTGAACAGGCTATCGGCCACTTCAATGCCAGTGGTCCGGTTATTGCAGTATTTGGTTTTGCTTTGTTTACGATTATTCTTGTATTCTGTCCACCTGCCTGAGGCAACTAATACAGTGGTGGATGCTTTGTCTCGTTTACAGCTGGGTAAGTTCTGAGAGTTGGCATCGGAAGTCGAGCAACACGGAGAGTCTTGTCCACAGGATGGTGAGTTGCATTGGGGTAGCTGCAAAACTATTTCGGAACTCGTTGAGTGTATCCACATGGGCGGCGTATTCCAAGGTATGGAAGAAGTAGGAGGCTATTTTGGCCCGGATGGGGGTGGAGACAGTAAGTATGGAATTCCCATGCCTGCTGTTATATTTTATCTGTTTAAATTTTGAACATGGATTGTCGGTCTCAGCACCATCAACTGAAAGTTGTCGGGTCTGGTGTTCCTACTCAAATTATGGGGTGTTCAGGACTTTATGAAGGATTTTCTGGTTTGGCAGGTCTTGAAAGGCTATAGACGGGGTGACCGTCAGCGTGACCGTCGCCACCCTGTCACTTTTCTTATGTTACAGGACTTGTGGGCTCAGGCAAGTTATGTGTGCGATTCTGAGTCTGAGTCTCTTTTATTCAGGACAGTGTTTGTCCTGGCCTTTTTCAGTGAGTTGGTCAGTCCATCTAAAACGGCACAGGGAGGGCTGTTGGTGCACGAGGTAAGTTGTTCTGATTCCTCTGTAGCGTTATTTATTCGGTATTCCAAGACTGATCAGTTTGCCAGAGGTACGTATTCATGCCTCTACAGAGTTCGGGGTTCCCCCATTTGCCCAGTCTCGGGGTGAAGGAATATGGGGGGTTACTCCCGCAGCGGGATGGATCTTTTCTATTGCACCAGGACGGATTGGCTCTGTCAAAATTTCAGTTTGTAGCTGTATTTCGGTGTTGCCTGCTTGCATCAGGTTTCGATGCTCAGATTTACTCCTCACACTGCTTCCGTAGCGGGGTGGCTACAGAAGCCACTCGGTGGGAGTTGCATTAGGCCATTTTGAAGCTTATAGGGAGAAGGGAATTTAATTGCTTTAGGCTTTATGTGCATCCTGAACTGATCTAGCATGTCTGGTATTTTATTTCCTTATTTATTGGTTGTTGGTGAATTGATTCTGCCTTGTTTTTCTTTGTCTTTTCTTTTCAGGCCCTGATCCTTGCCTCGTGTGGATACTGGGGCATTCTTTTGTTTTTTGGGGGGCAAAACAGGCTGTGGTTCGACCTAATGGTTGCCAGCTGGGTTTTAATAGGGACGAGGCTACTGTTGTGGTGCAGGGTCCTTCCAGAAGTGCACCATTTTACTGGCTGGACAGGGCTCCCAACATTCTAGTGTTGCATGTAGAGGGTACTGACCTGAGCATTCGATCCATGCATCACATTGTCCGTGACTAGAGTTGAGCGGACACCTGGATGTTCGGGCTCATCTGGTTTGGCCGAACTTTGCGGAAAAGTTTGCGTTCGGTACCGAACTTGACCCGAACTTGACCATGGACCCCGAACCCCATTGAAGTCAATGGTGACCCGAACTTTTGGGCACAAAAATGGCTGTAAAAAAGTCCTGGAAAGGGCTAGAGGGCTTCAAAAGGAAGCAAAATGGTGGTAAGAGTAAAACAAGTGCCTTGAAGACAAATGTGGATAGGGAAATAACTTAAAATCACATAAAAAAATAAAAATGTGAGGAGGAGGTGGATGTGGAGTAGGAGCATAGAGGTGGACTAGGCCGTGACCGTGGCAGTGTAGGTGGAAGTGGCGGTGGAGGAGGAGGTAGCCAACACTGTTTTTTGTTTGTGTGTTTTTTTTCTTCTAATTGGGGTAGCCCCCAAAATATTGAGACATATTAAAAAAAAAACAAGTATACCAATGGCTGTGTGAGCCACCAATGGCTGTGCTAAATGTCTATTCTTCACAGGGTACAGACAAGTCTTGTGGGATCCATGCCTGGTTCCTTTTAATAAACGTTAGCTTGTCCAAGTTGGCTGTGCACAGGCGGCTGCGCTTGTCTGTGATAACGCCCCCTGCCATGCTAAACACACGTTCAGACAATACACTGGCCAGCACCTCCAAGGCATAAAGGGCAAGCTCAAGCCATGTGCCCAATTTGGAGACCCAGAGGTTGAATGGGGCAGACCCATCAGTCAGTACGTGTAGGCGTGTGCACACATACTGTTCCACCATGTTGCTGAAATGCTGCCTCCTGCTAAGACGTTGCCTATCAGCTGGTGTTGCTGTTTGTTGTGGCGTGCTGCTGACAAAGCTTTTCCACATTTCGGCCATGCTAACCCTGCCTTCTGAGGTGCTGGCAGTGCCACAGCTGTGTTGGCGACCTCTTCCTCCTCCTCTGCCTTCACCTTGTGCTTCCACTGAGCCCCCTGTGTCATATGGGAATGCCCTCAGCAGCGCGTCTACCAGCATGCGCTTGTAGTCGCGCATCTTCCGATCACGCTCCAGTGAGGGAATTAAGGACGGCACGTTGTCCTTGTAAAGGGGATCCAGCAGGGTGGCCACCCAGTAATCAGCACAAGTTACAATGTGGGCAACTCGGCTGTCGATGAGCAGGCACTGCAGCATGTAGTCGCTCATGTGTGCCAGGCTGGCCAGAGGCAAAGACAAGCTGTCCTCTGTGGGAGGTGTATCATCTGTGTCATCCGTATCCCCCCAGCCACGCTCCAGTGATGCCCACGAGCTGTGTTGGGTGCCACCCTGCTGTGAACACAGTTCCTCCTCCTCCTCATCTTCCTCGTCCTCCTCATCCTCCAGAACTGTGCCCTGGCTTGAAAATTTTTTTACCTGGCCTATGCTGGTGCAGGAACCCACACTCCGAGCCACTTGTGAATGACTGGCCTGATAACCGTGGAAATGACCCCTCTTCCTCCTCCTCTTCCTCCTGTGCCACATCCTCTTCCATCATCGCCCTAAGTGTTTTTTCAAGGAGACATAGAAGTGGGATAGTAACTCTGAGAACAGCGTCATCGGCACTGGCCATGTTGGTGGAGTACTCAAAACACCGCAATATGGTACACAGGTCTCGCATGGTAGCCCACTCCTTGGTGGTGAAGTGGTGCTGTTCTGCAGAGCGACTGACCCGTGCGTGCTGCAGCTGAAACTCCACTATTGCCTGCTGCTGCTCGCACAGTCTCTCCAGCATGTGCAAGGTGGAGTTCCACTTTGTGGGCACGTTGCATAGGAGGCGGTGAGCGGGAAGGCGGAAGTTCTGCTGCAGCGCAGACAGGCGAGCAGCAGCAGGGTGAGCACGCCGAAAGCACGCACAGACAGCCCGCACTTTCTGCAGCAGCTCTGACATATCCGGGTAGTATTTTAGAAATTTCTGCACCACCAAATTCAGCACATGCGCCAGGCAAGGGATGTGCGTCAAACCGGCTAGGCCCAGAGCTGCTATGAGATTTCACCCATTATTGCACACCACCAGGCCAGGCTTGAGGCTCAGTGGCAACAACCACTCATCGGTCTGTTGTTCAATGCCCGTCCACAGCTCCTGCGCAGTGTGTGGTTTATCCCCAAACATATCAGTTTTAAAACAGCCTGCTGTCGTTTACCCCTGGATGTGCTGAAGTTGGTGGTGAAGGTCTTACGCTGAGCGGATGAGGAGGTGGTAGAGGAGAAGGAGGAAGTGCAGTGGGAGGAGGAGGCAACAGGAGGCAAAGACAAATGCCCTGCAATCCTGGGTGGCGGAAGGACATGTGCCAAATGGCTAGCTGCCTCAGGCCCACCTGCCACTACATTTGCCCAGTGTGCAGTTAGCAAGATATAGCGTCCCTGCCCATGCTTACTGGTCCACGTATCGGTGGTTATTTGGACCTTGCCACAGATGGCGTTGTGCAGTGCACACTTGATCTCGTCCCCGACTTGTTTGTGCAGGGAAGGGATGGCTCGCCTGGAAAAGTAGTGGTGGCTGGGAGCCACATACTCTGGGGCAGCCACCGCCATCAGGTTTTTAAAACTGTCCGTGTCCACCAGACGGAATGACAGCATTTCAAAGGCCCGGAATTTTGAAATGCTGGCATTCAGGGTCAGGGATCGTGGGTGGGTGTGGGGGGGTACTTCCTCTTTCTCTCCAGTGTTTGGGAGATGGAGAGCTGTAAGCTTCCATGGGACCGTGTGGAAGTACTTGGGGACGGTGGCAGACATGGTGGCGTTGCTGTCACATCGTCAGTTTGCTGGGTGGCAGGTGACACTGGCACTGTAGAGGAGGAGGAAGAGGCTGAGTCAGCAGCAGAAGAGGAAGCAGGAGGAGGCCGAGACCTTTCTTGGATTTTGAGGTACTTATTCCACTGCAGTTCGTGCTTTGAATTTAGATGTCTGGTCATGCAGGTTGTGCTCAAGTTTAGAAGATGTATGCCTCGCTTCAGGCTCTCATTGCACAATGTGCAAACCACTTGTGTCTTGTAGTCAGCACATAGTCTGAAAAACTGCCACGCCGGGGAACGCCTTTGAGATGCCTTTGGTGCGCTAGGTCCCTGGGTGCGGTGGGTAGTAGCAGGCTTACTGTCTAGGGGACACTCACTCTGCTTTTTGCAACCTACTTCCTCTTTTGCTGTGCTGGTGCCTCTGTGCGACCACCACCTCTTCCTCCAAACTGCAAACGTCACTTGCATGACCTTCATTCCATGCGTGGTCTAGGACCTTATCATCCTCCTCCACATCACCTTTCACCCACCCTTCACCACTGCCCTCCTTGTCAGTCTGCACACTGTGTAAAGCCGCAGCAGTTGGCATCTGTGTTTCGTCATCATCAGAGACGTGCTGCGCTGCTGTTTACATGTCCTCATCCTGCAACAGAAGTGGTTGGGCATCAGTGCACTCAATGTCTTCCACTCAGGGCCGGCCCTACCATGGGACCCAGTGGGACAATGGTCCCAGGCGGCACTTTGAGGGGGGCGGCAGTGCAGGGCCGCCGCTACCTACACATGGCACCGGCGCTCCCGCTGTACACACGCGGGGTCCGCCGAAGGATCGCCCTCGCGGCCACGGTACACATCCATCGCCGCCGGGACGTGACGGCGGGGGGAGTTTCACGGCGGACCCTGGTAACAGGGTGACCCAGGGTACCATCCCGGCCGGGACTCACCTTCTGTAACTCACGTGACTACGGGTTGGTGAAGACAACGTCCTACTCCTGTACATTTGTCGTCGCGTCGTGCAGAGACTACTACTGCTTTGTGTCTACGGTTGACGACGCCGAAATGTGTCACACGTCTGACTGTTCCTCCCGTCACCACTTCCCACCCACTTTCCACTACACCTCCTCCTACTATTCCAGGATCTG
>BLSH010008728.1:339932-352903 GCA_018402905.1 Glandirana rugosa | reverse complement strand
GCGCGCGTCCCCTGGTGGCCAATATGCAAATCGCCGTATATTTACGGCGATTCGCGCCCAGCTCCCCGACTGCCGCCGTGAAAAGACGGCGCGCGGTCGGGAAGCAGTTAAGTGGACCCAATAGGACCCTCCATTCACCTCTATGGAGCTGCAGATTTAACCACCTCGCGTCCGTGCCATAGCCAAATGACGGCTACAGCGCGGCTCTAAAATCCCAGGAGGCCGTCATTAGACTTCCTCCCCTTTGGCTCGCACTGGGCGTGAGCGTGCCCGTGGGTCGGGCGGATCCGATGTCCGCCGGAGACCCGCAATCTCCTCACAGAGAGCCCTAACGGGGAACCGCTGATGTAAGCACGGCAGTTTTCCATTCTGTGAGGGGGGGCATGACAGATCTACTGATCCCTGTCACTGGGATCAGTTAGATCTGTCATGCCCCTGCAAATCCCGCCCCCCACAGTTAGAACACACCCAGGTAACACTTTTAACCCCTTCACTGCCCCCTTAGTGTTAACCCCTTCCCTGCCAATGACATTTATACAGTAATCAGTGGCTATTTTTAGATCTGATCGCTGTATAAATGTCATTGGTCCCAAAAAAGTGTCAGATTAACAATCATAAATCAAACTTTCACTTTTTAATACTTGGTTGCAAATCCTTTGCAGTCAATTACAGTCTGAAGTCTGGAACACATAGACATCACCAGACGCTGGGTTTCATCCCTGGTGATGCTCTGCCAGGCCTCTACTGCAACTGTCTTCAGTTCCTGCTTGTTCTTGGGGCATTTTCCCTTCAGTTTTGTCTTCAGCAAGTGAAATGCATGCTCAATCGGATTCAGGTCAGGTGATTGGCCATTGCATAACATTCCACTTCTTTCCCTTAAAAAAACTCTTTGGTTGCTTTCGCAGTATGCTTCAGGTCATTCTCCATCTGCACTGTGAAGCGCTGTCCTATGAGATCTGAAGCATTTGGCTGAATATGAGCAGATAATATTGCCCGAAACACTTCAGAATTCATCCTGCTGCTTTTGTCAGCAGTCACATCATCAATAAATACAAGAGAACCAGTTCCGTTGGCAGCCATACATGCCCACGCCATGACACTACCACCACCATGCTTCACTGATGAGGTGGTATGCTTTGGATCATGAGCAGTTCCTTTACTTCTCCATACTCCTCTCTTCCCATCACTCTGGTACAAGTTGATCTTGGTCTCATCTGTCCATAGGATGTTGTTCCAGAACTGTGAAGGCTTTTTTAGATGTTGTCTGGCAAACTCTAATCTGGCCTTCCTGTTTTATAGGCTCACCAATGGATTACATCTTGTGGTGAACCCTCTGTATTCACTCTGGTGAAGTCTTCTCTTGATTGTTGACTTTGGCACACATACACCTACCTCTTGGAGAGTGTTCTTGATCTGGCCAACTGTTGTGAAGGGTGTTTTCTTCACCAGGGAAAGAATTATTCGGTCATCCACCACAGTTGTTCTCTGTGGTCTTCTGGGTCTTTTGGTGTTGCTGAGCTCACCGGTGCGTTCTTTCTTTGTAAGGATGTTCCAAACAGTTGATTTGGCCACAACTAATGTTTTTGCTATCTCTCTGATGGGTTTGTTTTGTTTTTTCAGCCTAATGATGGCTTGCTTCATTGATAGTGACAGCTCTTTGGATCTCATATTGATAGTTGATAGCAACAGATTCCAAATGCAAATAGCACACTTGAAATTAACTCTAGACCTTTTATCTGTTCCTTGTAAATGGGATAATGAGGGAATAACACACACCTGGCCATGGAACAGCTGAGCAGCCAATTGTCCCATTACTTTTGGTCCCTTAAAAAGTGGGAGGCACATATACAAACTGTTGTAATTCCTACACTGTTCACCTGGTTTGGATGTAAATACCCTCAAATTAAAGCTGAAAGTCTGCAGTTAAAGCACATCTTGTTCGTTTCATTTCAAATCCATGTGGTGGTGTATAGAGCCAAAAAGATTAGAATTGTGTCGATGTCCCAATATTTATGGACCTGACTGTATATCGGCCTAAACTCATGAATACATTATATTTTATTTTTTTTTGGACATCTATTATAGCAAAAAGTAAAAAATATTGTTCTTTTTTCAAAATAGTCGCTCTTTATTCAAAAAATAAAAACCGCAGAGGTGATCAATTACCACCAAAAGAAAGCTCTATTTGTGGGAAAAAAAGAACGCCAATTTTGTTTGGGTACAATGTTGCACGACCGCGCAATTGTCATTCAAAGAGTGACAGCACTGAAAACTGAAAATTGGTCCGGGCAGGAGGGGGTTTAAGTGCCCAGTAAGGAAGTGGTTAAACTGACCTGCATCCTTTTACACCCGCCTATCTCCAATCCAATCTTTTTTAAAAAACAGAAGGGGATCCATCCCCTTCTGTCTGGGCAGATCGAAGGGCTCATAGAGTAGAGCGGGCTGTGTCCCTGTCTGCTCTGCATATGCGCAGCGCTTTACAATATTAGGGCAGACAGTACAATTACAATACAATTCAATACAGGGGGAATCAGAGGGCCCTGCTCGTTAGAGCTTACAATCTAAGAGGGAGGGTTAAATGATACGAAAGGGCAATAACTGCGGGAGATGAGCTGATTGAGAAAATAAGGAGTGTAGTTAGGTGGTGGCAGGATAGGCTTCCCTGAAGAGAAAAGTTTTCAGGGATCGCTTGAAGGTGGATAGATTTGGGGACATTCTGACCGATTGGGGTAGGGAGTTCCAGAGGATGGGAGAGGCTCGAGAGAAGTCTTGGAGGCGAGTATGAGAGGAGGTGATGAGGGAGCTGGAGAGCAGGAGGTCTTGGGAGGAGCGAATAGGACAGTTTGGTTGGTATTTTGAGACTAGGTGGGTGAAGACCCTCTCCTGTATCATGTCCACAACCTCTAACCATCTCTGTCTTTTATCATGTCTGTGGTCTCTGATCACTTCCTGTACTATGCCTGCAGTCTCTGACCATCTCCTGTATCATATCTGCAGTCTCTGACCATCTCCTGTATCATGCCTGCAGTCTCTGATCACCCCATGTACTATGTCTGCAGTCTCAGACCACCTCCTGTACTATGTCTGCAGTCTCTGACCACCCCCTGTACCATGCCTGCAGTCTCTGACCATCTTCTGTACCATGTCTGCAGCCTCTTACCATCCCTTGTATCATGCCTGCAGCCTCTGGCCATCTCTTTTATCATGTCTACAGTCTCTGACCACCTCCTGTATCATGTCTGTGGTCTCTGACCATCTCTTGTACTATGTCTGCAGTCTTTGACCATCTCCTATATTATTTCTGCAGTCTCTCGCCATCTTCTGTATCATGTCTGCAGTCTCTGACCATCTCCTGTATCATGTCTCCAGTCTTTGACCATCTCCTGTATCATGTCTGTGGTCTCTGGCCATCTCCTGTACTATGTCTGCAGTCTCTGATCATCCCCTGTATCATGTCTGCAGTCTCTGACCATCTCCTGTATCATGTCTGCAGTCTCTGACCATCTCTTGTATCATGTCCACAACCTCTAACCATCCCTTGTCTTTTATCATGTCTGCAGTCTCTGAGGGGGGATTCTGGAGAGCAGTCAAGATTGGGATAGCTGCCGGGATGGGGGTCATGGGAGGAGTCAGACGTGTGTGGACTGGAGAGGAGACTATGGGATAAAACCAGAGCCACCAAGCTGGAGCCGACTGACTGAGCCCTGCATGGTGCACCTGACCTTCATGTAAATGGAGAAATACGTTTTTTGACTAATAGCACTAACTACATGTTTATAGCTTAAATATTGATATTTGTACTGAAAATGGCCATTTTATAATACACTCTCCAAATGTGTTTTAACATGCATGGTTTTCCCTTTTGTGAACAAAAAAAAATGATGTCATGCTATTGGGCTGGTATAAAAATGCTATGGGGCTGGTATGAAATTATTTCCAGGGCTGGTTTTTATTCCCAGTCCGACCCTGTTTACTATCCTGTCTCCATATTAATATACATCTTGTTGTGCATTACCGCACACCTCTAGATTATCCACATGTAATCACATGAGGCTGATATCTTCAGTATGCATTACTATATGGAAAGTTTCAAACTACACACTGAAGAGCGACCCACTATGAAAGGTTAATTCATCTGCGGCTATACCTTTAATACCTTTTCTCTATATTGATGCACATCTTGGACACTACTTACAGTTGAAACCTAGGCCCTTCCTGATTGTCTAAATACAAGATTTCTACATTTCTAATGCCGCAAGAGAGTTCATCTCATTTGAGATGGTTTCACTGGCAGTGTCAGAGAAATTGTTATAAGCAGTTCATGTCAAGCTTTCCCTGAATGTCACTTTAACTCTTATAAGCTGTTGTGTAGTGATCAGGGCTTTCTGCCTTGAATCCCTGATACATACGGCCATTTTTTGGAGACAGAGAACCATTACATTGTAAACTATGAGTGCTGGTTCACATAGGGGGGCTTCAAAGTCTCCTGATTCTCGTCCGACTTTGAAGCCGCCCCGCACAGTGCGACTTCAGCGCAGCTTGCACAACAATTTCTGTATAGAAGTCAATGCAAGCCGCTTCGAAGTCGCCCCAAAGTAGTACAGGAACCTTTTTTTAAGTCGGAGTGACTTGAGTCACTCCTATTAAAGCGGTCCCATTGTACTGCATGGAGCGCGACTTGTCAGGCAACTAGGTAGCCTGATAAGTCGCCCCTGTGTGACCCTGTACTTACAGGATTGCTTTTATATGCTATTTTAAATTTTATGTGGTGTGTTGTAGATAAAATGTGTTACTTTTATCAGTGGTGCCCATAAAGTCAATTTTTCCAGTCAGTCTATTCCAAGTAGTAATATTAACACCCTAATAATAAATAAATAATCATAACCCCTAATCCTAACCCTAACCTGACCTTAACTCTAACCTCTTACCCTAATGAAAAAAAAAAAAAAAAGATAAAAAATTAATAATAATAAAAAAAAAGAGATAAAAGCTAATGGAAAATCAAAAAAAAGATGAAATACCTAGCAAGAAATGATGCAAGAGATGATAGTTTTCTCTATTAGCTAATTTAAAAAATGCCAAAGCTCAAAAACACTGTATAAAATGCGCAAGTTGCACATAAAAAACGTGCCAAAAACATGCAAAAAAAAAAAGAAGATACGCTCAGGTGTGAATGCAGCCTTAGAGGATTGTGTGTTAGAGGATATGTCACTGAACGATGGCAAATAAGACTCCTTTCACACGGGTTTGTCCGTTTGACGGACTCCACTTGCTCAGCGGGAGATCGATCCACTGATCCCTGCTGAGCAGGCAGTTGACAGGTCTGTCTCCACTCACTCTGCAGAGACGGCCCTGTCAGAGCCCCACTCTCCTCTATGGAGAGATTGGATGAAAATGGACCGCCTGTTCATTTTCATCCGATCCCATCCAATCCGATCCACCAGGCGGATGGAAAATAGGGCCACCATCCATCTGGATTTGGCGGACAGGATTGGATCAGATAGCAGCGGGTGTCAGCGGACATGTCACCTCTGACATTTGCTGCCCCATAGGGGTGAATGGAGTGTCCGATCAGGACTGCCTGAAAAAATTTTCAGGCGGACCTGATCGGAAAGCCCATGTGAAAGGGGCCTAACACTTCTCTGTTTAGTATCGCTTTGATAAAAGTTTGTAAACAAAAAACAAAACAGAGGGAGACAGTACAGTGATAATGCAATGCAAGACAAGAGGGTTAAGAGGACCCTGTTTATGATAGCTATAATCTCAAAGGGATGGGCCCCAAATACAAAAAGTAGTAACTGTCAAGGTAAGAGTTAATGAAGAAGGTAAAAATTCAGTTTTCGGGGATCTTCTAAAAGTGGACAGAGTATGAGATATCCAGAAATATTGGAGTAAGGAGTTCCAGAGGATGGGACAGGCTCTAGAGAAGTTTTGGAGGTAAGCATGGGAGGAGGTGATAAGGGAACTACAGAGCAGGATGCTTTGAGATCAGCAAAGAGGAAGGTTTGGGTGGTATTTTGAAAGAAGGTTGGTGTTGTAGCTGGGAGCAGAGCTGTGGATAGCATTCTATGATGTTGTTAGCATTTGTTTTTATTTGTTAGGCAAGGGGAAGCCTGTAGAGGGATTGTCCTAAAGGTGGGACATTCACTATAGACTGAAGGGGGGTAGTCTGTGTAAAGATAGGCCAATGAGGAGGGAGTAGCCAAGGTGAGAGATAACAAGGGAGTGAATTTGTATCTTGGCGGTGTCATTGTTTAAAGAGAGCATATTTTGACAATGTTCCATCTACCCCTCTCCACACATATCCCTCTACACATACAGTAGCTGCTGACTTTTAATAATTGGACACTTACCTGTCCCGGAGTCCAGCAATGTCGGCACTGCAGCCGATGCTTCCATCGGCTGTTGGGTGCTGCTGCCGCCATTGCCAGTAAGGGAACCCAGCAGGGAAGCCATGTGGCTTCACAGCCAGACCCCTACTACGCATGAGCGAAACGCGCTGCGTATCTTACTGGCCTGGCGTCGGAGGAAGGAGGAGGAGAAGATTGGACTTCTGATGTACCTCACCCCGACAAGGTCCAATGGAAGTGGGGATAGAGTACCTGTCAAAAACAGGTACCAGCTCCCCCCTGAAAGGTGCCAAATGTGGCACTGGAGGGGGGGGGGATCAGATAAGCGGAAATTCCACTTTTGGGTGGAAATATGCTTAAAGGAAGTGAAGGTGGCAAGATTTGGACAGTGAGTGTATGTGGGGAACCCTGGTATGAGGGTCAAGAATAATAGTTGGGCTATTGATCTAGATAGAAAAGTCAGGGGAGGAGGTGGAAGTATTATGAGATCAGTTTTGGAATGTTTTGGTTTTGGAGAATGGTGTGACAATTATAGTGATATATCAGTTGATAAATTAGTAATGTGCAAGAAGACTGATGGGGTCAGCTAAGGAGTAGGTAGGAAACCATACAGAGCCTAGAGGGAGCCCCTACCGAAAGAATAGAGGAAGAAATGAAGCTGTGAAGACCCTCGGACTGGGTTTACACTACTGCGAATTGGATGCAGGTTTCTCCGCATCCAATTTGCATGACACCAGATTGTGACCAACTCTCAATGGAGCTAGTTCACACATTTCCGGGGGGTTGGTTTCGGAATCGGCTTGCATAGGAGTCCTGTGTGTCTTTGGCTCTGTTTCAGGGCCAAATTCAGGCAAAAATTCTGTGTGAACCCAGCCTGAAAGAGGGTTTAGATAGATAGGAGAAGAACAAGGAAAGAGCAAAGTCTTGGAATCCAAGGAAGTAAAGTTTTTTTAAAAGGAGTAAGTGAGCGACTGGTTTTAGAAGATAGTAGTTTGCTAGTGAATTTTAGAAGAACAATTTATGTGGATCCTTGTGGGTAAAAGTCAGACTATAAGAAGTAAAGAAGTTTGTTATTGGCGAGGTAGCAGTTCAGGTTGTTGTACACCAGATGTTTTACAAGTTTGGAGATACTGTAAACAGGAGCAAGAAGAAATGAGTCCTAAGTTGTTAAGACTTGTGGAGTCCACATAACTATGTTGACCAATGCATGTTTTAAAGACAAGGAGAAGATGCCAGTAGAGAGGGAGAGATTAAAAATGTGGTTTAGAGATCACAGATTAGAACAAGAGGGTGTTCTAGAAGTTTTTAGGAGGTGGGATCCAGGAGGCCGGTGGTTAGGTGGGTGCGAAAGAAAGGGTTAGCAACCTCCTTTGTGTTAATAGGGTCAAAAGAAGAACGTATTGATGTGGTGGTAGACGTAGTGGGGCTGGAGAGTGCAAAATCTGATGCATCTCTTCATAGAAACCAGTCAGCTTCCAGGTTTTATTATCAAAGCCTAAGGCTGCATTCACACAAGGGCGATTCGACTTGGCGCGACTTTGCTAGGCAACTGCAGCGGGACTTTCAGCGCGACTTTGGCGCGACTTACAACACAACTTATGCCAGGCGACTTTGCCTGTGGCTAATCAGAGAAGGAAGGGGGGCTTGCCACAAACATAAATTCTATTCTTTTTCACTGTAAAGTCGCTTGCATTAAGATGGGGATCCAACTTGGAGGTGACTTCCATTGATTTCTATGGGCACAAGTCGGGTTGAATTCGCCTTGAGTCGCACAGGAACTTTTTTCTGAAGTTGGAGCAACTTGGTAGAATACATTAAGACGGCTTCCATTCATTTCAATGGGATTTTAGATGTCAAGCGACTTGGGGCGACTCAAGTCGGAGCGACAGTCGCCCCTGTGTGAATGGGGCCTTATCAAACAAGCTGAAGTTAGAAGCTGATTGGCTACCATGAACAGCTGCACCAGATTCTGTGTGCACCAGCTTTAGTAAACCCCCCCCCCCCCCCAGTACGTGAGGGAAATATCTTGATCGTACTGATCGCTTCATGAATTTCAACTATCCTATTTTTTAAATGATTTACAACATCTTGGGCAGTGAATGAGTTAGTAGGTGGAAGCAGTGGAGGGGAATGTACAGACCTAATGGTATAAAGAGTTGACAAGGACTGAATGAGAGGATGTTAATAAGAATGATAAAATAGATCTGTTTGAAACTTCCTTATTTACCAGATGTTACTCTTTTCTCTTATATGAGGGTATGTTCCTAAGCATATTAATATTGGGGTGTTCCTCTTTCTGCTCCATGACACAGCTAGGTCCCTTTTGGGGTGTCGGGCAGTGGCCAGTGGTCTCCCTTATCTGGTTTTAGATGGATGCTTATATTCTTTGATCTGGATATCCTAAAGAGTACTCTCGTCCAACAATTCTTGATTTTGTTATTTATAATTGGATTTTACTGTCTGAATTATAATATTTTGGTAAAGTCTTGAAGGGATTTCATTTCTTGGCACTCTCGCTTAAGAACATGGCTATGTCTCTTGAGATGTACTATGGATTCCAAAGGCGGGCACTGATCCCACCTTGTTGTGTGACACTAGCGAATTCATTTTCGCTATTCTGCCTCATTCTCCTCCCGGGCCAATCAGGAAGCCCCTGGCCAATTGTGTCTCAGGACACACTTCTTAGTATTTGGCCAGAAGGAGAATGTGTGCCCCGGCTCTTCCTTCTCCCTGCCTCCGTGCCTCCATGCCGCTAACGCAGTCTCTGTGACAGATCGCCGCTTTCATATGTCTTCTATGGGGGGAAGGGTGCGCTGAGTGTTTGCTTGTGGACCAGCCAGCCACCCCTCCAAAAAATTGTGCGCACCATCCGCTCCGCCACTGGATAGGAGGTTGAAAACAGGGAGGGATTGAATTGGATAAGGTTGTAATCAGAGAGAGGAAATGAGTGGGTTGGGGAGTTTGCAAGGAGTGCAGAGGTGGGAGAATATAAGATCAAGGATGTTGCCATCAGAGTGAGCAGGAGTGTTTGTCTATTGTGTTCGGTCAAAAGATAAGGTTAGATTAAGAATTTGAGAGCTAGCCATCATTGTGGAATTGACATGGATGTTGAAGCCACCAAAAATGATATTGGGTATTTCAGAGGTGAACAATTAGAATAGTAGGCAGATAAGTTGTCAAGGAGGCTTATGAATTATAGCAATTCTCAGACTGAAGGAATATAGTGAGATTCAAAAGAGGAGAGGAATGGAGAGGGAGTAGAATGGAGAAAATGCTTTATGTGGATAGAAAGATTCCACCATCCAACTTTTGTTCTAGAGCTTTAGTGACAATACTTATCTGGAATGAACGATTCCCAAGTTGTGAAGGCAGGTAAATCCTGGAGAAATCTTCATTGTGGGCTGCCCTGTCCTATTCCTGTGCCTAAACTTCTGGAACATAGGGGTGTACCGCTACCCCCATGAGGGCCACTTAAAGATTCTGTACCCCGGGGCGTTTCTGGCCAGCAACCTAGATGGCCGCTCTTCTCTGAGGCTCCTGAGATCCCAGCCATAAACCGACTAATACAGCGACATAACTGACAGCATCCAACCCACAGTGTGTTCCTACAAGTACCCTTTACCTGATATGATGTCTCGCCAAAGGAAGAATGCTGATCGGCTGCAGAAACTCACAGATTTCTTCCCAGCTTCAGGCCCTGATCCCATCCAAGATGGTGCCGGCTCAGGACGGAGAGCACCACAAGACTCACAAAACACAGGTGAGACGTGCACCGACCGCAGACTGACCTTCCCCCTGTACGAGGGAGACCTGGGCGACTCATCCCCGCCCGTATCGCCCACGACCAGAAGCCTGCTAAAGTCCAGGCCTCGAATGGAAGACGCGGAACGCAACACGAACGAGGATCCGCTCGGAGATCCGTTCGAAGAACAAACCGAAGATCTGTTCGCGGAAACGCTCGTTCCGCCAACCCTCGTTCCTTCTCACATAGATAAAATACCAGCTTCAGAACAACCCATTACAGAGGTTTCTTTAAAAAATATGTTGATATCTCTCCGACAATCTCTCCACTCAGATATGTGCACAAGCCTTGCACCTATCAAAAAATCCATTCAAAAGCACGAGACTAGACTCTCACACGTAGAAACTAGGGTCAGCGAAATGTGTACAGCCCATAACAACATGGTGGACGCCCACACTGACCAAGACTCAGAAATGCAACAAATACGCCTCAAGCTACCCGACCTGGAGGATCGCTCCAGGCGAAACAATCTCAAACTCCGAGGAATACCAGAGACAATAGCACCCGACGCAATTGTACCTTTTGTACAACAACTAATGAAAGCGCTAAGCCCATCACTTTCTGATTTGGAGCTAGCTATCGACAGAGCCCACAGAATTCCAAAACCGGACTTCTTACCAGCTTCAGTCCCGAGGGATGTCCTGGCCAGAGTGCATTTTTACCATGCAAAAGAAAAAGTCATGCAAGCCGCCAAACACACTTCGTCATTTCCAGAGCCCTATACTGGGATCAAAATCTACGCTGACCTCTCAAAAGCGACCATACAAAATAGAAGAAACCTCTCAACTATAACCAAAGCGCTTCGAAATCATAACATCCCCTACCAATGGGGCTTTCCTACAAAAATAACAATTAAAAGACAAGGGAAATCCCACATAATTAGAAGCTTGGAATCCGGATTGAAATTACTCAAAGAATGGGGCATAATACCAGATTTGGTACCTTCCTCCTCCCCAAAACATCCACAACATATGGACACACATTGATCTTAAAGGAAAAACCAAGACTATTGCATGCTCCAGTTCAACTCATTTTAGCTGGGACCTCGCTTGTGTTAAGCCTCACTGGCAAAATATGTTCTGTTCTGTTCTATTCCCGATCATTACGTTAATGATTCGGTTATATCTATTCCCCCCACCTCCTGAAGTAGCAAAGGATGCTACCCATGTTGCTTGCATTCCTAGCAAGCCGTTCTTATCCTCCCTCTTCTTTTCCCCTATCCTCCCCCAGAAAATATCATCCCACCTCCGATACCCACAGGATCTTATAAAGAGATACCCATCGATAATCTATGTGTACACCAACCAACAAAACCCGAAAAAGCAGCAGATCTTATCCATCTGGCCCTACCTAACACCTCGACTAAGGAAATTCACTTCCCTCAGAATCGACTTCAGACCCTCTAACCTCATAGAACAACCATATCTACTTTCACACCGAATACTACAATTCCAAGATGTCGCTTAAAATCACAACCCTCAATGTATGGGGTCTGAACTTACCATTCAAACGTGCATCACTGATTAGAGAAGCCAATCTACTTAAACCAGACATTTTCCTAATTCAAGAAACTCATTTTGCTATGGGGAAATTCCCAACCCTACAAATGCGACAATACCCACACACCTTTTTTGCTTCCAACCCTCGAAAGAAGAATGGAGTCCTAACAGCAATAAAAAATACCACCGCCTTCCACTTCCACTCGGAGACAGTGGACCCCTTCGGCAGATACCACATCCTCATATGTGACATCGATAGAACCAGATACACCATAGCAAATGTATATGCCCCAAACACAAAACAACTTAGATTCTGTAAACGACTACTCAAGAAAATCCTAGACCTTAAACAAGGTAAACTTATCATCGGAGGTGATTTCAACATCATCAACAATAGAGATCTAGACGCTTCAAGCAACAAAAGAGCACCTCATCAAACCCTAAACCAAGTACTACACTCTATGGACCTGTATGACATCTGGAGATGTCAGCACAGCACCGAAAGAGACTATTCATATTATTCCCCACCACATCTCTCATATTCCCATATTGACTTCTTTATCACAGATAAATGGACACTACAAACAGTAACTTCCTCAAATATTGGGACAATTACATGGTCGGACCATGCTCCAGTATCGATACAACTAGGTGATTTTCACAAACCCAGCCCCACCAGACTTTGGAGACTGAACTCAGCCTTATTGTCAAAACCTGAACACCGCCAAAAAATCATCCAAGCCCACACTCTATTTTTCCAGACAAACTCTTCACCGGAAGTTTCTGCCCCCACTTTATGGGCCACCTACAAAGCCTATATGAGGGGAATTTTTATACAAATGCAAGCTAACCTAAATAACCAGAGGAGAAAGCAAATTGAAGAGGTCTTAGAATCAATTAAACAAAAAGAAACCCAACACAAACAAACCCCAACCCATACTCTAGCAAATTCTCTACAGCAAGATAGGCAAAAACTCTGTTCCCTTTTATCCTATAAATTAGAACAGAACTTAAAGAGAACCAAATCCATATACTACTCACTAGGGAATAAGGCCAACTCCCTATTAGCGAAATCAGCCAAACAACAACGCCTAAAAGCCAAAATTAATGCGATCTATCATCCCACATCCAAAACTCCACACAAACCCTGCAGATATTGCAGAAGCCTTTGGAGATTTCTATCAGGCTCTTTATAATCTCAAGAAAGATGACGCGACACCCCAACCCACTCAACTCGCAATACAAGAATATCTAAAGTCTACTAACCTACCCTCTCTTACAGAAACCCAAGTCCAATCCATATCCACACCCTTCACCCCC
>BLSH010008728.1:320516-334398 GCA_018402905.1 Glandirana rugosa | reverse complement strand
CCCCCCCCCCCCCCCCCCCCCCCCCCCCCCCCCCCCCCCCCCCCCCCCCCCCCCCCCCCCCCCCCCCCCCCCAGAAGCAGCAGCACACTGAGCTTACCAATGAAAGGATGTGCAGCTGGGGCTCATCAGGAAAAGTCTGATCATTGGAGAAGCTTGCACTGAGTTTCCAGCATAGCTAGAGAACTGACTATGGTCTGTTCTCCTGCATAATGTGGTCAGTTTTTAACAGGAAATCAAGGGGACTGCCAGGAACACCAGGGATTTCATATAAAGGAAGCAATACAAAGAGAACAGGAGACTTTCTCATACAAGCACATGGTACAGCAGGCACATATCAGGAATATGACGTGTTGGGGTAACAAACACTTTAATTGAACAAGTGGAAGTTAGCAGCTGATTGGCCTACTATGCACATCTGCTCCAGAATTTGCACGGCTCAGTTTTAGTAAATCAAACCATAAATTCCAGATTCATGGTTTGGGGCTGTGCCTTGGGATTTTGTGGTGTTGAAGACCTTCCCTGTGATCTTGATTAAGTTGCTAATTTATCATCTAATTTCTATGTTAGAGACAGACTTACCAGCTGGCCAAATTGAGGACATCTTATTTCAGAAAATGATAGAGCTGCAAACTTTTACATATTTACAATATATAAAGATTTTTGTCTTTATCATGAAGAAACAGAACACTTTTGTTTGTGAAAATACTTTGTGAAGATGTTTACCTATATGATAGTTGTAATTTTATTTTTTGGACTTTCTTGATAACAGTTTTCCATGTAACAGACTCCATGTTTGTAGACTCAGGTAACATATTTGCACTCTATTAAACATTGCTGTTGTTTCTGTGTTGCTATTCCCCACTGACCTTTACAAACAATGTCCACATCTCTTCTTTCTACTCCTCTGATGTGGCCCCTGTGCTGACTGAATCATCCAACTTATCCTTCTCAACAGGTATTTTCCCTTCAGCTTTCAAACATGCAATCACACAGCCTATTCTCAACAAATGTTTCTCTTGTCTTTCCCTGCTATAATAAAAAGGAATTACAATTACTTGACAACTCAACAGCATGTTATTTATGCAAATTCAGTTCAATCCTTGTAATGTACTGCTACTGATTAATAATATAAACTGCAAATAAATAGCACAGTGTACATTTACTTATCTGTAGGATAGTGAAGATAGTTGGTTACAGCAGAATTTATGGTTTACAGCAGGGGCTTGGTTATAGAAGTAGAAATATTAACATGAATCTAGTCCAATTAGCAAAGCCCATGGTCATAAATATGGCATGCCTGCTGATTGCTGATTTGATGACTATTGTCATAATTTCTGGATCCATCAGCACGCCTAGTCAAAACCTGATGCTGGCTTTTGTTTTATGGTGTTTAGAAAATAATCAGGACTGGATTATTAAATTGCACATTCCAGTGTTGACGCTCTGTTGTTCTGTGGCATACTGCTTTTTTCAGGTTGTCAAGGCTTTTTTGGCAACTGGTGTTTTCAGGACTGGGACAGGGAGGAGTTAGAGCTGTCAGGCATAAAATGCCTCCAACACCCCCTGGAAGTGTTGTGGTCATAAAAAAAAGTGTTGCACCCTTTACTTTAGGTAGGTGCTTAGTGTGAGATATTTTGTGTAGGTGAGGCAAGCTTAGTCAGGCCTGACTGAGTGTGGGCCTGATTGTTTTGATTCTGGGCTGGGAGTGGCTCAGGGTAGTGCTGGGTGATTCAAAGTAGTGTCATCAGGACCTCCCACTTCTTTCCAGAAGCTTCTGGTGTTTTCTGGAACGTGAGGTGGTGTGGGGGGGGTAGCCACCTGGAGTATTCTGCGGAGCCCTGACCAATCCCCAACCTGGGTTGGCAGGGGGCAGAACTCCTTAAATACCTGGGGTCAGCCCAGTCTGGTAGGAGAGTTAGGGCGGAAGAGCTGGCGATGGAATAGTGTGGAGGCTGTCAGGGCCTAGAGGGGGAGTTCCCAGTCTGGGGGGGTGACCTCAGTCTAGGAGAGCTCGGGTGCAGCCAGGAAGAGAGAGTGAGATCCTGGAGGAGAGGCACAAGGCAGAGCGGGAAAGGACAGTGGGAGAGAGCACTATTGGAGAGATCTCCAGGAGAGGTACTACAAGTGACAGGCGTTGGTGAGTGATGCACTGCCTGAATAGCTGGAAGAGGTACACTGGAGAAGATTGGGAAGAGAAACAGTCTGAGAAGGTTACAAGAGCAAGTTGGGACTGTGGTTTCACTGTGGCAGTGGAGAGGGCCATTGCAGCTGGAGGAGCTGGCAGAGCCTGGAAGAGGATGGGTTGGGTGCAGTAGTTCATTAGACTAGCTAGCAAATCTATACTTTGCTACACTTTGGGGGCCAAGGGTCCCTGCCTGTAATGGGTGGTCCGGATGTCATGCTATAACTACAGTAGGCCTCACCATGTACAAGCTAGGCTGGAACCAAGTTTGTGCAGGAGAGAGGAAAGATGAATAAATGGTCATGGTAAAGGCTGCTTTTGTATCTGCTCATCACCTACAGTAAAAAAATATGTTTAACCAGCTAAATACAGAATGATGACAGCGTCACTTTAAGTATACTTCATGCTTTCCAATCTAGATCTTGACTTCCAATCTAGATCCTTATACTTTCTGAAGTAACTGTTGACCTCCTCAAGGGAATATCAGAAGGTGATCACGAACATCTTCTGCTGCTCTTTTTGCATGCTCTTCATTCTAATGACCTTTTGAACTCTGTCCTCTAAATGTTTCCCTATTGCTTACAGTGGCAGGTGGTGTTTTTTTTGGGGGGGGCTGCAAACAACCGCCCCCCCGGGCAGCCGGCGGCGCGGCACTACCTCCCCCTGTCTGCCAGTTGGTCCAGCACTTACCCCATCTAGATGGCGGGTAGTGGATTGTGAGCAGCAGTTCTGGTGTCCTTTCTTTCCATGGCTTTTGCCGTGCATGTCCTCTCTCCTCCTCCTTCACCTAGGCATCCAATAGGATCACCTGACATTTTGGCCAATCGGGAAACAGGTCTCAGACCCACTTCCTAATTGGCGGGAAGGAAATTTAGTGTGAAAATAGGGAATATCCATTCACTATCATTACACAAATGGGTGGGCTCGGAGCGCAGTGCTCTGTGCCCCGAGCACACCCTTTTTTGAAGGCTAATAGAGCCTCTGTCTCTAATCACGTGCTTCAAAAAAACACTCCCCCATCCATTGGAATCCATGCATCCAGGGTCCTGTATGTAGATCAGGGGGTCGGAGGCATGGATGGGGGGGCAGCACCCATGCGCCCCTAATGGACGGGCTGCCACTGATTGCTTATATGATATGGTGGGTTAGTGCCTGTAAATACGTCCACTTCAACCAGAAAGTACAGCTATGGGGCTTGTGGCCCACTTTTATTTTAAGGACAGGTAAGAGTTCAAAACAAATTAGAGGGTTGCCCTCACAAGTTTTTTTTTTAGTACCACATCAAACCAACAAAAATTGTTCAGCCTCCTGACTATCTATTTAACTCAGAAAACAGCCTTGTCAGAAGGCCTCTCCTACAGCCTACAACAGACAATCTGCAAGTGTGTTGTTCACACACACTGTTCCCTTACAGCATTGCTGTTTCACAGTGCATAACAGTGAACCATACTGTTTTTTATGTTAGGCTGGACAAGGCACCTGTCTGCCACACTGGACAGAACCTGGACACATACACACGCTGCCCCTCCAGCCGTCAGGTCCTTGACTATAAAGGGTGTGCACACCTGCACACACACAGCCTGCTGGTCTCTGGTAAAACCTGGATACAAGGTTCAAGGCTTCTTCCCTCCCAAAGCTTTTCAAAGACTCTGGACTTTAGAACCCAATCCAGGAATTTCAAAACCTTATGTACCATTTACCTCTTTGTACAAAGTGGCAGGGCCCAGCACTATCACACGTACAGTGCCTTGAAAAAAGTATTCGTGCCCTTTGAAATTTTCCACATTTTGTCATGTTACAAGCAAAAATGTAAATGTATTTTATTGGGATTTTATGTGATAGATCAACAAAAAATGGCACATAATTGTGAGGTAGAAGGAAAATGATAAATGGTTTTCAACTTTTTTTTACAAATAAATATCTGAAAAGTGTGGCGCGCATTTGTACTCAGCCCCCTTTACTTTGATACCCCTAACTAAAATGTAGTGGAACCAATGGCCTTCAGAAGTCACCTAATTAGTAAATTTAGGTGTGTAATTTAATCTCATTATTAATACAGCTATTCTGTGAAGCCCTCAGAGATTTGTTAGAGAACCTTACTGAACAAACAGCATCATGAAGGCCAAGGAACACACCAGACAGGCTAGGCATAAAGTTGTGGAGAAGTTTAAAGCAGGATTAGGTTATAAAAAAATATCCCAAGTGTGACAGACCCAGCCAGGACATGGACTTTTGGAGGGGACTGTACTACTGACTATGGGCCCTGGCTTTTAAGTGAATATTACTATTTTGGAGGTGTGTGCCTGGAGGGACTCAAGTCCATATTTCCCCAAAACACACAGACTCTGGAAACTGGAGGTTCCATATACATAGTTTGTGAGGTTGAAAAAAGACAACGGTCCATATCCAGTTCAACCTATGATGTGTGTGGGTGTGTTTATGTCAGTAGTACTGTCACAACTCCAATGGAGTCTGGTGACAGGTGTGTACCACTGGAGTGCGAATCGCACCAAAATAGTGTAGTGCACCACAAGGTTGTGGCCCTATGGCTGACTGCTGCTAAGTATACTGGCTGATATGGGGAGAGGGCTCCCTAGGGCAGGACACTGAAACTCAGGGAGCTAGTGCATGGGTTTCCCCAGGGCGTGGAATCTAAGAGCCAGTGGGTGTTCACAGAGCCTCTAGTGATGAGGATGGATTTGGCTGCAACTGGATCCAGGTCACGGCCCCCAGGGTCCCCTAGCTCTCGCTCGGCTGGCCCCAGGTGATAGAGGGGAAGCAGCAGCACAGAAACAGTAAGAATAGTCAGAGGAATAGCAAAGGGTCAGGACAACCAGAAGACAGGAGAAACAGAAGACAAGCCAAAGATCGAGGTAACAGGCAAGAAGGGATAGTCAGACAAGCCAAGGATCAGAATATGGATAAGACTCAGAGCAACCGAAGAGACAATCACAGACACAAGCCAAACACAGACAAACGTTGATCAGCAATGCAGCCTTGTACTGCCAGCTTATATCCTGTTACCAATTAAGGCCTGGGGAGGAGGCCAGCTGAAGAGGGCCTACTAAAGCACACAGGTGAGGGAGGCCCGGCCTCTAACTGGACACATGCAGCAAAGGTAGGCAACATATAAGACATGTGTTAGCTGGTTACATGACAAGTACATTGTATACCCCTGTATGTTGTGGTCATTAAGGTGCCCATCTAATAGTTTTTTTTAAACTATCGATGCTCCCTGCTGCATACCATATACATATTTGTGACCTCTATGCCTCAAACCAGGAATGACCGTGAATATTATTATAATCTGCTCAAATTACTGGGTTTGCCTGCCATAATGTGTTTACTGTAAATAGGTCTCTTCCATAGTGTGCCTCCTAAGTGTCTTCCTCCCATTGTTAACTGGATCCCCTATTATTTCTGTCTGCCTTCTCATCTATGTGTTTATACTTGTAATAATGTGTATTGTACAGTACTTTGTATTCAGGGTTGTAGGTGCCGAATGGTTTAGTCACCTAGGCTGGTTTAAGCCTCTAGTTAATTAGCTCATGTTAATTATATCATTGTCAGCTATTAGTTGCTAGATATGAATTAGCATATAGTAGTTAGTTATGTTAATTATTTTCCTGAATACAGTTTCCTTTGCATATGATAATGTGTTTAAGCTTTTAACTGATTTTGTGTGGTATATAAATTCTCTGAGTTTTTAATAAACAGTTTTATGTTTTTTATCACCCTACACTGTGTCTCGACTAGTGACTAAGGATGGGCCCGATATTCGAGTCGAACTTAACCACTTGCTGACCGCAGTCTGACGGCGACAGAGTGGCTCGTTATCGCAAACCGCAGTCATATGAAGGCGGCTGCGATAACTAGTGCTGTGAGTGTGCGCTCGCGCGCTCACTGTGTCCAGGGGGGCCAGGGAGCGGGTAAGGCGGACTCAATCGCTGCCGGCTACCCGCGTTGGCCCCCCGCAGTGAGAGAACAGAGGTCCGTGTAAGTAAACACGGATCTCCGTGCTCATAGAGGGGGAAGGGCAGTGATCACAGGCTTCCTGTATATGGAAGCTGTGATCATCCCCTTTCCCCAGCCAGGGCAGCCCACACACAGTTAGAACACGCCCAGGGAACACAGTTAACCCTTAGAGCGCCCCCTGCAGGTTAACCCCTTCACTGCCAATGGCATTTACAGAGTAATGAGTGCATTTTTATAGCACTGATCGCTGCATAAATGCCAATGGTCCCAAAAAAGTGTCAAAATGGTCCGACATGTCCGCTGCAATATCGCAGTACTGCTAAAAATTGCAGATCGCTGTCATTACTAGTAAAAAAAGAAATAAATAAAAACCCCAGAAATGAATTCTCATCGTCCGTAAACGCGGCAACTTTTGCGCAAACCAATCAGTAAACGCCGATTGCGATTTTTTTTTTACCAAAAATATGAGGAAGAATCTAAATCGGTCAAAACCGATGGAAAAAAATGTTTTTTTATACATTTTTTTTGGATTTGTATTCTAGCAAAAAGTAAGAAGTTTGGGTTTTTTTGCAAAATTGTCACTCTTCTTTTGTTTATAGTGGCGATCAAAAATGGCCCAGAGGTGATCAAATACCACCAAAAGAAATCTCTATTAGTGGGAAAAAAAGGACGAAAATTTTGTTTGGGTACAAAGTCGCACAACCGTGCAGTTGTCAGTTAAAGCGACGCAGTGCCGAATCGCAAAAAGTGCTCTGGTCCTAAAGTGGAAAATCCTTCCGGGGCTGAAGTGGTTAAGTATTTTAAGGGGCGCTCCGTGGCCGCTGCAAGCACCCATAAAGCATCACATGATGTCATAAGGGGCGGAGTCAACTGCTTACATCACCGGGTGGCCCGTCCTAGCCTTTATAAGAGCTGTCAAATGGCAAAAGACAGCAGTCAGTGGGAGCCCTCTGATTAGGGAGGAGCTGTTTAGTTTTTTGGTTACAGTATTTTTCGCACCATAAGACGCACCTGACCATAAGACGCACCTAGGTTTTAGAGGAAGAAAACAAGAAAAAAAAAATTCTGATCCAAATGGTGTACTAAAATATTTACCAGTGCAGCCACATACCAGATGCATGAAATACAGCCACATACCAGATGCATGAAATACAGCCACATACCAGATGCATGAAATACAGCCACATACCAGATGCATGAAATACAGCCACATACCAGATGCATGAAATACAACATATAGGAGTGTCCATGAAATCCAGCAATATACCAGTCCCATGAAATACAGCCATACCTGTGTCCATCCTGACAGAGCTGAGAGGGAGATTCATATCTCCCGCCACCACCGCGCTGTGATGATGTCATCACCCTGCGCCTAGTGGAGCTCCACTTTGCAGCCAGATCCCATTCATAAATAAGACAGAGCAGCTCCAGCCGCCGCAGTACTTCATTTGGCCACTGGGGCCGAATGAAGCCCCAGTGGCCAAATGAAGTACTGCAGCTGCTCTGTCTTCTCACTGTGTGAGATCAGAGCAGAGCGCTCTATGCTGTATTACACTGCGGGCTCGCGACGGGGGGGGGGGTGGGTTTTTTCAGGTATTCGCACCATAAGACGCAGGGAGACTTCCCCCCACTTTTTGGAGGAAAAAAAGTGCGTCTTATGGTGCGAAAAATACGGTACTTTTTTCTTCGGGGCGTTGGCACCGTGATTTACAATGGATTACAATGGGGGATACTTTTTTTCTTTTTTAAATAAAGGACTTGTCCCTGTGTTTTTTCTTTTTTGAAAATTTTTGGTGAATTAATAGGGGTACAATGTACCCCATACTCATTCACATGGGGGGTGGGATTTGGGGGCCTCCTTATTTAAGGGGGCTTCCAGATTCCAATAACCCCGCCACGTGCAGACCCCCACAACCACCGGCAAGGGTTGTGGGGATGAGGCCCTTCTCACCATCAACATGGGGACAAGGTGCTTTGGGGGGACCCCAAAGCACCCTCCCCATGTTGAGGGCATGTGGCCTGGTAGGGTTCGGAGGGGGGGCTCGCTCGTCCCCCCCTCCTGCCCTGCAAGTCTGCATGCTCCGATATGGGCCTAGTATGGCCCCACACCATTTTGTCCAGTGATTTTTATCTATATTGCCTGGAAAAGGCAATACATTACAGCCATGAGCGATTTTAAATGACAATTTTTTCTTTACAAATGTCATCTTTCTCAGGCACTATTCTAAACATCACACAGATGCCCTACTTTACAGGCATACTAAGGGGACTCCACAGGCATGATATTTAATTTTTATTGTTTCACTTTAAGCATTATTAAAATCACTGCTCCTGAAAACGATTGATTTAAAAACTTTTTTTTGCATTGGTACATGTCCTCTAGGGCAGGGCCCAGGTCCCCATATACTTTTTATCACAATAACTTGCACATAAACCTTTAACCACTTAAGGACCGGAAGGATTTCCAGCTTTAGGACCGGAGACCTTTTTGAGATTCGGCACTGCGTCGCTTTAACTGACAATTGCGCGGTCGTGCGACGTTGTACCCAAACTAAATTTGCGTCCTTTTTTTCCCACAAATAGAGCTTTCTTTTGGTGATATTTGATCCCCTCTTCGTCATTTCTGATCGCCGCTATAAACAAAAGAAGAGCGACAATTTTGCAAAAAAACCCAAATTTCTTACTTTTTGCTAAAATACAAATCCAAAAAAAAAATATAAAAAAACATTTTTTTTCACCTTTTTTGGCCAATTTATATTCTTCCACATATTTGCGATAAAAAAAAAATCGCAATTGGCGTTTATTGATTGGTTTGCGCAAAAGTGGTCGCGCTTATGGATGATGAGAATTAATTTTTGGGGTTTTTATTTTTTTTTTATTTTTTACTAATAATGGCGGCGATCTGCGATTTTTTGCGGTACTGCGATATTTCAGCGGACATGTCGGACCATTTTGACACTTTTTTGGGACCATTGGCATTTATACAGCGATCAGTGCTATAAAAATGCACTGATTACTGTGTAAATGCCATTGGCAGTGAAGGGGTTAACCTGCAGGGGGCACTCTAAGGGTTAAGTATGTTCCCTGGGCATGTTCTAACTGTGGGGGGACTGCCCTAACAGGAGAAGGGAAGTGGTCACAGCCTTCATGTACAGGAAGGCTGTGATCACAGCCCTTCCCCCTTCACAGAGCGGAGGTCCGTGTTTACTTACACGGACCTCCGCTCCTTCGCTCCGGGGGGGCCATCGCGGGTAGCCGGCGGCAATCGAAGCCGCCGCACCCGCTCCCCGGCCCTCCCCGGACACAGTGAGCACGCGGGCTCGCCTCCGCCGGCGCGCGCGCTCACTAGGCGCGATCACGCGGCCGCCGTCATATGACGGCGATCCGCGTTACAGAGCCACTTTGCCGCCGTCAATTGCCGATTGATGGTCGGCAAGTGGTTAAAATGAGCACTTTTGATTTTTCATGTTCGTGTCACTTTAATATGATTCGGGTGTACGCACAAATTTTTTGCCTGTTCGCAAGTTTTTATGCAAACTGAACGGGGGGGTTTTCGACCCATCCCTACTAGTGACTGGGTGGGCTGCAGGATCTGGTATCATTCTGTTACCGGGCAAGGGAAACTTATACAGCAGACATACTCCTCTTGAGTACCGGGGTCCCATCACACCAAGCTTTGAACATCTCACGGAGCACTGTTCAATCCATCATCTGAAAATAGAAAGAGTATGGCACAACTGTATACCTACCAAGACATGGCCATCCACCTGAACTGACAGGCAAGGAGAGCATTGATCAGAGAAGCAGCCAAGAGGCCCATGGTAACTCTGGAGGAGCTGCAGTGTCAGGAAAGGTCTCACCTGCTGGTGGCACTGTGGCTCCCAGATCCATAGGCTGCAGTTCCAGTGTCCACCGGTGGGTGTCACTCAGCAGCCAGAAGATCATCTCATGTTATCATTCATCATCACCTGATGCTTGTTTCAGTATGTGTATTTAAGCCCTGCCTATGCTGTTCATTCCTGCCTTGGTGTTCTGTCTCCATGTGCCCCTGACCTGTGTTCCTGTGTTCCATCATCCAGCATCCTGCACCCTGCATCCTTCTTCCTGTTCCTGGACCCTGACCCCAACCCTGCAGCCTTCTCCCTTCCCACCTGCTCTCTCTCTTTCTTCTGTTACCCTCTCCTTGTCCTGTCTTGCCCCCAGCTCCCTCTGCTTGATCTCCCGTGTATGATCCTGGCTCTGTTACGACTACAGATTGCATTCTCTGCTTGCTGTATATATTGATTTGGGCAGTTGTTCATTATGTGCCACTATTTTTGATTATCTTGTTGTTTTACACAGTTTGGTATATTGGAGGTGCGTTTACATTTATGTTCACTTATTTTTAAATAAATTATATTCTTTTACTCTGTATTGGCGCCTGGTAGTCTGTGTGGCAGTCCACACATTTCTGGTCACACTGGTTTCTGACAAAACACCAAGGCCAGTCCTGACCAGAAGTGGCTGCACAGGGAAGCCATCTTGGCTCTGCTGTTGTTTGTGGCAAGATGCATCCTGAGGAGGTTATATAATTTTCTTTGCTAAGGACAGAGGAAAAGGAATACTGCCGCCAGATACTGAAGGAGTGGGCCAGTGACCAGCTGTTAGAATGCATTTACCTTGCTCATCCCTAGTTAACCAGGTCATGATGTTGTTTGGCAAAATGCAGCCATTGATTAAAATGTATGCGGAAGTGACTTTGTCCAGTATTCCTAAAGGCAGTGATGACTTTTCTCCCCCCTTCAGTATGGCTCAGGTAGAATCACTGGTATGGTTATTGGAGGATGACTTGGCTTATTTTTTGAGCACTATTCAGGTTATTCCCAACAGGCGCTAGTGGTGTGCATTAATGCAGTGCAGTCTTTTGTCAGATAGGCAGCGTGTAAACTGAATTTTGTTCAACTGTTACTACAAGCATGGTCACATATATTGCATTCAGCCCCAGTCAGCTTGCAACAACCTATTCCTGCTGCTAGACACACGCCTTCTCAAGTATCTCTCTCCCCATTGTCCACAGCAACCACAGTCACAACCCAGTATACCCTACTTCCAACTATATGTCAGTACCCTGTTTCTACCCACTGCACCTACCTGCTGCCCAGACTTATGATCCGGTGCCTGCTACCCAACTTGATGATCTGGTGCCTGCTGCCCAGCTGGATGATCTGGTGCCTGCTGCCCAGCCAGAGGGGCAGTGCCTGATGCCCAGCCTGCCTCTGGACATCCAGCGCCAACAACCTGCTTGCCTCTGATGGTCTGCTGCTTGATGACAGGTCTACCCACGATGATCTGCTAGCTGACGACCAGCCTCCCTCTGCCTCTGATGATCCAGTGTCAGATGTCCAGCCTGATGGTCCCATGCTCAATGTCCAGACCACTGCTGATGATCCTTTGACCAATGACCAGCCTAATCTTAGTTATCTTCTATCTACCATCGAGCTGGATTCTACGGACTCTATACCAGCTGCTCAGTTGGATTGTCATGCAAAGGCTAAGTGTCCATCTGCTAATGGGTCTGAAAGTTCTGAGAAATCAAGTGCCTTATATGGGTTACCTGCTTGGCCTGAGATTTGTTTGATGGTTGCCGTGGTTGAGTCCAACTGGCACTGTGTTGCTCCTATGGCACCAAAGCCTGGTGGTCCGGACATACCCTTGGTAACTGGTAGCTGCATTTGTCATCATGGCCCTGGTCGTGGCAAGCTCCTGAGGAAAGGAAGAGTATTATCTGTTCCTTGCCATGATCCAGATGAGATTGGGTGCACTAGGGGACCTGAGTTAGGTAACCAGTGCCCAAACGAGACCTAGGTGGCTTTTGATGTGTGGAGTAAGTCCTGGAAACCAGGCAAGCTACATGGTTATGACGAGACACTTTGGTGTCAGGGTTCCGGTATTGTCACATGACCCCAGGGCTAAGTTTGCAGATAACCCGTGGGACCCCAGCATTGTGGTACCTGCTGTTTTGAGGGACTTGGAGTATCAAATGCTGTACGTCTTAGAGAATCTGGCCAGCAGGACACCCAGCCTGTTGCTTGACCCCAGCGGTGGGGTACCCAGTCAGTCACCTGACCCATGCGGTGGGACACTTTGCCTATTGTTAGATCTAGGCAGTAGGGCATGGCACTTTTCAGGATTTTTTGCTCTAGACTTGTGTAACAGATGACTACCTTTTATGAACTGGTTCAGCTATGGCTGTTTGGAGCGTCCAGAGGCTGCACCATAGAGAGTGGGTACTGTCAGGAAAGGTTTCACCTGCTGGTGGCACTGTAGCTCCCAGATCCATAGGCTGCAGTTCCGGTGTCCACCAGCGGGTTTCTCTCAGCAGCCAGAAGATCAACTCATGTAATCAGTCATCACCTGATGCTTGATGCAGTATGTGTATTTAAGCCCTGCCTATGCTATTCATCCCTGCCTTGGTGTTCTGTCTCCATGTGCCCCTGACCTGTGTTCCTGTGTTCCGGCATCCTGCTTCCTGTTCCTGGACCCTGACGCCTGATAGCTTCGCACCTGCTCTCTCCATCTCCTATTACCCTCTCCCTGTTCTGTCTTGCTCCCAGCTCCCTCTGCTCGATCTCCCGCATATGACTCTGGCTCTGTTATGACTACTTTTTGCATTCTCTGCTTGCTGTATATACTTGATTTGGGCAGCTTTTCATTGTGTGTCACTATTTTTGGTTATTTGGTTGTTCTACACAGTTTGGTATATCAGAGGTGCATTTACATTTATGTCGTTCACTTATTTTTAAATAAATTGTATTCTTTTACACTGTATTTGTGCCTGGTATTCTCTGTGGCAGTCCACACAATTCTGTTCACCCCTGTTGCTGACATGCAGAGATCCACAGCTCAGGTGGAAAATCTGTCCACAGGGCAACTATTAGTCGTGCACTCCACAAATCTGGCCTTTATGGAAGAGTGGCAAGAATAAAGCCATTTTCCCGTTTGTGAGAAGCCATGTGGGGGACACAGCAAACATGTGGAAGAAGGTGCTCTGGTCAGATGAGACCAAAATTGAACTCTTTGGCCTAAAAGCAAAACGCTATGTGTGGCGGAAAACTAACACTGCACATCACCCTAAACACACCATCCCCACCATGAAACATGGTGGTGGCAGCATCATGTTGTGGGGATGTTTTTCTTCAGCAGGGACAGGGAAGCTGGTCAGAGTTGATGGGAAGATTAATGGAGCCAAATACAGGGCAATCTTAGAAGAAAACCTGTTAGAGTCTGCAAAAGACTTGAGACTGGGGAGGACACTCACCTCCCAGCAGGACAACAACCCTAAACATACAACCAGAGCTACAATGGACTGGTTTAGATCAAAGACTTTTCATATGTTAGAATGGTCCAGTCAAAGTCCGGACCTATATCCAATTGAGAATCTGTGGCATACTCTCCATCCAATCTGACAGAGCTTGAGCGTTCAGAAAACGTCTGAGATTGTCCAAAAGAAGATTCTAACGGGACATAAACCGAGGTAATTAGAAGGGTAGTTGAGACTGGTCGAAGGGACAGGGACGACTTCTTTTTGTAGGGGTGTTGTACTACGACGGTGGTGGTACAAAGTACCACCCCTACCACACAAATCCCACTACACGTCACAATCAAAAGGCGGTGTGTATCGCAAAACGAAAATCCGGTTTCTCAAGTTAAAACCAGAGTAGACTGGTCTCGTGGAAGAAGGTGTAC
>BLSH010008728.1:286745-301019 GCA_018402905.1 Glandirana rugosa | reverse complement strand
CCCCCCCCCCCCAGTAGGAAAAAACTTCTTCTCTTGTTAGCAGTCTCATAAGAGCAAAGAATATAAGTATATCGTAGACAATGATTCATATCAGAGTCTCAGCTCCCAATCCAGCCATCCCTGATTTTACCAAAATTATTTGGGCATTTCTGACTCATGTAGGTGAGTTTATAAAGAGGGAGGGTAGAGTGTACCATGGCTCTCCAAGGTGAAACCATAGACGGTTCAGGCTTTTTCCATTTGATTAGGATGGTTTCCCTGGTGTAAAACATGGTATAGAAAATAAATAACCTCTTATGCGTGTTTGGCGTGAGTGTATCACAGATGCCAAGAAGAAGAACCATGGGATCCAGGGTCAGTGCAATGTTACCCTTCGTACCCACCACGTCTTTCACCTCCCACCAGAGCTGCTGTACTCTAGGGCAGGACCAGACAGCATGAAAGAAAGTACCCAGCTCAGCTCCACATTTGGGACACCTGTCAGATTGGGATGGATAGATTCTTGCCAGTCTCTGAGGGGTATAATATGCCATGTGAAAGAACTTGAGTTGTATATATATCTATCTTTAGGAGATATCATCAGGGATATGAACTGCTGAATCCCCTCCCCCCAGTCCTCATCTTGTAATGTAGGGATAACAGCTGTTAAACAGTTGGCACCAATACCCAAGTCTTGGGAGGTGATATATAAGTATACTGAGGAAAGTACTCTATCTATATCACTGGATATGAGGAGACACTCCACCACATGAGATTGTAGGGTGATTGGATCATGGAACTGCGACTGTACTGCGTGCCTCAATTGCAATTATCTAAAGAACATCTTTGAAGGTTGGTGAAAATTATTTCTAAGTTGGTCGAAGGATAGTAAGATACCCTCAGGCATGATGTGCTATAGTATTTTAATCTCATACCTGGCCCATAGAGCTGGGTCCGGGATAGACCGGAGATGGTTCATTTTAGTATTACCCCATAGTGGAGTATATGGTGACAGGGTGTTTGGTTCACTAAGGTGTGCTGACATCTGTTCCCATACCTTAACTGTTGTGCACATTGAGGTTGTCATTTCAGGGTGTGCCTTTGGTCCTCTAAATACAAGGTTGCTCAGCGCAGAGTAGGAGTTTAATATAGCTGCTTCTAGGTTTACCAATGTATTGGAGTGAGTCTGGGTGAACCACCACAGGACCGTCACCATCACCGCCACCCAATAGTATTTGCGTTAGCATGGAAGAGACAGCACTCCTTTAGATAGGGGGAACTGTAAAGTGGTCCTAGCAAACCTAGGGGTCTGTCCTGCCCAAATAAAAGTCCCCACAATCTGGTCCATTTTTTTAGTTTCAATATTTTTTATTGAATTTTCACATTTTACAACAAGTATAATACAAAAAGAGAAGAGAAATAAAAACATTTGAGCTTATATGGCATACAGAGGCCCTGATTTACTATACCTCCCAAATCTACTCCAGCAATACCTTAAAATAACTTCCAATTAAAGGCAATTACGACTACAACTCTTAGAATCTTGGAGGAAATCTACACACATCAGAGCTCTATTTGCCTGGGAAGATGCCTCTCAGATCACATGTTCTAAGCACTGGATGTCAATTGGAATCAAACTTGTGGCTCCATTTAATGCTTGTATGCAAGTTCATTGCCATAAAAAAAAGTTTATAAATCGATTTTTTTTTTCAGGAGCAGTGGTTTTAATAATGGTTAAAGTGAAGAAAAAAAAAAAAACACCACCAAATATTCCTTTACCACTTCAGCCCCGGAAGGATTTCAAGCTTTAGGACAAGAGCACTTTTTGGGATTCGGCACTGCGTCGCTTTAACTGATAATTACGTGGTCTTGCGACGTTGAACCCAAACAAAATTTGCGTCCTTTTTTACCCACAAATAGAGCTTTCTATTGGTGGTATTTGATCTCCTCTGCGTCATTTCTGATCGCTGCTATAAATAAAAAGAGCGACAATTTTTCAAAATAACCAGTTTTTCTTACTTTTTGATAAAATACAAATCCAAAAAAATATATAAAAAAAAATGATTTCATCGGTTTTGGCCGATGTATAGTCTTCCTCATATTATTGATTTAAAAAAAATCACAATTCGGCGTTTATTGATTGGTTTGCGCAAAAGTTGCCACATTTACAGATGATGAGAATTAATTTCTGGGCTTTTTATTTTTTTTTTATTTTTTACTAGTAATGGCAGTGATATGCGATTTTTATTGGGACTGCGATATTGCAGCGGACATGTCAGACCATTTTGTCACTATTTTGGGACCATTGGCATTTATACAGCGATCAGTGCTATAAAAATGCACTGATTACTGTAGAAATGCCATTGGCAGTGAAGGGGTTAACCTGGAAGGGGCGCTCTAAGGGTTAACTGTGTTCCCTAGGCGTGTTCTAACTGTATGGGGGCTGGGCTGGCAGGGGGAGGGGAGTGATCACGGCTTCCATATACAGGAAGCCTGTGATCACTGCCCTTCCCCCTCTGTCAGAACGGAGATCCGTGTTCTTTCACTGCGGGGGGGCCATCGCGGGTAGCACCCTACCTGCTCCCCCTGGAATACAGTGGGCGCGCGCTCACAATGCTAGTTATCGCAGCCGCCGTCAGGTGACGGCGGTTGCGATAACAAACCACTTTGCCGCTGTCACGCAGCGGCGGGCGGTCGGCAAGTGGTTAAATATCATGCTTGGGGATCCCCTTAGTATGGATCTCTGTGATGTTTACAACAGTGCCACCGCAAAATGACATTTTTAAAGGAAAAATTGACATTTAAAATTTGTCGCGGCTGGAATGTATTGCTGGTTCCCAGCAATATAGATAAAGATCATTGAAAAAGCATTGCGTTGGGGGTCCCCCCAGTCCATACCAGGCCCTTCGGGTCTGGTATGGATTTTAAGGGGAACCCCACACCAAATTTATAAAAAATGGTGTTGGGGTCCCCCCAAAATCCTAACCAGACCCTTATCCGAGCATGCAGCCCTGGCATGGCAGGGAGGGTGGGGATGAGTGAGTTTGCCCCCTCGGAACCTTATCAGGCCACATGCCCTCAACATGGGGAGGGTGCTTTGGGGTCTGGTTTGGATTTTGGGGGGACTCCAACGCCATTTTTCCAAAAATTTGGCATGGTGTTCCCCTTAAAAGCCATACCAGACCTGAAGGGCCTGGTACGGACTTTGCGGGGGACCCCTACTCAAAATTTGTGTTTAATGTTGGCGTGGAGTTCCTCTTAAAATCTATGCCAAACCCTTATCCAAGCATGCATGCACACAGTGGTGTAATGGTTAGCACTTTCACCTGAGGGCAAAAGGGTCACTGGTTCAAATCCCAACCACAACACTACCTGCCTGGAGTTTGCATGCTCTCCCTGTGTCTGCATGGGATTCCTCCGGGTACTCCAGTTTCCTCCCATACTCCAAAGACATGCAGGTAGGTAAATTAGATCCTGTTTAAATTGGTCCTAGTATATGTATGAATGTGAGTTAGGGACCATAGATTGTAAGCTCCTTGAGGGTAGGGACTGATGTGAATATACAATATATATGTAAATCACTGCATAAATTGACAGTGCTATATAAGTACCTGAAATAAATAAATACACTGAATTCAGTGTATTATATATACACCATACTGTATACTACATGCCACTGCCTAACCTTTTGCTATCTCCGCAAATGTTTTTGCTATATTCGGCCACTGTGTAAGTGGCCTTATATAGTGTGGGTGTGGACTCAGACCCACTGAGCAATGATTGGCCAAAGGCACCCTGCCTTTGGCCAATCATGGCTCTCACAGCAGAGCATGCTGTGATTGGCCAAAGCATGCAGGTCATTCCCCCACAATTTCACTGCATTATGGGCCACTCAAATTTCCCACAAGCACCCCATAATGTTCAGGATTCAGCAACCCCCCGATGTTCGAGTCGAACATACTTTTGACTCGAACCGGGGGACCATCCCTATTGACCATGGATGTAGATCGCAAGACACTTTTTTAACATAAAAGATTGGACAAAAAAGGTCTCCATTTTTAAAAACATTTTTACACTTTTTTGGTGAATGGGTATGATGTACCCAATACCCATTCGCATGGGGGGTGGGAAGGATCTGGTGACCCCCTTATTAATGGGGGCTTCCATAGTTTGATCAGCCCCCCAACCGCAGACCCCAACAACCACGGTTGAAGGGAAGAGGCCCTTGTCCCCATCAACATAGGAACAAGATGCTTTGGGGTGGGGGGCTCAGAGCCCCCTCACCCCAAAGCACACACCCCCTCATGTTAAAGGCATGTGGCCTGGTTTGGTCCAGGAAGGGGATGGGCCATTGCTTATCCCCCCCATCCTGCATGCTCAGAAAGGGTCTGGATTTTGTGGGGATCCCCCGCCATTTTGTAAAAAAATTTGGAGTGGGCTTCCCCTTAAAATCCATCCCTGAGCCAAAGGGCTTGGTATGAATTGGGGGGACAATACATTATAGCCACAAGCAAGTTGAAATTACATTTTTGATAAATGTAGGGGAGGATGTGGGAGCTATATGTGGTGTGGGTGGGGTTCATTGATTTATTTGGCGTCACCACACAATTGCTTCCAGCCCATGTGCACACAGCACTTCCTGTTTACAGCCACATTACACTTCCTGCTGATGTATATCTGTAAGGACTATGCAAATATAAATGAGAAGATGACTTATCAGTACTGGTTCACACTAGTGCGATGCGGTAACCCTGCAAATCCACTGCGGGTTCCCACATCGCACTCGACTTAGACAGTTCACACTGCCATATGCAAACTGCTCGGTGTCTCAATAGAAAGCTAATGACACCCCCAAATCAGTTTGCAGATCACACTGCAAACTGCAGATTTGGACAGGAATCAGATTGCATGGATGTGAACACCCATGTGATCTGATTCTGCGGCGTAACAAAAAAGGGTCCTGTGCGAGTCTGGTCAGGATGTGATGCGAATTCAGCCATACTATCTGTATGGCTTTATTTGCATAGCACAGATCGCATGTGATTTGCACTGCGGTGCGAATCACATCCAATCTCAGACATCGCAGCAGTGCGAACTGGACCTGAGTAAGGTAATCCACTTCCCCAAAAGCACCACCCCCCAAAACTAATTAAAAAAGTAAGTTGCAAAAGAGAACAACAACAAGCAAAATCAATTTCATTTTATTTTGCCAGCAGAAACACAAGCATGTACATATTTACTGGCATTAAATATTTACAGTATATACACATTTAGCAAAACAGTTAGCAATTGGGTTCGAAGGGCCATGCTCATAGGAACTTACAATCTAAAATTGGACTAAACCTTACAGTGGACACAGTTTTAGTTTCACTGTCCATAACCGCACACACATTTCATAAAATGAATAAACACCCTCATGACATTATTAGCTGCAAAATTACAGAAATATAATTAACAGTCATTCTAACAAAGCATTACAACATAATATTAAAAACGTATAATATAAAAAATCTACACACATACATTGGTGAGTATTTTCTCCTAGAAGAATGCATGGTAAGACAAGCAATACACACCACAATTGGACAGCATGGTAAAATCAAGCCACTTTTGATGGTCAAAATGCACAATAATTTCAGCAAACAAACAGCTCTAGTAAAACATTTGTCATTAGCAAAATATTCCTTCTCCCACAAAAACCACAGCAACAAACCTGAGCTCTCATCAGGCCAAATCAACACCCTCTACAGAAGTGCCTTATATAAACTAGCACTGACACACGCCTAATAGAAGTACACGCCCACCAGTATCTTTCAATCTGTCTTTTCTAATTTATTTCACCTGAGAGGCTGCAATACCTAATGCTATTTGCTGTGTTAACCCTTGGCTATGTTCATCAGATCAGTATAACTCCAGGACAAAATTCTAAGTCAGTGGTTATCAACTCTGTCCTCAAGTACCCCTGACAGGTCATGTTTTCAGGCATTTTATTATTTTGCACAAGTGATTTGATCAGTTTCACTGCCTTAGTAATTACCACAGCTGTTTCATCTGAGGGAAATCCTGAAAGCATGACCTGTTGGGATGCCTTGAGAACTGAAGTTGAGAAACACTGATCCAAGCAACAGTTTTCTAACCAGATGTACCTGTGCAGTGTAAACCTTACAATTTGAAATGTCCAAGTCCCTGGCTGCAATGAGCTTCCAATTTAAAGTCCCAAAATAACTTGCTTACATAACAGACTATTTGGACAAGAGACTAATAAAATGCCAAAGAAAGGTAAACTGCGCTATAGTCCAACCGAGTGAGCAGCGGCTAGAAGATAAAAATGCCACAGATAAATAATAAAGCCGCGCTGGAACATGTAAAAATAGTCCTCAATAAGGCATAAAGGACTTCCAAATGCAGATATAACACCCCGTGCACCGCACACTGTGTGAATCCACCACCGTAATAATGAGGAGGCTTACCAGACCCAGCTGGAAGCCCAGCTTTAGGATGACAATAGGGTTCTCTCACTGCTCCGCTGCGTTCCCACAGGATCAGCCCCAGCCAGACACAGTTGGATCCCAGCAGCAGCTCGCTCACATCAAGGCGGGTTCACACATAAGGCAAAAGGTATCTCATACCCATGACCGTGCCGAGGAGAAGAAAGGACTCAATAGTGAAGTACAGTTACCACTTTATTGTCTTAGAAACAAAGCTAGGTACTCACACAGATCGCTTTTAAAATCACACGTGTATACAATAGAAGCCGGCACATTCGTATCAGATGGTGACGTCAGCGCGCCCTCCCGACGTACGTTTCGTCACAAATGACGTCGTCCGGGGAATAAAATGCCAGCCTTTCTTTGGATTGTTGTGAGAAACCCAACCAGGGCTTTATTATAAACTTCAACACAAGCATTAGCATATCCGGGACATGAACCAGCAACCTTTTGGGTGCCAGGTGGATTTGCTAGCCACTTAGCTAGTGAGCACGTCTTGTCCATCACTGTGGTGTGAACCAGCCCTAAGTCCATAGCCATGCTCAGTATCACAAGTGATATACAATATATTGTCCTAAGTATTGGGTAATGTGCCTTTACACACACATGAACTATAATGGCAGCCCAGGGTTCAGTATAGAATTGGGCCACCATTTGCAGCTATAACAGCTTCAACTCTTCTGGGAAGGCTGTCCATAAGGCTTAGGAATGTGTCTATGGGAATGTTTGTCCATTCTTCCAGAAGTGCATTTGTGAGGTCAGGCAATGATGTTGGATGAGAAGGCCTAACTCACAGTCTCTGCTCTAATTCAGCCAAAAGGTTTTCTATCTGGTTGAGGTCAGGACTCTGTGCAGGCCAGTCTAGTTCCTCCATACCAACCTCCCTCATCCATGTCTTTATCGCCTTTGCTTTGTTCACTGGTGTTCAGTCATGTTGGAACAGGAAGGGGCCATCCCCAAACTGTTCCCACAAAGTTGGGAGCATGAAATTGCCCAAAATGTCTTGCTGAGGCCTTAAGAGTTCTCTTCACTGGATCTAAGGCATCAAGCCCAACCCATGAAAAACAACCCCACACCATAACCCCCCTCCACCAAATGATTTGGACCAGTGCACAAAGCAAGATCCATAAAGACATGGATGAGTGAGTTTGGGGTGGAGAAACTTGACTGGCCTGCACAGAGTCCTGACCTCAACCAGATAGGACACTTTTTGGCTGAATTAGAGTGGAAGACTGTGAGCCAGGTTTTCTCATCCAACATCAGTGCCTGACTTCACAAATGCACTTCTGGAAGAATAGCCAAATACTCCCATAGACAAACATCCTAAACCTTATGGACAGCCTTCCCAGAAGAGTTGAAGCTGTTATAGCTGCAAAGGGTGGGTCAACTCAATATTGAACCCTACGGACTAAGACTGGGATGTCATTAAAGTTCATGTGCATGTAAAGGCAGACATCCCCATTGCCTAGCTAGTATATCTGCCAAGATTTGCAATGGTGGTGGAACCATCCTACACATAAATACTACATTTAGACATAATTTAGGTAAAGCCCTGAGTCATGTTTAACAACATAGAGAAGACAAACGACTCAAACTCAGCATGTCTGCAATGGTAGACAGAATTGCAACCTTTTAAACCACGGGGCTACTACATGTTAAGTCCTCCTACACATAAATACACAGATACTGCATGTCTAGGAATATATAGGACTTACGGTACATTAGTCAGGAGTTAATCTTTTAAATTTAATCTGTGATTTCTGGTGGTTCTTGCTGCGTGAGCATAGAATAGTAATGTTATCCTCAAATTTTTGGTAATGACATTTTTATTTCTGATGTTGGTACACATATCACATTTTTTGGGCTCAAATTAGGAACATTTGGAAAGAATAAAAAAAAAAATGGGACTAATTTTAAATTTCCATAAGCAATGGTATTGTTTGTGGTTTGTAAAGACACCTGTGTGAGTTTAACTAAATATTTTTGTGACATGGACAGCAGCATGTGAAAGTGACAGAAAAAAAAAATATTAACAAAACATGAAGAGATTTCACATTCTAGCATTCTTAAAAACAAAATAGATGATCAAATTTGCAACATTGTTAAGAAAGATGTGTCTCTTCACAGCTCCAGATTCCTGTTGCTCAATCTAAGGGCATCTGGACGTTCTACTGCTGAACCAATACCCACAACTACGGGGACAGATCCCCCTCACTACAGGCTACATTCAGAACCTGTCCTTGAGAAGATACCGCCACATCGGGCGGTGCACTGTCACCAGCAAGCCGCGATCGGTGCGGAGCAAGGAGGACGGCGCCATCTTGGAGGCCTAGCTCCGGCGGTCGGCGCACCAGAGAGCACGGGATCCGGTAAGAGGAACGCACCCTTGGGAAGCCCCTCAACACCTGAGACTCCCCCGTACTGCCCCACGAGCTACACACCACCACCCCAAGGTGTCCACAACAAGAACAGGGCGTCCCAGCTCCACTTTCAAGGCCTCCGTGTGCTTCACTCACAGGCGGACACCCCCCTGGGCGACACCATCTAAATCCAGCCACATCTAGATTGGGGGTTCGGACCTCTTCAGGTGTCGCCGGTCCCAATATCGCCCCAGAGGCGAATCCAGCAGTCCGTGACCTGCGACCCGTTCAGGAGGCCTGCCTTAGGCAAGCCCGGGGATTCAGTGCGGCCTGTGGAAGTCCCAGGCGATGGCCATCTTGCTGCTCCCAGACCTGCCCGGCCCCAAAACCCACACCATCTCTGCCCTGGGGACGAGATATAAAACAGAAGGGACAATGTAATAACCACACAACACCAAGCTGCCCGCTTAGAGCAGAAACCTTAAATCCAGAACCCAGCACACAACCTGATGAGCATCTAATGCTATCCCTATCACAGCACTGAACGTATCATCGCCCAAGGGGAATCACATAAACAAACAACAGCATCACACAAACTGTACTACTATGACCCGCAAAAGGAAAGACTCCACACAACCGAAGAAGCTGAAAGACTTCTTCTCCCCAAACGTTTAAGAGGCCCTCCACAAAACAACATGGGTGGTAAATCTCCATCCTCCTCACCCGGCTCCGCTTCTGCGACACCTAGCCCTACCTCCCAGGGGGGTTCTGAACGTCGCTCCCCGGAGGCATCAACGTCGACGACTCGCAGTCCGGCGAAATGCAGACCCAGGCTGTCAGATGACATCTCCCATAACAAGCTGAGTCCACACCAAAAATCTCTAGAAGACACTAGAGCAGTGGTGTCAAACTCAATTTCATTGTGGGCCACATCAACATTATAATTGCACGTAAAAGGGCCGGTTGTATCATTAAGACTATATGTCCAGAGCATCCCCTTCCCTTACATTAGATGTCAAGAGTCACCCCCACCATCTGAAGTTGAATCCTCCACCCTCCCTTACATCAAAGTGCACCCCCTTACCTTATGCTGCTGCTGGGAAGAAGCTGGATGCATTGCTGGAAAGCAGAAAGTACAGGGTCTGGAGGAGGACTAGAGGTGGGCTGGAGCTCCCCTGCAGCTGCAGGAGAGGTGAGAGGGCCACATGAAATGGCCTGGAGGGCCGGATTCGGCCCGCGGGCCTTGTGTTTGACACCTGTGCACTAGAGAATTAAGTGACACCATCAATACCTTTCCCACCTCCAAACAGCCGATCTCAGGCACCACACTGCGGGACATGTTAGTTTCCTTACGAAGCTCATTGCATGCCGATATGATGGACTGTATGAGAAGCTTCAAAGGAGAAATCCAAGAGCTTGGGGGTAGGGTAGACCACGTGGAAAAAAAAAAATGGGAGAGTACACAGCATCCTACAATTCACTTGTGGACTCCCATAATGACCAGTCCGATGAAGTGGCCTGGCTGAGGTCAAAGGTCGCTGACCTTGAAGACAGGTCACGTAGAAATAATGTCAAAATCAGGGGGCTCCCAGAGATTGTCCAACCGAGCCAACGACTACAGTATGCCAAAGATCTAATACTTACCATAGTTGCCGCAATCAGAATTGGTCATAGACTGGATTCACCGCTTACCTAAACCTTACCAGAAAACATTCCTTGTGATGTACTCATGAGGGTACACTTCTTCCATGTCAAGGAAAGCTTCATGATGGCCTTTCGCAAAAACATGTGCCCCAAGGAAGAGTATACTACCATTCAACTCTATGCAGACCTCTCACAATATACAATGCAAAAACGCAGAGACTTGGTGTCCATTACCAAAGCTTTACGCAACCACAACATAGTCTACAGATGGGGATACCCCTCCAAATTGACTATCACTAGAGAGGGAGAATCTACTACAATCTTCTCACTGGAGGAAGGTCTTAACCTGCTTCGAAAATTTAAAAATACTTCCAGAACAACCAAATGCTGACCCACTCCCTCCTAATAAAACAAACTCCCAAGACGAGTGGCAGGTGGTGTCACGCAAGAAGCCAAGCAAAAAACACTCCGCCCAACCGCCCCGGGCTTGACATTCAACATTGTATAATCAACAAAGTTCAGTGCTGTGGATGCCAGTATCCACGTCACCCCCCCCCCCCCCTCATCGTTGAACAGAATATCTGCCTTCGGATCCACAATGGTTCCTTATTTTTTACTTGCTTGTTGCATAAACAGTTCCTTATGTTCCTTTCACTTTCTCTTACATACGCCAATGAGTTTTGATGTTCCCTTCCTGGGATGGACTGACTGGACCCTCAAGATCTCACCCCACGCTCTCCATCAGAGTGACAAAGACCGGCCTACACGGAAGGAGGTGAGTGCCAATCTCTCAAGGGACAACACGATAACTGTATCTTCACCATGTATCCATGGCCCTTAAGGTACTTTCAATTAATGCCAATGGCCTGAACCACCCGGCCAAAAGGTCCTCACTCTGGAGAGAAGCCAACAAACTACAAACGGACATTTTATGCGTCCAAGAGACACATTTTCTCTGTTCCAACCCACCTAAATGTCAACACCGTAACTTTCCCCATATATTCCAAGCCTCAGCACAACAGAAAACCGCTGGAGTTCTCATTGCAATCAAAAACACTGTTTCCTTTCAGCTCAAGAACATTATCACAGACCAAGCTGGTAGATATATGATTCTTATTGGATCCTTTAACAACAGAACACTCACGATAGTCAATTTATATGCACCTAACCAGCACCAGCTGAGATTCCTGAATGAATTGTTCAAAAAAGTGAACAAAGTCAAGGAGGGGGGTCTAATACTCTGTGGTGATTACAACATTACCAATGATTTCGATATAGACTCCTCAGCGAAAACAAATTGCCCACCTCCTACAGTGCAGCTTTTGTTACATAGAGAAGGGGTGTATGATGTTTGGAGGTGCCAACATCCGGGCATGAGAGACTATACGTTTCATTCCTCCAGACATAATACTTACTCACGTATTGATATGATTATTGTTGTTAGAAATGTTTTGACTAAGGTGTCCTCCTCGGCCATCCACGACATTTCATGGTCTGACCATGCTCCTGTATCGATAACGGTGGCGGAGGGGCACACCTTGAACCGACCTATAATGTGGCGTGCTAACACGCGTTTATTGCAATCCCCGAAACACATGAACAAGATCAATGACCACCTTAAAGAATTCTTTGCTGCCAACCAGGGTTCAGTAGCCAAACCATGCACTCTGTGGTGCGCCAATAAGGCCTTCATTAGGGGTATTCTTCTACAAATGAGTGCTAGAAAAAAAAAGCTCAGAGAACAAAAATTAGAAAACATCCTAGCAGAAATTAAAAATGTGGAACTCCAAAACATGACCCATCCAAAAGCAGACCTGGCCAACAAACTGACAAGCCTTCGTACTGATCTCAGGACTTTACTCCTGGAACGGTACAGCAAATATGTTGACAAACTCAAATTGTCCCACTACTTCTCCAGTAATTCGGGCAGGCAAGTTATTGGCTGCCAAGTTAAAAGAGCAAAACATCCGCTCCAGGATCCCATACCTAAACAAATCAGACCACTCCAAAATAGTAGACCCAGATGCCATTGCAGATGCATTTGCGGATTTTTATTCAACTTTGTATAACCTGAAAGAAGACCCGGACACTACCCAACCCTCAAACGAACGAATACAAGCGTTTCTAAACGCCATTAAACTTCCTACTATTTCAGAGACCCAATTCGAGAAGCTAAATGCACCCATCGAAACACCAGAAATTCTAAAAGCAATTGCAACTCTCCCTCAAGGTAAATCTCCCAGCCCAGATGCGCTTCCTAACGAATACTACAAGGTATTCCGCTCAACACTGTCCCCCAGACTGGTAGATACATTCTCCCAAGCCATAACATCAGAGTCCTTTCCAACAGAGATGCTTAAAGCTTATATTGTCACTATCCCAAAGCCTGGTAAAGATCCTGGCACACCTTCCAGCTATAGGCCCATTTCATTACTCAACTCAGACGTAAAAATATACGCAAAAATACTAGCGCACAGACTCGTGTTAATCCTCCCTAGGCTCATTAATCCAGACCAGTCAGGGTTCACAGCTGGCAAACAACCCTCTGATGCCACCAGAAGAGTTATAAATGTGATCCAGCATGTGCGGACCTGTCGGACTCCTTCTCTGCTCCTTTCCCTGGATGCGGAGAAGGCATTCGACAGGATCCATTGGGGATACAAGAAGCAGGTCTTAACAAAATACGGTCTCAAAGGAAACATTCTATCGGCTATTCTGGCGCTCTACTCCTCCCCGTGTGCCCAGATATTCACCTCCAATGCCCTATCTAAAAGCTTCAATATCACGAACGGGACGAGACAAGGGTGTCCCCTTTCTCCTTCCATCTTTAACCTTCTCATAGAACCTCTTGCAGAAAGGATTAGGTCCCACCCACATATAACTAGCATAAACTTAAAAAACAACTCCTCCCACTATACCAACTTATTTGCGGATGATATCATCCTCTTCATCTCCTCCCCGGAAAACTTTTTACCGCACGTTCACAATACCTTAGAGGATTTCAGTCACATCTCGTACAAGGTGAATTGTACCAAGTCCCTGGTACTGGGTATAGGAATACCTCCACAACTTCAATCCAAACTAAACAAAACTAATGTCATAATTTTCGTTTTCCTGGGCAAAACATAGTGTCCCATACTTAGGCATCCTAATCACAGACACAGACCCCACTAAACTAGCAGAAGCTAACTTCCCACCCTTAATTGAAAAAATCACTAAAGAATTGGGAAATATGCTAAATCGGAACTGTCCTGGATAGGGCAGTTGGCATAATTCAAAATGTTAATACTCCCGCAGATACTATATCTATTTCACACACTGCCTATACCACTTAAGGTAAATCACTTGAAGACACTAGAGAGCCTCCTGAAAAATTATGTCTGGCAAACTAAACGCCCCAGATGTAGAGTTGAGCGAACCCGGACTGTAAAGTTCGGGTCCGTACCGAACTTTGGGGTGTCCGGGACCCGGACCCGGACTTTTCAAAAAAAGTCCGGGTTCGGGTCCGGGGTCCTCCGAGAGATCACAGAAGTTCACTAAATGGAATTCACCATATCCGTCACACACTTTATCTATATCATAGACGCCCTCATAATTGTAAAACTTAATACGGTTGACGGGATAGGTCCTGTCAAGGCTAAATCGTATAAAGGGTTAAGAAATCACTAAAAAAGTTAATTCCCACCCTTCAATCGAAGACGATCAAATCACCCCAGACACAGACACTAATCCTACGGATTCATACCCTGTGATACAAAACGGGTCCTTTTGCTTTTAATACTGTAATCAAAACAAATCAAACC
>BLSH010008728.1:267011-278185 GCA_018402905.1 Glandirana rugosa | reverse complement strand
AGAAATTCGCTTGATGGTTTGTCGTTTTTAGTTATTGAATTGAGGGCCTCTGTTAATGGTTTAGTTACTAGTGATTCAAATGTTCTGTAGTATTGGGAGGTGAAGCCGTCTGGGCCCGGGCTTTTCCCTGGTTTTAGATTTTTAATAGCATTAGATACTTCTTCTGTTGAGATATCCATTTCAAGCGTTTCAATGTCAGGATGTGAAAGGGTGGGTAGGTTGCTGTTGTGAAGGAAATCTTTTATAATGGATTCTCTAGTGCCTATTAATTTAGATGGTTTATTTTGAGTTGGGATGTTGTATAGGTCCGAGTAATACTCGTGGAAAGTCTTTGCGATTTTTGTGGTATCAAAAATTTCTTTGCCTTTTTTATCATGTATACTTAAAATGTTGTTGGCAATTTTTGCGTCTTTCAGGGATCTGGCTAAGTATTTACTGCTCTTGTCTCCGTATTCATAGTAAATGGCTTTCTTAAAGAAAAGTGATCTCCTAATGTTTTTGTCTAGTATGGCTTGTAGTTCTTTTCTTGTGTCTAATAGGTCTTGTTCCGTTTTGAAGGCCTGTGTTTGTTTGTGTGCTTTTTCAAGAATGGTGATCTTGTTTAGGAGGTTATTAATTTGTTTCTCTCTATCTTTTTTTTTCCTTGAGCCCCATTTGATAAATTCCCCTCTAATAACACTTTTATGTGCTTCCCAGATAATTAAGGGTGGTGTTTCTTGAGTGGAATTATTCTGAAAATAATCAGTTATTGCCCTGGTAATATGTGTTTGTATGTTTTGGTCTGTTAAGAGAGAGGGATTAAGTCTCCAATTGAAGATTTTTGGGGTTTGTGTTCTTGATTTTAGTTGGATTGCAATAGGGGCATGGTCAGAGATTAGAATATTACCAATGTTAGCTTCCTGGAGCGCCGGGATGTCTCTTTGTGAGATGAATAGGTAGTCTATCCTTGTATATCTTTTGTGAGGGTTTGAATAGAAAGTGAAGTCCCTTCCGGTTGGGTTCAGCAATCTCCATGTATCAACTAAGGCCAATGAGTGTAGAAGAGATTTAATTTTTTTCAAGATACGGTATGTTATACTTGTTTTTCCTGTCGATGTGTCTGATTGAGGGTTCAGTGGGATATTGAAGTCTCCTCCTAGTATTATTTGGCCTACTGCGAAGGTTTTCAATTCGTTGATTATTAGTTGGCAAAATGTGATATGGGCTTTATTTGGGAAGTAAATATTTGCTAATGTAGTGGGCGTACCTGCCATTTGGCCCTTTAAGAAGATATATCTTCCATCTGGGTCTGATAAGATGGAGTCTGCTTGGAATGTGGAATTTTTGCTCAGTAAGATTGAGACTCCTTTTGTTTTAGCTAAGGGATTGGTTGCGTGATATTCCTTGGTGAAGAAGCTATTAGTCAGTTTAGGGGTTTGAGGGCCTTTGAAGTGAGTTTCTTGTAGAAATACTATTTGGGGTGAGTATTTTTTAAGTTCTCTGAGGATATTCTGTCTTTTCTCTGGTGTATTGAGACCGTTGACGTTGTGTGAAATTATGGTCGGTTTCTTCCCTAAATTAGAATACGCCATGACCAGTTATTTGTTCAGTCACTGCTGAGTGTTTGTTTGGTTTGAGAGAGAAGGGGGTATGAAAGGAGAGAGGGTGAGGGAAAGTGGTAGGATGTTGTAGGGGTAAGACTAGAAAATAGACTGTATCAGTTATATCCTGAATCTGATTGACAGTTTCAGTTGATACCTATATATTTTAGAAGAAAAATAGTACGTTTTGTTTTTATAAAACACTTGGTGTTCTAATGGGGGGGTATGAAAGTGGAGCTCTCGGTGTAGGGGGTTCAGTAGTTTGATTGTGTTGCTTTTGGGTGATGTTTTAAATTAGTAATGTAGTTGTCATATTTTGGCTACTACAAAGTCCTATTTATTGTTGCTATATTTGTCGTTGGGCGTTGTTTTTGTTTACTTCCTGTCGGTGTAGACTTTTTGAAGATTTTGGGTCCGAAAGTTTTTCGGTCAGTGGTATTAATTGTAATGACTCTCAGGGCTTGTCTGACATTTTAAGGAGGACCAAGTGTCAGTCAAAGATCAATTTTAGCCATTTGAGCCATTGTGATCGTAAAATAGAACCTTTGGAACCTTTATATATTATAACTGTTATAACTTAAACCTGAGGGTGAACGCCTCATCTGCCCGGGTCGATCAGATAGAATCTGTCATGAGTGGCATCCGGGACTCTATATATCCCGGGTGCGTACCGTTTGTCATGGCCTCCCTGATTTGGGAGCCGTATTTTTGCCTAGGCAGGTGAAGCGCCCCATCCCTATTTTGAGTACAAAGCACAACAGCAAAACAGTAAGGAAAAACAAAAAGAAAATTGAAAAAAGAAACAGGTCAGGAACAAAGATTATATGAACATATGGGCTGTTGACAGTTAGTATCTGTGAGGCTCAGTTCCTGCATATCGGTTCTTCCTGAGTGAAATAGCCAGGAATGTAAGGGGGGTGATCCTTGGGCGAATCTGTACAGCCCAAGAGTTGCGGTATCAGTTTGAGGTCTGTTGAGTGGAATGTTAACAAAGGGGTTACCTTTTGCTGAAAATTGTTCTATTACCGTTTTCTTTGTCTTTTCGATCCGTAGCTTCTAGGAGCCTATGCGCTGTTTAACAAATGGCATTTAGTAGAAACAGAGTTCAGGATCTAGTGTAGAAAGACAATATGAGAAAAATAAGGAGCAAAAATGTGTTATTGATAGTACTACATCTGTCCGATCTGATTGTTTTTGTCTCTGTGAGTTCCAAGCTGGGGTGATATAGTACTAAGTCCTGAGGGCAGAGAATGGTCATTCCATGTTTTCTGTAACTCTTCATGTATTGGTATCTGTGTTTAATCTAGATTGGTGGGATTCTTTGAGGCTTCAGAAATAAGGATGAGGTTATGGATTTAGTTTGATTGTCGGGGCATAACCTGAGTGTTAAGTTAGAATCTATTGTTCCTGACTTTAGGTGTTTTTGAAGCTGGTGTGCCCAGATTGAATCCTTCTTGCTGTTTTTGTTTTTTCCCTTTGGTGTTGTATGATTTCTGAGGTGTGTTACCAGGGGTGTGCGTTGGTTTTGTTGGTGATGACGGTAGGCGAAATTCTTGGTACCATTCAGGTAGATCTATTATCTCACATTGGATTGCTTCGCAGAAGAAAGGTATGTCCTCAGGTGTGCGTAGGAGGATCTGTCGCCCTTCTATGGTGATCTGGACGGCAAAGGGGAATTTCCACCTATAGGGTATCTTTTTTTCTTTAAGTATCTCCAAGATCGGTTTCACTGCTCTCCTATTTTTCAGTGTGATGGGGGATAAGTCTTGGAATAGTTGTATAGTGCCTCCGTTGAATAGTATTTGATCATTTTGCCTTGCTTTCATCAGTATGTTTTCTTTTAGGGGGAAGTTGTTAAGGCAGCAAATCACATCTCTCGGTGGAGCTGAGTCAGGTCCTTTGGGTCTTAGAGCTCTATGAGCTCTTTCAAACTCAATGGTAGAGTCCATAGGTCTTTCTAGTAGATTGTTGAATATGGAGGTGAGGACAGGTTTTATCTCTTCCGCATTAATGTTTTCTGGGATCCCCCTCACCCGTATATTCTTTCTTCTGCCTCTATTGTCCAGGTCCTCCATTTGCCTATTTAAAGTAATCAGGTGTTGGGAATGTGTAAACGTGACATGTTCCAATCTTTTTATTGCTTTGTCCCTTTGTTTCCCAGATTTTTCATTAGTGGCTAATTGTTCCGTGAGCATGAGTAGATCTGCTTTGAGTTCCGTTATAGCTGATGAGAAGGATTTTTTAATGTCTGCAGCAATTTCGGTCATGTCTCCGTAGGTCAAGGGTTGGTCTAAGTTTGCTGCTGCCCTCTGGGATCTTTCTGAGTTTGCTAGTGATTCGTTGTCAAAGTCTTCTTCATCAGTATATTCCTGTGCGTGTGAGATTTTTGATTCTGATGTGCTCCTGTTCTTTTGTGATTGGTTTTTAAAAATGTCAGCAATATCAGGGCATGAGGAGCCAGAAGCAAGTCGCTGGTATCTAGTCTGTGAGCCTGATTGTGGGATGGATTTTTGTGGTTTGCCCATTTTGTAAGCTTGCGGACTCTGTAGTGCCTTGTAAATGAGGCTAGCAAGAGAGCATTCTGAATTGGTGTAAGGGGTGAAAGATAAAAAGAAGAAGCAGGGGACTCAAGGTGGCCTCTTATCTAAACAGGCAGAGCTTCCTGTGTTGTTCACAGTACTGTGAGTTTTGTCAAGGAATAGTTATTCTAATGACAGTGCTGTTTATAGATGGTTCTGCTGTTTTTCCCTTGCAGTCTCTATGGATATGGATGGGGACTTTTGGTAAGCTGCAGCCTGTCTTAGTGTGCCTTGTTGAGCCTTGTTGAGGGGGCCCTTTTGTGTATTGGTAGGCCTGGGGTATCTATCCAGCGATTTTCTGGGGCTGGTTGTCCTGTTATATGTTGTTTATTTTATATAGAGGCAACCGACCGCGCTCGCGGTGGATCCGGCCTGGGCGCTGAAGAAATTTAGTCCGGGGTCTGTGTGAGGCCTATCGCGGCCGCGTGAGCCGCGGCGCCGCGCGAGTTCCGGCGGGCTTTTACCCGGGATCTGCGGGTTGTAGACAGTCGGGAAGGGGATGGTTGCAGTCAGTATGCTATGGTGCAGCACTATCTAGTGCTGTAAACTCTCACCCTGCCTCGAGATCGCCGGATTGCCGCAGATTGTCTCTGGATGCTCCGGAGCTTCTCTCAGAGACGTCCACCACCGCGCTCCTCAAGCCACGCCCCGCTCTATTATTAATTTTAGATACTTTTATTGGTGTTAGTGACACTATGGGGTTGATTTACTAAAGCTGGAGAGTGCAAAAATTGGTGCAGCTTTGCATGATAGCCAATCAGCTTCTAACTAGTGTTGAGCGAACCCGGACTGTAAAGTTCGGGTCCGTACCGAACTTTTGGGTGTCCGGGACCCGGACCTGAACCCGGAATTTTCAAAAAAAGTCCAGGTTCGGGTCCGGGGTACTGGTAATTTTATTAAAAGTTCTGAAAATTGCTGTAAAAAAGTCCTGGAAAGTCCTAGAGGTCAGCAAAAGGAAGGAAAATGGGGGTAAGGGTGGGACAAGTATAAATTAGCTGGGAGAACCCATATCACTGTTCTACAATCATCTGGAAACTGTGTGTTAAACTTACATTAAAACCGGGAGAACCCATATCACTGTTCTAAAATCATCTGGAAACTGTGTGTTAAACTTAAACTAAAACCAGGAGAACCCATATCACTGTTCTACAATCATCTGGAAACTGTGTGTGAAACTATAGCAGAGCGAAGCCATATCCCTGTTCTAAAATCATCTAAAAACTGTGTGTGAATATATAGCAGAGAAAAGCCATATCCCTGTTCTAAAATCATCTAAAAACTGTGTGTGAAAATATATCATAGAAAAGCCATATCCCTGTTCTAAAATCATCTAAAAACTGTGTGTGAAAATATATCAGAGAGAAACCATATCCCTGTTCTAAAATCATCTAAAAACTGTGTGTGAAAATATAGCAGAGAGAAGAACAGGGATATGGCTTCGCTCTGCTATAGTTTAACACACAGTTTCCAGATGATTTTAGAACAGTGATGTGGATTCTCCCGGTTTTAATTTAAGTTTAACACACAGTTTCCAGATGATTGTAGAACAGTGATATGGGTTCTCCCAGCTAATTTATACTTTTTTCACACAGTTTGAAGATGATTTTAGAACAGTGATATGGCTTCTACCGTTAATTAATACTTTTCACACACAGTTTGAAGATGGTCCACATTCACCTCCATTTTTTATTTTTTTATGTTTTTATTTTTTTTTTAATATTTAAAGTTATTTCCCTGTCCCCATTTCTTTGTAGGGCACTTGTCCCACCAATTTTCCTTCCTTTTGCAGACCTCTAGGACTTTCCAGGACTTTTTTACAGCCATTTTTGTGCCTAAAAGTTCGGGTCCCCATTGATTTCAATGGGGTTCGGGGTCCGGGGCAAAGTTCGGGTTCTGTCCGGACCCGAACCCGGACTTTGTCCGGAAGTTCGGCCGAACCAGCAGAACCCAAACTTCTAGAAGTTCGCTCAACTCTACTTCTAACCTCAGCTTGTTCAATCAAGCTTTGACAATAAAACCTTGAAGCTGATTGGTTTATGTGTGGAGCTGCACCAAATTTTACATGTTCAAGCTTTAGTAAATGAACCCCTATAAGAGTTGGCAGCTTTTAATATTCATATATTTTTATATTTACTTATTTGCATTTATCTTTTATATCCTTTTCACTTAGAGTATTGTTTATCCATTATATCATTACTATTCACACTTTGAGTAGCGCACAAGTTTTCTTGCTTTTTACATAATCTCTGAGGAATGTTTCCAACACCTTGTTGAATCTATGCCACGAAGAAATAAAGCAATTCGGAAGGCAAAAGGGGTCCAACCTAGTACTAACAAGGAGTACCTAATAAAGTGGCCAAGAGGTGTATATTTCAGACATATATTTATTAAAATTACATTCATGTGTTTCTAAATAGTACTTAATTCTGTCTTTGTACCAGTACTTCTGTAGTCCCATGTACATCCACATGTAGGCTAGAACAAGAAGGGGCAGCACTGTAGGGGCTATTTTACACTTGCTGGGGGGGTGTAAGAGCAGCCATTTTTCTCTGTCCTGGCTTAAGCTGCAAAGGCAGCAAGATGACAGTTTACACATGCCACGTGCATGGCAAAAATTACCCCCCCCTCATGTTTAACCACTCCAGATCCGCGCTATTGCCGAAGTACGGCTCCAGCGCGGATCTGAAATGCCGGGACAACGTCCATGGACGTCGTCCTCTGTGCACGCGCCTCGCGCGCCCCCTGGCTGTGCAAGCGTGCCCGTGGCTCGGGCGGACTCGATGTCCGCCCGAGACCCGCCGATGTCTTTTAGCAGCCTCAGAACGGGGAACCGCCGATGTAAACACGGCAGTTCCCCGTTCTGTGACAGGGGACATACCAGATCTACTGATCCCTGTCACTGGGATCAGTTAGATCTGTTATGTCCCAGCCAGCCCTGCCCCCCCACAGTTAGAACACACCCAGGGAACATATTTAACCCCTTCACTGCCCCCTGCAGGTTAACCCCTTCACTGCCAATTACATTTATACAGTAATCAGTGGATATTTAAATTTCTGATCGCTGTATAAATATCATTGGTCCCAAAAAAGTGTCAAAAATGTCCGTCATTTCTGCGCCAATTACCAGCCTGAAGATAGCGGGAAAACTATATTTACAAGCTTCGTTTTAGTAAAACAATTATCGTGTGTTATGCCTCATTATAATAGAGGGGCTGGCAGTGACAATTACTAATCTTTTATTTTTAAATAATAATGGCTTAGACAGAGACACAGACACTGGAGCTGACAGGGAGGGAGGGGGTGAGGAGGACAGAGGAGAGAGCGGTGACGGAGGTGCATAAGCTGACCACGGTAGTCAGGGCTCAGCAGCCATGATTATCATGGTCAGCTCACAGAGGGGGACACAGGAACTGTCAGGATCAGGCACTGTGCTGTTTAATCTGCTATAAGGAAACAGAATCTCCTTTTTTAAGGGTTACAAACACTTTAAGTCTTTCCAAAACCCCTAGCACTGGCCAGTGTGGTAAACACAGGTGCCCAGAGTCCTGCTTTTGGGTGCTCAGGTATATTTGAATCCCATGGTAAAGGGCTTAGTCCCCAGAATAAGTCATGAGTTAGGGTGATGTTGTCACATTAAGTGGAGAGTAATGGGGTTTTGGTCAGCAGCTTCTAACCACTATGCAGAATGTTATGAAGCTATCTCCCACCCTCTGATGACCAGAACCTGTGGTATTGCAGCATCTCTGGACTTTGTTGTGACAATCTCTTACAGTATTAGTCTTCATGCAGCATCCATGTGCTGTGGCTAATGTTCAAAACAGAGTCTCTGACCCAGCAGAACCCTCCAACAGTCTCCTCTCAATTCCCACATGAACCTGTCCCAAGCCCTGGCTTTTCCTTTTTTTTCCTCCTTTCTGTAGCACACCATCCTCCTGAGACCTGTAGTCCCATATAATTCTCCACTTAAGGCTGTCTCCTGGGGACTACATCTCCCACAGTTTCAAGACACCTGCTCTTTTCCATCCCCATGGGTGGGTTTTCTCTCCTAGGCTGCCCTACAACCAATCATAGTGTCTTTTGTATCCTGGACAGTGGACAGGGCTCTACTTAGGTGGCTGTGGCCTTCAATTTTGGCTGTGACAGTGTCAATGTCCTCTCTCTCACCCCTCTCCTTGTATGGCCACTCCTCTGCTGACTAGCAGCTTGAGAGAGGTGACAGCTGCAGTGCATGGGATGCTATGAGAGCTGTCACAGCCTGGTCCAGGCAGCTGCAGCTTGGCAGCACTGCAGACCAGTTACAATTAGTGTTAGTTTACAGTATAAATATAACTTGGTTGTAGAAGCCAAAAAAATCTATTGCTTGGACAACCCACAGATTTAAGACAGGTTGCCAGGTTTTACATTGGAGATTGTTCCACAAACAAAAATGTTTTTCATAATTTAAAAAATCCTTTGTGCACACGTCTCAGATCTAAAAGTGTCAGAAGATATTTTCTGGCTAAAGAAAATGTTCTGTATTATCTCTCACATACTTGTATGTAAAGTGTACTAGCATTTAATTGTCTTTTATGGAAGAATAGCCATGTGACAAGTTCAGTTTCCTCACAATGCCAATCTGTTTGCTAGGACTGCTTTACTGAAGTTTGTATGGTTTTCCCAGAAAAGACCATTGACTCAAGTCTGCAAATTTATTAAGCCAATGGGTGGTTTTAGAAAGTGAAATTAATTTGTCCAGAGTATTTCCTAGGCAGAATATGATATTGATTTGCCTGTCTCCTTAATGAAAATAAAGGGGAGCCATTTTTTTTTCAATTATGGGGAATAAGTTAAGGTATGTTTAATCATGTATATGCTCTAAAACCCAACTAAAAGCAAATCCATGGTTGTTTAATATCCTTTGTAATGAATTTATATAAGAAAACTGTTGTTAAAAAAAAAACGAATCTATGAATTTATACAAGCTTTCACGTGACACCATCCAACTTCATAGCTTACTGCCTTACTTAAGTACATCCTGCTAAGAAACATATAGTTATTTTGTGCTAAACTCCTTAATGCATGTTAAAATATCTATCACATCCATTAGTCTTTCTATATATGGACCAAGCTCAATTATAATAATGGATGTACTGCTTCTTTGGTCAACATTTTTAACACGATGCAAAATTACATCCATAAGCAGCAAAGAGGAAAAACAAGCACAAGAATCTCAAAGGGTAAACACAAACTCTGTAAAAGGTTATATCTCTTAACAAGGATAGAAAGCAAATGCTAAATTACAGTACACTTACATTAGTTTACAACGTTTAGCATTAACAAGGCTGAGCTAGTTATTTTTGTAGACATAATTCTAGGTCCAGTTTGATGAAGGATTGATAATGTCATAACTCAACATGTTAGATTTTACAAAAATCAGAAAGTTCTTTAAAGCAAATCTGTAGTGGTTTAAGCTGCTAAAGAACCTCTTCTATCCAACACCTCCAGACTCCTGCCTGCTTCCCATTCCTCCACAATTGCCTATTAATGTGATAGGAAACCTCACTGTTCAGTTGTAATATACTGGAGAAGATGAGGTCAAGTGTCCACCACCTAGATAAAGCTGACATTTGCATAGTAAATCATGCCAGGTTTCAGTGCTTCCAGACACACTATAAAAAAAGAAGCCAGAGTCTATCTTTGGCACATTATGGTTTCTTCTATTGAGGAAGGGGAGAGTCATGGTTAAAAAGTTCTGAAACCTGAAGTACACTTTAAGAAAGGAAGTCATTTTAACCAGGGATCAAAAGCTGGCATAAATATGTTATTTGTCTCAAAAGTGGAGACACCTTCACAAAGATTTTTCAGGTTGCATTTTAAATAATTTTCCCCAATTAAACCTTAGAACATTTATCTTGACACAAATCCAACAATAGACTAACAAAGTTGAACTAAACTAAACCTAAAGCCTGGTACAAATGATGAGACTATCGGGTGAATAATTGTCCGTTTTTTTTTTTGCATGCTAGTCTCATATCGAAAATGTAGAGGTTACTCAATTTATGAAAATTCTCGTATGACAGAATACAACTTTGAAAGTGATATAATGGGTTGAATTGTTTTGTAATGTATTCTTTTGTTTCTGACCATGCGTAGTCTTACTCTTAAGTTTTTTTCTCTGATGAAAACTGTACTAATTACAATGAAAATTTTCTAGCCTGCACCTTCAGGTTTTGTCATCCTAAAAGTCAAAATCGACTGTCAAAAGCACTTTATTTACAATCAGATAATCGGCCGATCGTTCGTTGTACAACATTTTTTTGAATGGGCCTTAAAGCTGGTTGCACATTATACAATTTTTTTGTTGTAAATTTCCTTTAGATTTACCTTCAACTATGTAGTGCAAGGGCCTCCCTGATTGCATACAATTTGAAAGTGCTTAGGTTTGACCTTGTATTATATAGTTTTGGTAAATCTAAAGGAAAATAGCACAAGAGAATTGTATAATGTGTAGCCAGCTTTAGACCTGCATTAAACATTAAACTCAGTGCCAGCCCGTAATGCAGGGCACATGGGCGCCATCCCCTGTCCATGCGTCCGGCCTCATAATCTACATGCATGTCATCGGATGCATGGATTCCAATTAGAGTTTTTTTGAAGCACTTGATTAGCACATGATTAGAGCCTGAGGCTTCAAAAAAGGGTTGTGTGGCAATAGCGAATGAATATTTACTATTGTCACACTGATTCTGAGACCTGTTTCCTGATTGGCCAAAAGGAGAAGCATTCTAATTGGCCTAGGATGAGGATGTAGATGCACGTTGGAAGACACTGCCGATGTGGTAAGGTGTTGGGCTCATAACCGACTGGGGTGTGCGGATGACCCGACCAACTGTACCGGGGGGATTTGGGGTTTGGTGTGGGTGACCTGATGACTGATCGGGGGGGCAAAAAGATTGCTACAAGAAGATTGCTACATTAGTAACTAAGATTTAAACCTCATGCTAAATGATTACATCGTTAGAAGAACATCGTTAGA
>BLSH010008728.1:248818-261144 GCA_018402905.1 Glandirana rugosa | reverse complement strand
CCCCCCCCCCCCCCCCCCCGAATGTCTGGTTGGGCTCTTATAGCTACAGCCAAAGGTTCCAGACTAAGAATAAAAAGTAAGGGTGACAGGGGGCAGCCCTGTCTGGTACCATTCCTTAGGGGGAACGCCTGCGACAGGTGAGAAGATAGCTGTACTTGAGAGGTGGGTGTTGAATATAATGTTTGTAATGCCCTAATAAAAGAACCTGAAAAGCCATACTGCTGTAAAACTGCGAACATGAATGGCCAACTTAGACGATCAAAAGCATTTTGGGCATCTAAGCTCAAGTCAATGGCTGGATTTTTAGTCTTGGACAGGAGGTCTATAAGGTCAATCGTCCTTCTTGTATTGTCACCTGCGTGTCTTGTTGGGACGAATCCCACTTGGTCTTTGTGTATCAGATATGGTAGAATAGAAGACAATCTATTAGCGAGGATTTTCGTGAATATTTTGTAATCTGAGTTTATTAGAGCTATAGGGCAATAATTGTCAGGATAGGAGGGGTCCTTGCCTGGTTTAGGCAACACCGTTATAAATGCATTAAGAAATTGAGTGTGAGGGATGATACCTGCTTGTAAGGAGGTGTATAACTTCAACAAGTGTGGCGCTAAAGTTGGTAAAAAAGTTTTGTAGTATGAGTATGGAAGTCCGTCAGGACCAGGGGATTTATGTGCAGGTAGATGTTTTATTACCTCTGCTAGTTCCTCAGAGGTGATAGGTGCGTTTAATTGAGTACGTTGTTGCGGGGAGATTTTAGGGAGTTGTAAAGTGGACATAAAAGAGTCCTATTTTTCTTGTGTAAATATAAAAGCAGGATCTTTACTCAGACAATTATACAAGTCTTTGTAAAAGGTACCAAAAACCTGAGAAATTTTTTGGGGACAATGAGTAGGTGTGCCATCTGACTGCAATATATGATCTGGGATTGACATGTGTGGACGAGGTTTGAGCTTCTGAACAAGCATTTTATGAGGTTTATTAGCGTACTCATAAAACCTTTGCTTAGACCATACTATTGATTTAGAAATTTTGCTCATATCCAACGACTTGATGCGGTTGCGCACCCCAACAACGTTTCTCAAACGTTCAACGTAGGTGCTTGTAGTAATTTTTGTTCAGCCGTGCGCAACCGTGCCAAGAGTTCCGATTTCAACCTGTTTTTGTCTCCTTTTAAACGTGAACTTATTGAGATACATTCACCTCTAAAGGAAGCTTTATGGGCCTCCCACAAAGTGGAGACCTCTGTGACTGAACCTTCATTTAGTTGGAAAAATTCTGATATTTTCTGTTGCAATTCATTCCTAGTATCAGGTACCCTTAACAATGTTTCATTAAGGCGCCAGTGACACATTCTAGGGGTTGAAGCCGAGAGGCCTAGGTCAAGAGTGATAGGCGCATGATCGGACCAAGTTATGGGGTTTATCTCTGAGGAGACTACGGTGGGGAGCAATGGAGCAGTGACAAAAAAGTGATCTAGCCTGGTGTAGACTTTATGTGGGGAGGAATAAAAAGTGTATTGTTTGCCGATGGGGTGCTGTACCCTCCACGTGTCGTAAAGATTATGAGATCTAATCAGTTTGCGGAATGAAGTTGATAGTTTCTGAGCTTGTGCTGGGGGGGGGTAGACTGAAGGAGGGCAAATCTGTCTCTAGTTGACGACATACACATATTAAAATCCCCACCTAATAATCATAAAGGGCTGTGAATATGATTGCAGTTTGTCAAAAACGTTTGTGAGGAAACCTATTTGTCCCGAATTAGGGGCATAAATATTAGCCAAGGTAAAGTGTGTACGAAAGTGAATACAGTTCAGGAGGATAAATCTACCCTGTGAGTCTAAAAATGATGATGTAATACGGATGTTACTAGAACGTTTAATTAGAATCGCGACTCCAGCCTTCCCTGAGGGATCAGAGGCCACAAAAGTCGTAGGAAATTGTTTGGCAGCGAACTTAAAGGGGTTATCGGTTTTAAAACGGGTCTCCTGAACCATAATCACGTCCGCACCTGAGGATTTGAATTCCCTCAAGGCCAACCAGCGCTTTTGAATGGAATTCAGACCCTTAACATTACAAGAATACATTTTAAGAGCCATGACTTGTACAGTTATATACTGCTGATATTACCTGGACATAAAGAATACATGAGTATGACCATGGAGCATATAGACTGAAGAATATGAAAAAGGATCTTGTACATAATTGATCTATGATTGTCTGCATATTGTCTCTGTACCATTTAAACAAAGTAATTCAAAATAGAACTGAAGGTTGAAGATAGAACACAATTAGAACATGTAACATGAGGAAACAAAAAAAATTTGTGAAAGGCCTGAGGGCAAAAAATTCCTCAGGGATCCTGGGCAGCCGCCCAAGGATTTCAAGGGGTGCAACACCGGTCGCACAAACATACCCGAATCCGTTACCAGGGGGTAGAGGAGAAGGAGGGTAGGGGACCCGACTTCTCAAAAAAAAAAAAAAACACCTATGATCTTCATAGGTTATTCCCTCAGAAAAATAGAGTATTAGGGCTCCCGGGTCAAAGCACAGATAAACTGAATCTTGTTCATCTGTGAAAATGTAAAGGATCCTTCAAGGGGATTCAAACATCAGGTAGGGAATCTTGAAGGACTTGACCTTTGAGGAGTAGATGAGGATCATTGAGATTTCTGGCGCACTGGTGTCCAGATCTTAGCTGGCGTCTGAAGAGGTCTCACATTCAAAGGGGGTGGTTGAAGCTCTCCTTCAGGAATAGGTGGCAATCCCAGGTTGCGTAGGAAATGTTCGCATTCGTGCAGATCTCTTATGGAGCACTGAACTCCATCTTTAGAGGCTGAGAGGCGGAAGGGAAATCCCCAGCGGTAGGACATCTGGTGGGTTTGGAAATGCATGGTGATAGGTCGATGATTTTGTCTCTTAGCCAGGGTTATGGGCGAGAGATCTCCGAAAATCTGGATCCTGTTGCCTTTAAAGTCAATGCGAGATTTGTTGCATGCCGCCATGGTCAAGGCCTCTTTACTTTCATAAAAATGGAAGAAAACTATTATATCCCTGGGGTTTGATCCCTGGGGAGGCTTTGGTGCTAAGGACCTATGAGCTCTGTCCAGTCGCCAATCTATGTCCGGGATGTGGGGGGCCAGAGTGACAAAAAGCCCTAAGAGGTAAGGTTGTATTTCGTTATCACTGACAGTTTCAGGGACCCCACAAATTCTTAGGTTCTGCCTGCGTTCTCTGTTCTCCAGGTCTTCCTGTTGGAGTTGGATCTGAGAAACTGTATGTTTCAGGGAGGCATTTTCTTCTTCTAGGACATGTACATATTGTACAAGTTCTTCAAATTTATTTTCTAAGGTATCCAAAACTGCTACAGTGACTGTAGGGGATGATTCTGAGGATGGTAGTGTGGTTTTTGATTGCGACATACCTTCGGTCGTAACCAGGAGGTCGGCGGGGTCCTGTGAGTCCGCCATGTTGCTTGAGGCTGGGGATTGTGGCCTTAGTAGGTATCGCTCCATGAGCTGAGTAGGTTGAAGTTGTGATAGCGGATTATATCCCCTGTACGTGTGTTTTTGGAAGCCAATCTTGCCCATGTAACCTTCTGATTCTCAGGGAAGGAAACAACGTGGCCCCTGGTATTTATTAAACTATTGTTGCGGAGCGGGAGCCAAAAGGTAGAGAGACGGGTCCTAAATCTGGGGTTTCATGTGTCTGTCATCTTATATGCCGAGTACTCCTCTCCCCCCCAGTAGGTGGACTGTTACATATTAGCCATGTAGTCAGAGAGATATTCTGTTGGTTGCTGGAGTAGTCAATTTGTAGTGAATAGTAGTGAGACTGAGTGAGAGTGTACCAATAAGGCCTCGTAAGATGGCCGCCGTTATTAGGCCGCAAAGAGTTCTAGTCAGAGTGGTCTCCGAGCAGGTTTCCTGGTATCACCTGTGTGCTTACTAAGGGAGATGCTGGAAGATGGGGACACTCAAGTACTAATTTGAGGTCTGTATGATGTGTTCCAGAGGCCGGGCGGAGGTGCCGGGTGTACCAAGATGGCGTCGGCCTAGGCCTCAAGTGAAGCCGCGGCCTAAATTGAGCACCGGCGCCCAAGCGAGTGGTACTGATCACCGCCGCTGGGTTTGTGGTGGTACCCCAAGTCCCTGGGTTGGCGCCCGGAGGTCTCCAGGTGTGGATGGGCTTGTGGTTGGGAAAGGGCCTGCTTCGTTTGCGGCAGATGGAGCCGCGGCCTCAGTTCTTCACCCTCTGAAGATCCAAGCTCCCAATTTTGGTCCCGGGGATGTTGTGCTAAGAAGGGGGGTCTAGGGTGTAAATCCCCACTCTCTCTCACCCGTCTCTGCAGATATGATGTCTGCTGATTGATCCTCTGGAGGCCGGATCTCTCCTCGGATGCGCCAGGTCGGCGACCCGATTTTCTCCTCACGTCCTCGTGCCGCTTTATCTCTCTCTTTATCCGTTTCCCACTGCTAGGGTAGGAGCCCAGGAGGGTGCTTTATCTTTTTCAGCTGGCGGATGGAGGATTGGCGCTCTAAGAACCATGCCGTGCGGTCTGGCACCAGTAGGCCGCAAAATCCGCGGCCTCGATTTTCGGGTGCCCGGACGCCGATCTGCTCGATCCGGGGCTCTAAATGTAGCTGTTGGAGAGGGTAGCTTAGATGTAGTGGCTGCTTTGTTCACCTCACTCTCCCCTGGATGGATTACTGCAGATTGTGCCTTGCTCGGTCGGAGCTCCCAGGGCACACGTCCACTCTCGTCGGCGTCAAGCCACGCCCCTACAGTATGCTTTTAATCTAATTTTTTTGTAATTAAATAAAACTTAGAAATGTTTAGTATAAAGCTACAGTGTATTTATGTGGCCATGTTGGTGTCTCTGACTTTGTGTAAACTGGTCTTGTCCATGAAATTTCCATACTTATGATTGGTTTAAAGAGGCAATTCCTGTACCTGTCTAAAGATGGCTGCCATGCTTGCTTATCACTCTAGAGAGGGCATCACGCAGCCAAAAAGACACTAGTTTGTGAGGCATAGTCTATTATATCCTGCATTTATAACTTTACACACAATGAATGGCATGACTGCCTGTATTTGAGCTATTCTAAGCTGATGTTGTTATATGGGTGGTAGGGCACCAACACCCATTTATTAGCTGCTGCCTGCAGATATTGAGAAAGCTGTATATTGGGTCAGGGAGGATGCTAAGGGCCCACATAACAAGCTCACAAGTGGCAGTAAAATTATGTGAATCATAGTGTGGCGGTCATTTAGTATCTGCAAGCATCTGCCTTGAGCAAAACAACTGATCTGTCATGAAGTATGATCGGTTTACTTATCCATACATACCCTATGAATATAGTCTAGGTCTACACATTGCATAATGCATTATTATGGCCTCCAGTGAGCAAGCAGCTCAGCCTGTTCTCTGAATTCTTATATTTTGACCAATTCCAGTATAGACAAAAATTTAGAGAGGTAATGAACCTATACTGCCTCTAAAGCCACATTTAGATTTAAGTTGCAAATATTTATTGAAACTGTAAGTATGAAAGGTGGGTTTCAAAAGTTTTTCTGCTTCTGTTAATGTTCCAACTTAAATAATTTCATTAAAAATGTAGGTATTCAAACAGAGCGTTGTTTAAAGTATACATAAACCCAATGACAATTCTCCATCTCTATCTCTCCATTATGCTCCCATGTTGTCACCCTTTCACATAGACTTCCAATGAACACTAGTGACTGTTTCAAGACACATGTTGAAGAGGTAGTTTGTCCCCAGGAAATTGTATTTTTTATGGTACATACTTTACTTGTGTGTGTTGGGGGGAGATGGGGGCATGCTGGAGAACTTCTGTTCCCAAGTAATTAACAACATAATTGCCGCAACAAATGGACACTGAGGACTCCATATCTCTCTTCTGTTTGAATTAGCATTTTAGGATAAGGCTGTGGAACATGAACCATTGCATACCAGCTGCACATGTCCCTCATAGACTACACGCGAACTTTAGCTTTACATACTGTCGTTTTTAGTATTCACTTTGCCATGTAGGCACCTTGCACAGGAAGCAAACATACTTCTATTAACACAAGGCCATGTTCTGGTGTCTACCCAGCCCAAGTCTCTGGGCCACAGTAGACTCCAATATAGAAGTGAGCCGTGAGGTGAGGGACATTAAGTGCACCTGTCCTCCTACCGACCAGAGTCACCATCAACCGGCCACAGTCACCCGCTTCCTCCTCTGAGTCACTATGTATTGCCATATGTCCCAACCTTGAAGGTTAAAATGTGCTTTCCCCAAATATACTGAAACACAAGGGTTAATCTGGTACAAATATCTGCAGCAGCATGAGGCTGCTTAACCCAGAGGGTTGAATGGCTTTAACTCCCATATAAAGGTTCGTCTAATAAGTAAAGGTTCCACTGACTCTATATTAGCACTCCATAAGTAAAAGACACTGACCACTTCTTCGCTTGATTAAAGTTCCTTTTACTGAGGCACTTGCAAATTACAAATACATCTCTCATTAATCTTCACATACATGTACAGATGATTCACATAATTTGGCTGCAGTAAACTGGCTGTGCTGCTGCAACATAGCACTGTCCTTCAAGGTTTCACAAAGGATACGGTGCATAAGGAAAACAAAGCAGCCCATGTACTGGAAATTGTCCATAGCAACTGAAAACTCCATAGCAAATGGAGTCCCTAAGGATGGGCCATTTTAGGGGTAGCCAAGCAGAAGCGATCACATAGAAGCAGCAAGTCCTAACACTTGTATTCCCATAGGTAAGCAAGAAGTGTGGGAATGGAGGCAAACATGGACTTTGACGGTACATAACACCAGTTAACTTGATAAAAATATTGTTTATTTATTTAGGTCAAATCGTCATTAAAAAAGACATGCTCAATGCCCTACGGAAACGGGCTAGACGTTACATAAACATTAATTGACAAGACAATCTTTACAGGTTATCTGAAACTGGCAGCCCAAGGACCTGATGGTGAAACCCCAACAAAGGAGTCCAAAGAGGTTCATCCGGCTTGCGCTTTTACATGTTTTGCGGTTACAACCGCTTCATCAGAAAGAGACAGTTTCAGTTGTGAACGTGCTCTACAAGACACACACATAATTATACAACCATAATTGCATACAATATTACAATTCATTTATTAATAATTGACCGGGAATTCCCATAGGCGAAGGGCCCCTTAGGACTCAAAGATCAGCATAGCTTAGATAAGGTAAGCAACAATGACCTAGGTCAATCCTCTGCAGGAGTACATATACCCAGGAACAGAGAGGATGTGACACATCTGCAGAGGAAGAAGTCACACATAACACGACCCCTGCAGCAATCAGCCAATATAATTAAATTGGATCTTTACCAGAAATACAGTACTAATGGCATAATAAAGAAACAATAACAACCTGTTAAATACTGCTTTAGCATGCTAAATGTCATTCAGTTGGGGTATTCATCCACTTTAAAGTAACCACTGGGTGAAAAGAAAGTAAAATAAACAACGTTATCATTTCCTGTACAGTGGGTGGTGCGTTAAAGTACAACTTAACTTACAGTGATTCTAAAGGCTGAAGTTTTTTTTACTTTCATGCACCTCCCCCCCCCCCAGCTCCCCCTAATACTTAGCCGAGCCGGATCTCGATCCAGTGATGTGCTCAAAAGCAACTGCTCTCTCGGCTCTCTCCCTACTCATTGGCTCAGAGACAGCATCGGCAGACACTAGCTCCTGCTGATGTCAATCACAGCCAGTTAGAATGGAGTGGGGCAGGGTTGAGACTGCTCTGTGTGTCTTATGGACACACACAACAGGGTGTGGAAGCGTGGAAGCATGCACAAGTGCCCCCATAACAAGTGGCTTGCTATGGAGGCACTCAGCAGGGGGGAAGAAGCCAGGAGCGCTGGTGGGGGACCTGAGAAGGGGGAGATTGGCGATGCTCTGTGCAAAACCATTACATATATTACAATATAACATGTTTGTATTTTTTTTTTTGTTTTTTACTTTTGGTATTACTTTAACTAGGCCCAAATAGAATTTAGGCTTAGAATACCTGTCAGTTTTTATTGCTGTCCGTGCCCCCATTAGGAAGATCCACCCTCTCTATTTGTCCTGTTTACCATTATCACCAAGAATAAAGGTAAAGAAAATCACAAATGTCAGTTTGTCAGCATTACAGGTATAGAGGGTAAATCTTCCAATGGGGTAACTAGTTCTGGTGACAACCAGGGATTCCTTCACTTTGGAGGGAGTCAATCTCACTTCTTGTTTTGGCTATGGGACAGGAAGTAAAAAGAAATCTCCCTAATGGCACCCAGATGGTAAAAAAAACTGACAGGGTTCACAAGCTGCCCTCTATCAAAAAAAAAAAAAAAAAAAAGTTTTGCCTTTATTTCTGCTTTAAATTTTCACTCCTTTGCAGAGCTTTGGGTGCTGCTGCTGCTGCTGTCTGACACATCTGGATGCTTCGGATAGCGTGCCTCCCTCTAAACATTCTGCTTTGTCTCTCCCAACTCAACATCATAACATGACACAACAGTGTAATAGGGGACTGTGTGAAATCCACAGTGGGGGACATGATATCTGACACACTCGGAAGTGTCAGATAGAAGTGGTGCCTGCAGCTCTGCTAGAAAGTGAAAATTTAGCTTACCACCTGCTGGACAGGCAAGTATAAAAATACTTCTTACACAGGCTGGTGTGGTGACAGGGTCACTTAACATCTATAGAAAAACTGCTAGGAGACATACGAAAAGGTAGCTAAGAGCACCATATAGCTAGCATGCCCCTAGCTGTTGATGCTTCTCTAGAAGCTAGATGCAGTATTTTTTCTAATGTATAATGGCTTCAGTTTTGTTTCTAAAACATGCTATTCACTGTTGTAACCAGGAATTATCCTACACAGTCTTTGTGACTTTTTGTAAATAACGGAACGCAGTTTGCTATGTAATTCCAGTTGTAGTTATATTATAAATCCCTTGGTCAAAGTTTGCTAGCAGGCTGTAGAAAATACTCAAAAATTAAAACTGGAGAAAAAATAACAGCTGTTCTGAAAATAACTGATTTGCAGTTGTCATTTTTTCAGTATAGTAAAGATAATTAATGAAAGGGTGTGGTAGATGGCTACTGGTACACTGTGGGTTATAGAGCTATGGATAAATACTGACAAATTTACTGCTGGTTAATATGTGGCTATTATTTGTTACTGATGTAAGCTGATCTTTATTGGATATGCTTTACCCTTGGTCAATGTGTGCTGAGTGACATGTGTATGACTCAGAAGCTTCTCAAGGTTATATATCCTGTATGTCAGCATGCTTCATTAGTATGGAAGCAAAGATTTGTATTGCTGTGATTTGCTGCATCAGACTCTTGTGGAGGACATCATTTATATTTCCAGAATATGACACCAACAGATATAAGGCCATGGCTTTACTATGGCATTTCAATTCCACTGAAGGCGCTTGAAATAATGAGCCTTTGAAAATGGTTCACTGGACAATATCTTCCAAATGTAAAAGGTTTAAACTTCAACACTTATTAAATGTTGTTCTAAAAGTATTTTGGCTAACAAAAGAAAGGGGAACAGCAGAAAAACATTGCCTGGCTTTGAGTGAGAATAATAGATAATAGAAAAGATACATGAGCTAGTTTTGAGGTAGAATTGGACATTTTTGGCTCCATAAACTTGAATTGGTATGCCTGTAAGAATTGATCTCCCCCCTAGTACTTTCCATTGGCTAAAACAAAAACTCCTGAGACTTCAATGTACATTTCTTTATTTATTAAAGGTACTTATATAGCTCTGTCAATTTACATGGTGGTTTACATATACTGTTTATTGTGCATTGACCTCAGTCCCTGCCCTCAAGGCGCTATAAATTTAAGGTCTCTAACTCACATTCATACATACACATATTAGCTCATGTAAAATGCTTGAAATATGTAAATGCTTAGTGGATTGCTGCTCCAAGCGCCGATGATATGGCTCTTGTGGACCCAATACAAAGCAGGGTACAGACGAGAATGCTAATCTGATGCAGTAGGAATGTACGAGGAGAATGCCACATACCTCAGAACTGCTAAAGATGCGAGAGATGAAAGGCAGCCTCAGCCCTAGCTCCTCCCAAAAGGCCACGTTCTCTGACATGTTTCGGCCTTCCCTGGGGCTTAGTCATAAAGGTACCTCTATGACTAAGCCCGGAGTGTGGAAAAATGTGTCAGGGGGTGTGGCCTATTGAGAGGAGCTAGGGGTGAGGCTGCCAATCATCTCTCTTTTACCTTTATCGGTTCTGGGTGAGGTGCGAGGCAATCTCCTTGTATTCTTGAAATATGCCTTTAAAATGTTCAAATACACTTAATAAAATATGCCTGATAATGCCTGAATATCACTTTACTCACCTCTTTTTCTGGTGGTGATAGTATGGGCTCATGCACACATCCATAGCATGTGTAGAGCCTGCGTAATTACTCTTCTGGGACCTGCAGCTGCTTTGTACAGCCACCCATTGAGATGCATTAGAAAATGCTACTTTAATAATAATAATAAACTTTATTTTGTATAGTGCCTTTAAAGGTGACGTTTTAAAGCACTTTACAAGGAAACACAAGGAATACACAGGATAACATAAAAGAAAAGGGACAATTAAATGAAAGCTTGACTAAAGAAAAAACGTTTTTTAGATTTGATTTGCATGAGTTTAGAAAACATGACTCTGATATTCTGTGGAAGTAAATTCCAAAGTTTTGGAGCATAGCAGGAGAAGGTTCTGTCTCCCATCGAGTGTAGGTGAGTAGGGAGGACACACAACAAACCAGAATTTGAGGAGCAGAGTGAAATAAAAATGGGGTGGTTATGGATTCCCCAAATGTATTATTAATGTGTATCAATATGTCTAATCCTATAATTAGCTAGTCTATATCTAAACTCTGATAACATTAACAGTGAAAAAAGGTTAGCTATGAAAATATACTCACTGCTTAACTAAGCAAGGATCTAATTTATTATAAAGAAAGTAGGAATGCTAACATGAAAATATACAGAGCATATAACACAAACATGATACTTCACATAAGTCATCCTCGAGATGTGTATCTTCAGCTGGCTCGATGATGCAAAGAGGAACTTTTTAGCTGATCAATACTTTTCAAACTGAACTCAGACACCCACACACACCCATATACCAGCCTATCTATAATTCTGACAAAGGGTAAACGATCAGAGGCAGTTCTTCTTTCTCCTGTCCGCCCCTAGGAAGCATGCTTGTAGTATCCACAAGTGGCAGTATATGTCCATGATCACCCAGGTCATCTTTCAGTAACAACTGGTCTTTTAATGTTCTGGAACTCAGGAAATGTTAATTTGCACCTTCCCAGGAGGTCTTATCTTGCTTTCTCTACCCCTGTACCTCACAGCAGGAGGCGTATGCAATACATCCTGGTAGGACATGGCTTCCCATTCATGACTTCTTGTTACCAACACCCTGCGGGGTCAACTTGTACAACTCATACCAGATGGCTGTTATCAACCAGGCAGTGAAACTCCAGAAATATGGCATTAAATCATGTTGCCGCTTTGCCTCTGAGTGATACATCACCACCATTCTTCAGTGATAGCTTCCACTGCACCATTCCATGTCTTCTCCTTTCTGGTATCTTCACGGTGGGGTGCAATACAGGCAAGGGGTGTCCATTCACTCACCATTCACCAGCACACATTCAGAGCCACGTATCAACCAGCTTTCAGATACAGAACCTCAAGGAGGGCCTTATTCACCCATATTATTAACCGAATACCTATATGTCAAACTATACTGTCACACAAATCAACCCATTACCATTAAGGTCATTCCGGTTACCATAAAACTTAATAAACTATGTAGGGCAACATCATAATGAGTAATAACATCACTAAAGCAGTAACCAAGTCCAACCGTACACAACAACCTGAGTTGTAAATATATCTTAAATAGGTATGTTCAACTCCCTGTTTAATTGCCATTCCAGAGAAGCATATTCAATCTCCGAAACGACGGTTAAGTCTCAGGACTTCATGGCGCATGTACGGTCTTAACACCATCCTTTCCGGTATAACTCGTTCGGACGGATTAGGGCTGGGCATATATGTTACTTCCCTATATCCTCCAACCCCCACCCTACGAATTACACCACCCAGCTTATCTATACATATATAATACCATTACCCAACTAAACACACTGTCATATCAAACTGTATATCCATAAGCCAATTATTATACCCACTTATTCCGGGAGGAACTCCAAGACATAGACTTTCGACCAACTA
>BLSH010008728.1:165701-178500 GCA_018402905.1 Glandirana rugosa | reverse complement strand
CTAGTAATGGCGGCAATCTGCGATTTTTAGCGGTAATGCGATATTGGGGGGGACATGTCGGAACATTTTGACACTTTTTTGGGACCAATGACATTTATTCAGCGATCAGAAATTTAAATGTCCACTGATTACTGTATAAATGTCATTGGCAGTGAAGGGGTTAACCTGCAGGGGGAGAGCTAGGGGTTAAGTGTGTTCCCTGGGTGTGTTCTTACTGTGGGGGGGTTGGGCTAACATGGGCATGAGAGATCTAACTGATCCCAGTGACAGGGATCAGTAGATCTCTCATGCCCCACTGACAGGGCGGGGAACCGCCGTGTTTACATCGGCGGTTCCCCGTTCTTTTCCCTGTAGCCGCTCATCGCAGCTCGCCGGCGGACATCGGGTCCGCCCGAGCCGCGGGCACGCTCCCCAGGAGTGTGGCGGGTGCGCGCGCCCCCTGGTGGCCAAATGCGAATCGCCGCTTATTTACGGCGATTCGCGCAGGGCTCCCCGACTGCCGCCGTGATAAGACGGCGCGCGGTCGGGAACCGGTTAATGTGAAAATAAATAAATAAAAAGGGCAGACTCGATGGACTACTCTGTCTTTTTCTGCCGTCACTTTTCTATGTTTCTAGGATGGGGGGGTGCCAGACCCTGCCCTTCCTTTTTGACCCTCCCACTTCTCATAGCCCCACCCCTTATAGATTCCGCAGCCCAGCACCACCAGATAGGGTTTACAGCATCACCAGATAATGGTATATACAACACCACAGATAGGGGTATATACAGCACCACAGTCAGGGGTATATACAGCATCACAGATAGGTGTATATACAGCACCACAGATAGGGATATACAGCACCATATATAGAGATATACAGCACCACAGATAGCAGTATACAGCACCACAGATAGGGGTATAGAGCACCACAGATAGGAGTATATAGCACCACAGATAGAAGTATACAGCACCACAGATCGGGGTATATACAGCATCACAGATAGGTGTATACAGCACCACAGATAGGGGTATATACAGCATCACAGATAGGTGTATATACAGCACCACAGATAGGGATATACAGCACCATATATAGGGATATACAGCACCACAGATAGGAGTATACAGCACCACAGATAGGGGTATACAGCACCACAGATAGGGGTATACAGCACCACAGATAGGGGTATGTACAGCATCACAGATAGGTGTATATACAGCACCACAGATAAGGTTTATACAGCACCATATATAGGGATATACAGCACCACAGATAGGAGTATACAGCACCACAGATAGGGGTATACAGCACCACAGATAGGAGTATACAGCACCACAGATATGTATATACAGCACCATAGATAGGGGTATACAGCACCACAGATAGGGGTATACAGCCCTATAGATAGGGGTATACAGCACCCCCCCCCCCCGTGAGGCTCGCGGCACTGACAGAAGATCCCCCCCTCAGGGTAGTCGGAACATCAAACTCCATTACTTACCCCATCTAGAAGCGGGCAGCAGGCAGAGCAGTATCCGGTGTCTGGCGAGTGGGGAGCGGCTTGGCTTCCGCCGTGCATCCCCCTCCTCTGACAGGAATGGCGTCCAATGGGATCGCCTGTCTTCTCTACCAATTGTGAAACCGGTAACATACCGGCGCTTCCTGATGTTCATTTGTCTTTCTAAGGGCTTGTGGCGGCATGCTCGTCACTATGGCCCCCACTGTCCCTGACATAGATTGGCGCATGGATCGGGCTCACCGGTCGTTGGCTCCCAAACGACCTGCAGGAGCCAGACCCCGGGATATAGTGGTTAAACTCCACTATTATGAGAGCAAAGAAACTCTAATGAACGCTACCCATAATAAATGAAACATCACTTATAGAGGGGAAAAATTGCAGATCTACAGCGACCTCTCCCCCATCACACTAGCTAGAAGATGATCTCTTCGGTCCGTCACTCTCCACCTGCAACAACATCGGGTCATCTACCGCTGGGGTTTTCCTTTCAAGCTGACAGTAACCAAAGATGGGGTACAGTACCACCTCCGAGACCTCACTGAAGGTGAAGCCTTTTTATCCAGATTAGGCCTACCCCCACTACCAGAGGAGGCCTTGATGGCACCCATCCAAAACCCCAGACCGACGACTACTCCAAGCAAGCTTTGGACCCCAGTTAGAGCCAGGGCGAAAAGACAAGGCTCCACGCCTCAACGCACTCCAAGATCCTGGTCATACAATGACACCTGAAAGCTTTCTTCACTAACTGATTGGCTGGAAGTGAGGATTCTCCCCTTTTTTTTGGAAGACTTTTCCTGCCCACATTTGCTGACATCTTAAGAAGGATACCTCAAACCCCCATAGGGATTGATTTAGATGATAAGATCACAGAGATACTTATTTCTTCAGATCTTCTAAGAGAAATAGCGGTGGGCGTCTGCCTCCCGTGTTGGCCTTCCGCATGCCACCCTACTTTGTCCGTGGTTGTAACCGCGGATCCCTGGGATCTCCCAGGTGTTGTATTATTCCGAGACTTCAAGTTTGTAAGTTTGGTTGGTTTATTGGTGGTCTTTCTAGGACCACACGGCCTGATTTAGGCCTCAAATTTGCCTGGGAAGGATCCCCGCAATGCCCTTTAGGATTGATCCCCTCTGGGCACATGTATATTCAGTTGATGACTTTGTTTATTGTTTTCAGCCTGCAGAGACTCAGTGCTCACTTTAACTCTTATACATGGTGCTACGAATTGTATCATGTAATGTCAAGGGGTTAAATTCGGTACGGAAGAGGTGGCTGGCCCTGAGGGAGTTCCGTCAGTCTCAGGCCGAGGTGATATTTATCCAAGAGACCCATTTTAAAAAAGGAGGATCTCTTAACTTTGCTCGTAAATATTTCCCCACACATTATATAGCTTCAGACCCCTCAGGTAAAGCTGGGGTGGCAATCTTAATTAAGCGAAATTCCAATCTCAAGGTGCAAACCTCTATCATAGACAAGATGGGTAGATATATAACTTTGCATTGCTCATACAAATCAGACACAGCTGACATTAATAAATGTCTATGCTCCAAATGTGGGCCAGTTAGGCTTTCTATGTAACAATATCTCCCCCTTGTTAAACTCCTCACATCAGCTCAAAGTTGTGGGAGGAAACTTTAACCTTATAATGTCCCCGGCTAGGGACAGGAAGTCACTCCGGGGCCACCAACCAACTAAACAAATTGTTAAACAATCCTCATACTTTCGCAGTGGACAAGAGATCACAACCTGTTAGATTCCTGGAGGGTTAGACACCCCACTGGGAGACAGTTTTCTTTTTTTTCGCTGGTCCATCACACATTTTCAAGGTTGGACTATTTTTTAGTGTCCTGCCCACTCGGCCAAATGATGGGAGATTCAGAAATCACGCTTAATACTTGGTCAGATCACTCTGGTATAGCTATAGACTTAAAGGTAACCAACTCCTTACCCTGTTGGGGGTCAATGGCATTTAAATGATAGCTTACTAAAGCGCACAGAAGTCAAATCTGCCATAGCTCATTCTCTCGAGGACTACTTTAAACTTAACGAGGGCTCAGTCTCGCAGATTTCTACATTGTGGGAGGGCCACAAGGCTGTTATCAGGGGGCAGTTTATAGCGATTGGATCAAAAATTAAACGAGACGCAAATCTACAGAAACAATCCCTTCTACAGCAATTACAGCAAGCTGAGAACAAGCTTATAAACTGCTCCTCGATTGGGAACCTGAGGGAGCTGGTACCCGCAGGTTGAAGGCGACAAGGTGGTTCGATATCGCAAACCGCCGTCATATCTCGCACACTCACTGTGTCCGGGGGGGGCCAGGGAGCGGATGCGGTGGACTCGATCTCCACCGGCTACCCGAGATGCCCCCCCTTAGTGAAAGAATAGATGTCCGTGCATGTAAACACGGATCTCCGTTCTGTGAGATGGGGAAGGGCTGTGATCACAGCCTTCCTGTATATGGAAGCTGTGATCACTCCCCTTCCCCTGCTAGGGCAGCCCACACACAGTTAGAACACACCCAGGGAACACAGTTAACCCTTAGAGCGCCCCCCCAGGTTAACCCCTTCACTGCCAATGGCATTTACACAGTAATCAGTGCATTTTTATAGCACTGATCGCTGTATAAATGCCAATGGTCCCAAAAAAGTGTCAAAATGGTCCGACATGTCCGCCCCAATATCGCAGTACCGGTAAAAATCACAGATCGCCGCCATTACTAGTAAAAAAATAAAAAATAAATAAAAACCCCAAAAATGAATTCTCACCATCCGTAAACGCGGCAACTTTTGCACAAACCAATCCATAAACGCCGATTGCGATTTTTTTATCACAAATATGAAAAGGAATATAAAATCGGCCAAAACCGTTGAAAAAAATGTTTTTTTATATATATTTTTTTTGATTTGTATTTTAGCAAAAAGTAAGAAATGTGTGTTTTTTTGAAAAATTGTTGCCCTTCTTTTGTTTATAGTGGCGATCAAAAATGACGCAGAGGCGATCAAATACCACCAAAAGAAAGCTCTATTTGTGGGAAAAAAAGGACATAAATTTTGTTTGGGTACAACATCGCACGACCGCGCAATTTTCAGTTTAAGTGACGCAGTGCCGAATCGCAAAAAGTGCTCTGGTCCTAAAGTGTGAAATCCTTCCGGGGCTGAAGTGGTTAAATCTCTTGATAGTGGATGAAACAAAAATGTTATTGCTTTGCTAACAAACCACATAGAATGTTAACACATAGATTGGGTTCAAAGTCGGGGGGGTGGCCCAATGAATTTGTGTTTCATTCGGATGGGACGCCCACCTATTGTCCCAGGGGCATAGCTTCCACCTTCGGGAAATTCTATGGCAAACTTTATAATTGCCTGTCTCCCGACCAACACCCACCGTATAGCCAAAATAAATTTGAAGAATTTATAGCAAGTACCCATCTACCTAAATTAACTATGTCAGACAGACAATCACTCAATGCACCAATCACACTTGAAGAGTTGGAAAGGGTTATAAAAGATCTCCCCTCTCATAAATTGCCGGGGCCTGATGGCTTCACATACTCATACTTTAAGCAACTCCTACCACAGATAGCCCCCACCCTTTTTAAGCTTTATTCATCTCTAATGAGAGGTGAGGTTCCACATCCACATTTCCAACACACATATATTACCGTGATACCAAAAGAGGGGAAAAACCCAGCCTCCCCTTCCAATTATAGACCCATAGCCTTACTCAATTCAGATTATAAAATATTTACCAAAATCCTGGCCAACCGTTTTGGGGACAATCCTTCCGAAATTAATTCACAAAGACCAAGTAGGTTTTATACATGCATGACAGGCAGGAGACAACACCAGAAGGACAGTAGATTTGATAGATGTTATAAATAATACCCATACCCCTGCCCTCTTACTGAGCTTTGATGCCCAAAAGGCATTTGACAGACTTAGCTGGCCCTATATGTTGGACATCCTGCAACATATAGGCATAAGAGGCCCCTTCTTTAAAGCCATTACTGCTCTGTACTCGTCCCCATCAGCCCAGGTGAAACTTCCCAATGCAATGTCGGACACTTTCCAAATGTATAATGGTACGAGGCAGGGGTGCCCCCAGTCTCCCCTCCTTTTTGTAATCTGTCTAGAGCCCTTGGCTGCGGCCATTAGGTCCCACCCAGACATCAAGGGAATAGAGGTAGGAAAAAGAGAGTTTAAACTCTCATTATTTGCGGATGACATACTTTTGACTTTGACAAAACCCCACACCACATTACCAGTTCTACATGACCTTTTGCAAAAAAAAAATGGACAAATAGAAATATATTGTTAAAAGCTAGCGAATATAACAATTCTAAAAGTAAAACATAAAGAGGGGAGGGGGAGTAGAGACAGAGAGAGAGCTTCTAGCAGAAATTGTATCTGTGTGATAAGTGAAGGCCACAGAACACATTACAACAGCGTGAACAAAATGGAGTCTCTTGTGCTTAAATGAACAATTCAGTGAAAGTCCATGTCATTTCCCTCCTTCTCTTTATTTGACACCATTCTTCTCTGCATTATATTCAGCCAATTGCTGGTAGCTCTTGCTACGTTGGCACAGAGAGACGACGTCCTGTTCAGCTCTCTCCTAGTTTCCTCAGAATAATGGGTTCATCAGGGTTGGTGGACCATCAGTTGGTACAGTGGGTGATCACACAGAGGCACAGCCTGATGAGGAAGTAATTAACAAGTATGAGAAACAGGAACATCACAATGTAAGCACCCAATTTCTGTAACCATGTTGCTATGCCATATAAAAAATTCACCAAAACCTCCTAATCCTTTGAAGGGTTTCCTCCATAAACTGTAATCTTTGCCCTAGTGCAATCTGAATTGCCCAGCTGTGTACATTTAGCGTTAAATGGGCATGTAATGTTTAGACAAATTTGTGGAGTGTCTATGTGTTTTGAGACCATCAAAGTTACTGACCCGTGGGGGCGTGGTGTCCAGCACAGAAGATGGCAGCATGATTCTGCAGCTCCGCATGGCCACCCAGGGCTTTCACCACTAACGTGTACCTCCGCACCTCACAACCTCCGTGACCAGCAGCAGATCACCCCAACTACCCTCCGCTACGCTGTGGCATGACCCGCTGGAGAAAGGACCAGCACCAACTAAAGAAGCTGGCAAGCTTCTTTCAAAAGGCCGACACCAGGCCTCACAACCATGGAGGAGATCCCCCTCCGCACAGCCGCGATGGAGCTCTGACCGCATCTCCGATCAGAGGATCCACAGTCCAAGCCAGGCAGGTAGGAAACCCTGACAGTGGGGATTCTTCGGGAGAATCTTCTCAATCCACAAGGAGCCCTGTAAAAACCAAGCCGCGCAGGGAGTCCCCACACGGTCAGCACATGGAGGCAACCATGGAGCTAGGCCCCAACCCACCATTAATGAGGGCCGTACCCACCCTGGACACAGCAGCCGACCCCATAGCGGCGTTTCCCACCCAAGGGCAACCGATATTGGATATTACCCTCAAAAACATGCTGCTGTCCCTCAGGTCCTCATTGCACACTGATTTAATGGAGTGCATGCAGCAATTCAAAAGCGAATTACACCATGCAGAGGGAAGAATAAGTCCTTTAACTCCTTAGTGGATACTCATACGGCACAGCAAGAGGATATAGAGTGGATAAAGGACAAAATGGCGGACCTAGAAGACCACAGCAAAAGGAATAATCTGAAAATCAGAGGGATTCCAGAATCAGTCCAGTCCGACCAACTACAACAATTTGTCAAAGCCCTTTTTTCGCTCCTGGTTCCAGAGCTCTCAGCATCAGAGCTATCTATTGATAGAATCCACAGACTGCCAAAACCTGCATTTATTGCACCTGACCTACTTAGAGACACTCTGATGAGAATTCACTTTTATCAGTGTAAGGAAGCTATCCTGTCAACCGTTAAACAATGTAAAACCCTGCCAGAGGAATACAGACAGCTACAACTTCTACCGGATTTGTCGTGGCACACCCTGCAGAAGTGAAGAAATTTGGCTACCATCACAAAAGCCTTAAGGACCCACAACATTCCCTACAAGTGGAGATACCCTGCACACCTACTGGTCACTTACAAAGGCACAACAACTCAGATACCCTTGTTAGAAAGAGGCATCCAACTCTTACAGCGATGGGGAATCCTACCAAACTCACTACCAGCAACCCCCACATCTGCCCCATCGTCAATCCAAGAAGAATGGCAAGTGGTGTCCAGGAAAAGATCCGCAAAGAAAAAAGCCACAAGCGGAGGTACCCAACCACCATAACAACCAGCTATCCTTGACCAGTCCCAAGCCTCGGGATGAAGTAACTTCCATATGGCCCTCTATGGATACAAAAGAACGGTTATTACCGCCACAAATCTTTCTCAAGATTCTTTTTTTTACGTTAGCCCTGTTTCTTACCCAAGTCTACCCCAGTTCTAACTCTTATTTCTTTCAAGCCATCCTTCGCTGGCACAGGGACCCATCTTGGAAATGGCATTTACATAACCAGAAACAACACAGAGACACCCTCTCCGTTTCGACCAAATCCACGCACCTGCTTTTGATGATAGCACGAGTTTCAGCTAAAACTTTACCAATTCCAGATGGCTCTCAAGTATCTATCCATAAATGCTAATGGACTCAATCACCCAGCAAAAAGATTTTCATTGTGGAAAGAAGCATCAGAAAGCAAAGCAGACATTCTGGCAGTTCAAGAAACACTTCTCAGCATTAAGTCCTCCTAAATTTACGCACAGATACTACCCGACTATTTTTTTTTCCAACGCACCGGAGAAGAAAAGAGGAGTACTCCTGGCATTCAGAAGCTCGGTTGCATTCACACTGAAGGACTCTAAAATAGACGACAACGGAAGATACATCATAGTGACTAGAGATGTTAATAACATGCCTATGACCATTGTTACGGTATATGGCCCCAACTTGCACCAGATCCGTTTTGCACGCAGACTCTTCCAAAAGATCACAGCAGTTAAGTATGGGAACTTACTGGTATGTGGTGATTTCAATGCCACAGTCGACCCTGGGCTGGATACCACTTCTTCAGCCAAGGGCTGACTGCCCTCGCTCAGAAATGTATTCCATGAGGAACAAGTGTATGATGTGTAGAGGTGCCAACACTCTACGGAGAGGAACTTTACATTCTACTCCTCCAGACATCAAACATATTCACAGATTGATCTTTTTGTGGTATATATAAAACTGCTCCGGGGGTCCTCCTCATCCTCTATCAAAGACATCACATGGTCAGACCATGCCGCTTGGTCTAATTGGTGGTGGGGGGAACAGGACCCTACAGAACAAGCTCCAATATGGAAATGCAAAGTGAAAACTCTGCAACACCTGCAATGTACTCAGCATTTATCCCAACAACTTAGAGAATTCTTCCAAAGAAACAGCAACTCAGTGTCGGATCCATGGACCTTGTGGAATGCACACAAGGCCTTTATGAGAGGGGTGTGCATCCAGGAAGGTTCTAGACTTAAAAAGCAATATAATGCCAAAATGTCAAAAACCCTAAAAGAAATCCATGACCTCGAAACATAAAACAAACAAAATCCCAACACCCAATATGCAGAATCCCTGTATAAACTGAGACACGAACTTAGGTCCCTCTTATCTGAACAATATGATAATCACATAAAGAGGCTTAAACTTAATAATTACACACAATCCAACAAAACAGGGACATTTTTAGCCAACAAACTCAAAATCAAACAAAAAAAAAGCCAGAATATCATACTTAATCCACCACGACAATAAGCACAAAATAACACACCCGCAGGATATAGCTAACAAATTTGCGGAGTACTACAGAACACTATACAACCTTAAAGAGGACCGTACGATACATCAACCCAACGAGCGCGAAATCCAAGATTTTTTAGATAAGCTCAAATTGCCCACACTGTCGCAAACCCAACTAAACAAACTGAACGCCCCTATAACAGAGATGGAAATAGTGCATATCATGTTGTCCCTCCCAAACGGGAAATTGCCTGGCCCAGACGGGCTCCCTGATGACTTTTACAAAATGTTTAAGCATGACCTCGTCCCACATATGGGAAAGGTATTTACAAAGGCCTCGGAAGAATCCTCCTTACCCTGAGAAATGCTGAAGGCATATGTAATCACCCTACCAAAACCAGGGAAAGATCCCACAACACCAGCCAACTTTAGGCCCATTTCACTATTAAATTCAGACGTGAAAATCCTAGCTAAAATGGTGGCAAAAAGAATAATGGAAGTACTCCCACAGTTGATAAACAGGGACCAAACAGGATTTGTCTCCGGACCCAAACGTCGGACGCAACCAGAAGAGTACTCAATATAATCATCCATGCTGAAAAGACGCAAACACCTTCTCTGCTCCTAGCACTGGACGCAGAGAAGGCGTTTGATAGAGTCCATTGGCAATACATGTCCCAAACACTACAAAAATTCGGCTTTACAAACCAAATTCTATCTACCATCCTGGCACTCTACTCCTGCCCGTCGGCACAAGTATACACTTCATCCGTACTTTCCAACCAGTTCGACATCACTAATGGAACCCGCCAAGGGTGTCCTCTCTCCTCCACCATCTTCAACTTAATGCTAGAGCCGCTGGCAGAATCCATCCATTCCAATCCAGATATAACTGGCTTCACTCTCCAAGGAACCCAACGCAAAATAAATTTATTCGCAGATGATATCATCCTTCTATTGACAAACCCATCCCACTCCTTGCAAACAACATACCAAGTTTTACAGCAGTTCAGCAACCTCTCATACTACAGAGTTAATAATTCTAAATCACTAATCCTAAACCTAGGGATTCCCTCTCAAACAGTGGATGTTCTCAAAGCCAAATTTCCATTCACATGGAGCACCGAATGAACAAAATATTTAGGCATAACCATCACCAATAACACTACCAATCTGATATCATCCAACCTTACCCCACTTATAGCCAAAGTATCTAAGGCGCTTGAGCGTATGTCCAATTGCGAACTCACATGGTGCTGGAGAGTAGCAGCGTTTAAAATGAATATCTTACCTCAAATTTTGTACATGTTCAGAGCCCTTCTGATTCCCTTCCCAATGAAATATCTGAAGAATCTCAAAAGCACTGTCAACAAATTCATATGGCAGGGTAAAAAAGTGAGATGTGCAGAATCCGCACTAGTTAAGCACAGAACGAGGGGGGCGCAGGACTACCAGACCTAATAGACTACTTCTGGGCGGTACAATTAGAGCAGCTGAAACATTGGTTCCCGCAAAAAGAACCCCCATTATGGGTAGAAATAGAAAAACACCTAGCGAACACCAGAGACCTTCACACCCTGTTGTTAAGGGATCAGTGGATACCCTGGGACCTCATCCAATTTACACTCCCCATCCAAGCTTCTCTCAAAGCATGGAAACACATCTCAGCACAACACGAACAGAAGCAAGTATCCAATCCAGTACCCCTTTGTGTATTGAATACCCTCATCCCAATGCTCTACGCCAAACCCATAGAAGAGTATGGTATAACCTCCATCCAACAGTTCTACGAGAACGAGCAACTGAAAAATCATACACAAATAATTGAGGAATTTAACATATCCCGCAGATACAAATTTAACATATTACGTATAACCCACTTCCTAGGGAAACATCCCCTCGGGGAATTATATGTAAACGACACTGCCTGGACATACTTTAACCAACATACACCGCCAACTAAAGGAACATCTCTGTTCAACAACACACTACAAAAGAAAAATAAATTTGAAAAAACCCCTCCCATGCTAAAATGGGAGAAAGACCTCAATTGCGTATTTACGCAAGATCAGTGGTTATACGCCATAAAGGCTATAAACGCTGCATCGCATTGTACTTCCCATTGGGAAATTACTTTAAAACGAATTAATAGATGGCACTACATGCCATATAAAATGGCAAAATTCTCCCAAAAAAATTCCCCTTTATGTCGGCGTGAGTGCAATCAAATAGGTAACCTACTACACATTCTTTGGCAATGCCCGGCGATAACCAGCTACTGGAACAAAGTATTCCAGGAACTGGCCTTTCGTACGGATATACTAAAACAACCTTGCCCAAAGCTAGCAATTCTCAACATCGGAATCGAAAATTATCCCCCGACCTACAGGGCGGTCGACACACACATTCTGCTAGCAGCCAGATCGTTAATATTGAGAAGATGGAAATCTAATTTATCCCCAAACCTCTCAGAGGTGAGGGACCTAGTGGACACTAACAACATTTATGAAAGTCTTTTAGCTTTCAACTCTTTATCCTACAAGAAACATCAGGAAACATGGAGTATCTGGAAGAGTGTATAGATTAATGATAGAAATGTTGTATGTGAAACCTGTAACCAGTGCTAATGAAGCAAAAGATGGCAATTGTTCTCCTAATGACCTACTTGTACCCCTTCCTCTTCTTCCCTTCTGTACCCTTAAGTTTTTGCAAAAGAAATAAAAAACATTATTCAAAAAAAAAAGTTACTGACCGTTGCTCATTAGCTGTGGAAACTATGTATGAGCCATTTATTCTGGTGATGTTTAGATCAGCGAAGTTGAGAGGCATTGCTATCATGGGTATTGTTCCCTTTTGGGGATATAAATAAGAGCACATACAGCAGTTACTAGCGTTGCTATGGGTTGCATACAATTTTAACATTTGGATGAAAGGGTTATTTTTCCATGTCTCAGTTCTCACAGACAACAAGAAAAGTAACATCATTTTTATTTCAAAGGATATGATCACGTCAGGATTTTCTTGCAATGACTGGAGTGAATCCAGGTGGGCTTTCCTTCCAACTTGACAGCAGAACCGGTTGTCAAAAGCACCAAATGTGGTCCATCAAATTTTAGTTCTAGCGGCTTTCTTGACCACCACCCAGTCACCTGGTTGGATTCTGTGAATACCTGGAACAGAATCTGGGTTTTGGGTCTAAGACAAGGTCCATAAGTGTCTTAGGTTGGTCCACTGACCCACCACCAGTTCTTTCGGCGATCTTGATTTTAAACTACCTGGTGTAAACCACGAAAACTGTTGGCCAAGACGACAGTTCAACCTTCCTTTCGGGTGGACCTAAGTGAGGTCAGTAACGTTCTTTTAGGACTGCACTAGTATAGGAAACTTTATTTTTACTACAATGAAAAGAACAACAGACACTCTTGACTCTGTACCTTTTTATTGGGAAAGTAGGTTTACAATTTTAACATACGTTGGGTATCGTTGCGATCATTGACGACATACACGAGAATAAATATA
>BLSH010008728.1:82058-99286 GCA_018402905.1 Glandirana rugosa | reverse complement strand
GGAGATGCCAACATGGAGCAGAAACTGATTTCTGTTTCTTTTCACATTCCCAACTCTCATACTCCCGGATAGACTTTTTTCTCGTTGATAAAAGAACCCTTCAAGAAATATCAGACTCGTCTATTGGCCCCATATCCTGGTCTGACCATTCTCCCATTTCCATCCCTGTGGGCCCTCGTTTGAAAACCGTCACGAACTCCTGGAGACTTAACCCATCACTACTAGCGGACCCTGCCAACATCTGAATCATCAAGGAAGAGCACCAGGCTTTTTTTGAGCTAAACGAAACTCCCAATGTGAACTGTTTTACTTTATGGCAGACTTACAAAGCTTATATGCGAGGAGTTTTAATGAAACTAAGTGCTATTACTAGGAGGCAGAGGAATCAGCAGATTGACGAGGCTCTTACCAAAATTGACCATTTGGAGAAAATAAATAAGCAAAAACCCTCTCCACAAACAACCACAGAACTCAATATTTGGAGAAACAAGCTTAGATCCATCCTCACATACAAGTATGAAATTGAGCTTAAGAAAAAAAAAGCAAATTACTATGCCCTGAATAACAAGCCAAGTGCCCTCTTGGCCCGTTTATCCAAACCCCCATCCTCAAAGGCTAAAATCTCCTTGATCCACCACCCCACAACACAGGAGCCTTTGACCAACCCACAAGAAATTGCAGACGCATTTAGCGACTATTACTACGCCCTGTATAATCTTAAAGAGGATCCACAAACACCGCAACCGACTCTGCCCCAGATACAGGAGTTTCTCAACTCCGTAAATCTACCCAAAATCTCCCCCGAGCAACTAGAACACTTAGCAATTCCCTTCTCATCACTGGAAGTGGAGACCACAATCCACTCCCTCCCAAGCAACAAAGCTCCGGGGGAAGACGGGTACTGTAATGAATTTTATAAGGTATTCAAGGAGCTCCTTTCACCCAAACTCGCCACCATCTTCAATGCTGCTGCCTCCTCTGCCTCCTACCCTCTTGAAATGTTGAAATCCACCATAGTAACAATTCCGAAACCAGGTAAAGATCCAACCACAACTGCTAGCTACAGACCAATTTCACTCCTCAACACAGACATCAAACATTTTGCTAAGATCCTGGCCTCCCGACTTCAACACCTACTCCCCGACCTGATCCACCCGGACCAAGTTGGCTTTGTTCCGAACAGACAAGCCCCTGACGCCACCAGGAGAATGATTAATTTAATCCAACAGATCACAGAAAACCGAACGCCTTCTCTGCTCCTATCCCTGGACGCAGAAAAGGCGTTCGACAGGCTCCACTGGGGCTTCCTCAGGGAGGTCCTCCTCAAATTCGGTATTAAGGGTAGGTTTTTAGACGCTATCCTGGCCCTGTACTCCAACCCCTCTGCCAGAATTCTGACTGACGGAATGCTCTCCAAACCACTCCAGATCTCTAATGGCACCCGTCAGGGATGCCCCCTATCCCCTATCATCTTTGCCCTCTTAATGGAGCCCCTAGCAACTAAAATAAGTCAAGATCAGAACATCCAAGGCATCTCCCACTCAGGAAAAGATAATAAGATAAGCCTTTTTGCAGATGACACGATACTTATGTTCTCTCAACCAAAACGTTCACTCCCTGCAATTCAGCAAACTCTCCACCAATTCTCCCTGATATCCTACTATAAATTGAACTTGACGAAATCTACCATCCTTCCCCTCAACATTCCTGTAAATTTGGCCGTTCATCTAAAAAGAACACTACCCTACGTTTGGTCGGACCAGTCCATTCCCTACCTAGATATTAGTCTAACACCATCACCTCACAAATTATTTGAATTTAACTACAAATCATTCCTGAAACAGCTCCCAAAACTCCTCAAAGAAGTACGATCTCAATACTTCTCTACATTAGGAAGAATCGCTGCATTCAAAATGCTGATTCTGCCCAAACTACTCTACCTTTTCCGAACTCTTATCCCAATCCCCCAATCCTTCTTTCACACGATACAAAAAATGATATCGCAGTTCATCTGGGCAAACAAACCCCCCCCGAGCTCCCTGCACCACACTCATACGGCCCCACCACAAAGGAGGCACTGGTATGCCTCACATCCAAACCTACTTTAAGGCGGCGGCTCTGGATCAAATATACTATTGGTGGCACCCCACCAGCGACAAACCCTGGTCTCTACTGGAGACCAACGGCACTCCTACCAATATACTGACAAACTCACTCCTACTCTTATCAGCTGGCATAAAATTGCCACAATCGACGCTTCCCCCTACTCTAAAAGCCTCTTTCGAAGCTTGGCAAAGCCTTCCATCATCTGAGTCCCCCAAGCATCCCCTACAAAAATATCTCATCCCACTCTTGGCCATAGAGACCTTAATCCCAGATATCTCATTGAGGAAATGGTCTTCCTTGGGTATACATCACATAAAAGACATAAAACCAAACATGTCCCTCCAACCATTTACTACCCTACACAAGCAATTTAACCTACCACTGTCAGAACAATACAACTACTCCAGAATAGCCCACCTTATGCAAACCTTGAACCTTCCGACCTCGGCGTCCATCCCAGCACCGATCCACTTATTTATATCCCAACCAACCCACCCAAAACACAGCATTTCCACAATCTATAACTTCCTCCTAGAGAAGCACTCACAACAGCAACCTCCTTCACAACTGAAATGGGACATAGAATTGAACAGAACCACAACAATAGACCAATGGAACAAATCCTATCGATACACCTACAAAGCTTCCCATTGCAGTAATCATTGGGGACTATTTCATAAAACTACTCATAGGTGGTATCTCACTCCTTACAGGCTATCTAAAATATACCCAAACTCCTCTAACACATGTTGGAGAGAATGTGGATCCATCGGATCCCTTTCCCACATCCTATGGTCCTGTAAAACGCTAACCACATTCTGGAAACAAATCTTTGCCCTGATTTCCTCTATCACACAAAACCCACTACTCCCTAACCCTGAACTTGCAATCCTGCACCTAAACTTAGACAACTTCCCCGGGAAATTTAGGACAGTTATAATACACATACTACTGGCCGCCAAATTAAATATTACCAGGAAGTGGAAATCCCCTGATCCTCCTTCCCTCCAAGCAACAATTGCAGATCTCAATCTGCAGTGTGAAATGGAAAAAATGCTAGCAAGGAAAAACCTGTCATTACCTAAATTTCTTTCTACTTGGGAACCTTGGCTTTCCCACCCGAAGTGTACCGTCAAAGCCTAACTCCCTGGAATCACTCACCGATAGACTGGAACTCTGGTACCCCCCCCATACCCTTTCCCCTCCCCCATCTGGTACTATTCTAAGAGTTTGCATTAACGGCTATACCCCCTAAGTTGTTGGTATATCTATTCATTCACCCAGGATGGTTCATTGGGTAATAGCATTACTCCATTCTATTGTGACCAGACGGAACATCTGTGCGCTATTTGTACTGAGCATGTTGTTTATTCTGTAACACTATAACTCTTAATAAAAATATTGAAAAGAAAAAGCTTCCATCAGAAACTCTTTACCACATAATCAGCCGTGACCAGTCATGGCTGATCATGATGTAAACAGGCTTTTCCTCTGCCCGTGTCTGCAGACGCGAGTAGTGGAGAGCCGATCGGCTGCTCTCCTGACAGGGGGGTCTGTGCTGTGTGTTTATCAGTGCAGCCCCCCCTCGGATCGCCACACTGGACCACCAGCCCACCCAGGAACCACCAGGAAGCCAATCCTAAACCACCAGGGAGATGATCAGGGAGCCCGTACTAGACCACCAGGTAAGGGGCATAATTCCCAACATGGCTGGCACTCAGTGCCAATTATAGATGCCACCCTAGACCACCAGGGCATGGACACCTTACAGTGCCCTCTTTCAGTGCTGCCTATCAGTATCCACCAGTGCCACCTATCAGTACCCACCAGTGCCACCTATCAGTGCCCACCATTGTCACCTATCCGTGCCACGTATCAATGCCCAGTGCCACTTATCAGTGCCCATCAGTGCAGCCTATGAGTGCCTGTCAGTGTCGCTTATCAGTGCCCGTCAGTGTACATATTAGTGCCACCTATCAGTGCTGCTTATCAGTACCGCCTATCAGTGCAAATCAATGCTGCATATAAGTGCCTCATCATCAGTGACCGTCAGTGCCACCTCATCAGTGCCGCTTCATCAGTGCCAATCAGTACTGCCTCATCACTGCCCATCAGTGTAGCCTCATCAGTGCCCATCAGTGCAGGAGAAAATTTACTTACTTACAAAGTTTTGTGACAAAAATGTGTAGCGCAAAAAATAAAAACCGCAGAGGTGTTCAAATACCACCAAAAGAAAGCTCTATTTGTGGGAACAAAATGATAAAAATGTTGTTTCGGTACAGTGTTGCATGACTGCGCAATTGTTATTCAAAATTCAACAGCGCTGAAAGCTGAAAATTGGTCTGGGCGGGGAGGGGGGTAAGTGCCCTGTATTGAAGTGGTTAATGATCCTTGATCAGAACCCCATAACATTCAGCTCAAAGTAAGACAATTATGAGACAAAACTGAATATATTATTTTGAGAAGAAAATATTTTGGGTGACTAATTGTGTTACTCTAGCTACGTTGCCCTCCTTCTCTTTACTAATTCAGGCCAGCTTATTAAGCATTTAGGCTCATTCAATAAGAAAGTACAAAGTGCATCATGGCTGCAAGTCAGCATTTATCACTACACTCTAAATATGAGGTGTTAATTTTATTAGCTTTCATGCCTAGTACAGATGCATCATAAAGAAAGAAAAGGGCATTGCAATTGCTTCACACCCTAAACCAAAAAGTCCAGAGATCTTTCACCATCACACACATCCTCTCATTTTGCACACAATAATATAACCACATAAAACACAAACAATCTATTGTAAAACAAAAGTCACAAATCCAAAATATGTTGTTGTTGTTGGGTGTAGAAGGTAACCAAAAGGGACTCGTATTGTTAAGTCTACATAAAACCAATAAAATATTTATTCAAGTAATGTATGTATTTTAAGTTGTTCTAGTTTAAGGAACTTAGTGTAGCCTTATTTTCCTTTGCAATGTCTTGTTGATCCAGCTATGAACCATTGTATATTGCTCTTCTTTAAAGCTGTTTCTTAACATTGCTTGTTCATTCATTTTCTACAGTATAATTGTATCTCTAGATTTTTGACCAGCAAAGGTAGTCAGTCACAAACTAATGGGTCACAATAGGGATGTGTCTATGTTAAAGCCTATACTAATACAGGTGAACCTCATGGGCCCTTTTTAAGGGAGTGGTGACATGAAGGGTAAGGAAGGCATTGATTTGCATGTTTAGCCATCTGTCTACCAGAGAGATTTATTTTTGATAAAATATAGTATGTTACATTAACCACTTCCTGTCCAGCCTATAGCAAAATGATGGCCGGGCGGGGGTTTCATTGTTCTGACTGGACGTCATATGACGTCCTTCAGAACAAGCCGCTCATGAGCACCCCCGATCAATGATCACAGTAAAGAGCCTATGACGTGTTCAATCACAGCTGATCACAGAGTAAATAGGAAGTCCCAGTTATCGGTATTCCTCCCCTTGGAACATTGTATCCCATTATATTCCTGTCAGGAAATATCGCAATTTTATCACTCAGTGCTGCCGACTGACTCCTGGGAAATGATGACTCACATCTCTCAGGAGCACAGGCAAGGCAGGAAATGACACAGATCGCTGCAGACCAGGAAGTGGCAGAATGCAGGGGATCCCATAGCAACAGAGCAATTAGAATGAGTAATTTTTTTTGTCCAAATGTTGTTGCTATTGATTAGAGGATTTTAATGATATATAAATTGTTTTGTGGGTGGAACTCCACTTTAAGTTGCAAGAAAACCTGCAGGCTAGGAGTCTTGACCTGTAGAATTTGCCCTCCTATGTTGGACCATTCATTTGTTGAGGGTTTGTTTTGTCTCCCCAGTGTTCTGGTTTTTGCATCCCTTACTACACTGGACTTAATATACCAAGTTACTTGTGTTTGTATTTGAGGTATGAAATGTTTATTAAAGACCTTTCTCTACTACATACCAGATAACTTTATTACTGTGTGAGTTCTCCTGCTCACCACTTTCTCCCCATTGTTTAATGGCCTGTTTTTTTACTTGACCTTGTGAATGTTTTAAAAATGCCCAGTCTAGATAGATCCAAACTTTCAAAGCATGCCTGAGATGTTTAGTTTTCCTGTAGACTCCATTGTCCAAGCCACGCCTCTCTTTCACATGTGACATACAGTCCAAAAATGATGATTTGTTATTCATTAGCCTTTTTCTACATAGGTGTGATGGTTTTATCCACTGACTTGTTTAATAAAAGATGTTTACGAGGATTAAATCCTTTGCAGACTACTTGGCAGTTGGCACCAAGGATGGAATTATGTAACTAGAACAGAGTGGTAGCACAACTTTCATATCTCCCATCCTGTTTTTGGACAATCAGTATCAGCCTTGACACATTCCATGGTGACTGGATTAAGGTGTCTGTACTACCTGTGTGCAAATAAATGTCGGGGTATGTTCCAGACACTCATTAGAACTGAAGACGTGGTTCAGATAAGTTAAGAAACAGATTCAACAGAACAAGTCCAGTGCCTAGCTTCTGCTAGTGAAAAGTGAAGGGAGCAAAAATCACTGAAAATCCTAGTTGCCTGGCTGTTATTGCGACCCACTGGTTTAGATGCTTTCTGAGTTAATGATCTTAAATAAGTCAAAATAGGAAAGTGAGGAATCTGAGAGGGAACCCTTAACATTAACACGCATTAATAATATTTTTTACAAGCTGATCTTTTTTACTTGTATATCCAACAAAGATAACTGAAAAGATTATATAGTCCCTATAATAAACATATACTGTATCATGATCAAATATACCTCTAATTTAAACTGTGAGTTAATGCAGAAGCAGATTTAGCCCCTTTGCCCATCTCTTACAAAAACAGAACTTTGTCAGATGGCTGTTCATGAATTTTGCAAAAGCCCAACGATTGGGCTGTGGTTTTTAATTAAACATTGGAAGCCAACACAGCCATAGAGGACATTTATTATTCTGTCTTGCATTCTTTTTTGAAATTTGTCATCACTGACCATATATTGAAAGACAGCAGGATTTCTTATCACCCCATGAGTGCAGAAATTACTAGCACATTAACTCTACTCCTACTTAATCTCCTTTAGTAATATCCCTGTCTCCGGACACCTACAGACAGACCCTCAGGTTATGATTTTTATTTAATGTATAGATTAGTCAGTAGTCATTAATGGCTGATGATTTGTCTGTGATCATTACATTTGCCCCAAAGTCATTACAGACATTAATCTATCCCACTGCGTATTGGCAACCAGAAGTTTACTGGCTGCTTCTTGATGCATGCAATGGACCTCATCTGTATCCCAGGGAGAATTCTGTTATGTTCTCCTACTAATACAAGTAATTTTCACAAAATATGATTTATTTATATATCCTAGTTTAATGTTTATGTGTAGGTAAATATCTACTGTAAATACATAGCTGAAGTATACTGTATATGTGAGGACTGTAATCTGAGTATAAATTAGGATGAAGTCAACCTAGACAACAGAATGTTTTTTTTTTCACCTATTTTGAGTGTCTCATCAAATTCATAAAAATTGTTAGTGCAAATAAAAATAGTATCACGGACAGTACTCGATTTTCTCTATTACATCTACAATAACTCTTTATACACATGGGTCTTTACTGGAATATTGGGCACCTACGATGGGAGTCTGTGTTTAATTTTGTTTCAAATATTTAAGTGGTTGACAACTCTTGACAACCATTTTAAACCACAGGTAAGCCTATAATAAGGCTTACCTGTAGGTCCCAGGAATATCTCCTAAACTTGCATAGTTTAGGAGATATTCCCTATATTTGCATGTGCCAACATCATTGACACATGCGCACTGAAGAAAAGGGCTGCTTGGTGCCGTTTCTATGGGGCTGTGCCATTACCGATGGCTCCCGGGCGCATTAACGGGAGTGACGACATTGCAGCTCCGGCCAATCACAGCGCTGGAGCCGCAAACCCCGAAGTAACTTTGGGTGGAAGATGCCAGCCCTGTACTCTGAGTGCCGACTCCGATACAGGGCTTTGTTCTAAGGTAAGTATTTCATAATGAGCTAGTATGCGGTGCATACTAGCTCATTATGCCTTTCTCTTGCAGGGTTTTATTTTTTACATTTTTTTTTAATAGGCTTTACAACCTCTTTAATAAACAGATGTGTGTTAATATTTAATAAGTAATATTCAATTGAGACCTGTTCTATTGCTTTTGGCACTGCTCAAGGTAGAGGTGAAAGCATGTCCCTATATCCCAGAACATGGGGTGCAGGCTTACTTGATACCAATCCAGAGGGCTAGTAAATGTAAAGAGGGAAGGATCACCACTACACCCAACCAGCCCAAGTGAATACATAAATAATAAGAAGCAGCCTCAACCTACATGTCTTCCCAAACCACATATCCTGAAACATTTCACCCTGCCAAGTTTCCATCTTTTGAAGTAGAGGATGAGAATTTTAGAAAACAGTGGATGAACATACTGGATGAAGCATTGAACAGTATTTTTAGACTGATCATTTTTCATAAAAATACATGTTTGGAGGCTCTGAAGTAGAACAGCACTCAAATTCAACATGACCTGGATAAGTCCCTATCAAAAGAAGGCAAACTGGGGGAGGGGGGGGGGCGACGGAAGATGCTTGGGTGTGAACTCTGTGTTCTCCCAGAGATAGTCAACAGCTTTACTGCTTGCTTCTGCCCTCTGGTTACATGTCGGATCACAGCTCTCTCCCCACTCTCACTACCGAGACTCACAGAGGATCTATGCATCGCTATCTCCTCTGCACAGCCCTGACAGAATCCCGGCCTGATCGGAACAAGATGGCAATGGCTAAAACCCCCATCAAGTCATGGGAAGGTAGCAGCACTCCAGTGGCATCCTCCTCCTTACAGGCAGATAAGCACACCTTGCTCCCTCCCTGCACTTTTGGCTCAGAGCCTTCTGCCCACACTGAGACTGCAGAGGAAAGCCCAGAGGTAGCACTACATCAGGATATAAAGGGATCATTTGGCTCTGCAGTCACAGCCCTTATTTCAGCGTTCCATGCAGACTTTGAATCCTGGATACCAAAATAGAATCTTCCCTCCATAAAGAAATGGATGTACTCTGTCAACAAGTGAATGCCTCCACAGCGACTATCTCTACCCTTGCTCTTACCCAGGCAGAGGATGCTACTCCCCTCTCAGCTTTTACATAGTTAAATAGTTAGTCTGGTTGAAAAAAGACACACTTTCATCTAGTTCAACCAATAGTTTTGAAGCTGAATCACCTACACACCTTTCCCAGCTCTGGCAACACCAGTTCTGCATTGATGCAAATCAGAGCAGCAGAAACAACATTTTCTTGATAGGAATCCCAGAAGCCACTACTGGGGTAGACCTAAAGTTCACCGTGATCTCTATCCTCAATCTTGTGCTGGGCAGAGATGCCAACACACCAATAGAGCTGGACAGAGTCCATAGGCCAGTGGGCCCTGGAGGAGATCTCCCGTGGGATGCATTTTGCCGGGTACATTGCTATACGCTAAACAAGGAAATTATGCGCAAAGCCTAGTGTCGGGGGCCATTGGACCTTGACTGATCCACCATTCATTTATTCCTGTACTTATACAAACACACGCTATTTATGTGTCTGGTGGTTAGGCCCCTAGTCTATGTAATACGCCAGGCAGGTGTCACCTACACATGGGGCCACCCCTTCAGCATCCAAGTGAAAAGAGAAGGCTGCTCATTCATCCTCTCAGAACCAGACCAACTCCCTGCCCTCTTCCCCTTTCTGGAACAGAGACCAATACAGATCCTGAACTAGTTGGACCCCTGATGACGATCTCCAGCAAACATGGATGGCCCCTCTACCCCAGTGTCATAGATGTCCTCAAACTAGATCTGACTTCAGGGAAACAGGACCTCGATTACCCACCTCTCCGGAAGACTGATTCTTACATGGACACTAAGCCTACAGTATATTGAACACTGGTTGGACTTATTTAACACAGTACTGGTACCCATTGTTTCTCTTGCCAATCTGGTTTATGTGGAGGTCTCTGATGCCTCATGCTCCGTCACATAACCCTGAGACCGCTACATTCATTTTGATTGTTACCGTTTTACGTTTTTTTTATATGCCTACATGGATTCTGGTTATATGTTCATTGTATATAATGCCCTTGGCTCCTGCTCGGGCCCAGACCCCACTTTACCCAGGCCCAGTACTCTTTAAGAGGGCTATGTATTTCTGTGCCTTCCTCACCCTTCCACAGTTTGAGACTAATTATGATATCATCATGCTGCTCTCAACATACAGTATTTGGCTACCTAGCCCACCACACTTATCTATTTTGTTACATTTGTTTTGGGATCGGGGATCCAGGTAATTGGATGGAGCGAGGCCCCCACCACCATTTTGTACAGGCCTTACTTCAAGTCCTTACCCAGCAGTGCTTAGCCTCGCAGTTTTAATGGAGTCTACCTGTCACGCACCTGATGATGGAGTCTGTCTTATGCAGGAAGCAACCACTCTTACGGTGCTGCTTTGGGAACCCCTGGTAGGATAGACAGGGAGCACAGGGGGGCACAAGGGCTGGACTGGTTCACTGTTGGTGGTGTGAGCGGTCCGGTAGTGACTCATGCAGATAGTAGAGTAGTGATGCAGGCTGGGTCGACAACTAGCTGGCAATGCGGTAAAGAAAGTGCAGGCAGAAGTGTCGTCAGGTACAGGCAGGGTCGTCAACAGGCAGGCAGCAAAGGTACACAGGGATAAGGCAGAAGAGTTGTCATGGGCAAGCTGGGGGTCGGTGCAGGCACAGATCAAACAAGGTCAAGACAAGCCGGGTCACAGGAACTCAGGTAACGGGTCGCTCAGGAACACACAAACGCTGTAGAATGGACAGCAATGGATGCAGGGTGCTGTCTTCTTAAATGGGCTGTTTGGGCGCCAATGCCGGCACACACGAACACGTGCACGCGCACACGCTACGTGCACCCACGCACAGGCTTCTAGACCCGAATTCCAGAGGGATTGGTAGCAGAGGTTCTCTGACATTGCCCCCCTCCAAGAGGCAGCCCCCGGATGCCGAGGTGGGTACTTCATTCTTGGCGGTTCCTTTTAAAGGCTTGGATTAATTCTTCCACATGGATATTTGTTTCTAGTTCCCAGGAACTTTCCTCGGGGCCATACCCCTTCCACTTAACCAGATACTGGGTGGAACTGCCCCTCCTCCGGTAATACATGATGGTTTCAACCTCGAACTCCTCCTTTCCATTTACTAGGACTGGCTCAGGTGGATCTGTTTTTCATCCCAGAAAGGGATCTGGGGGCACTGGTTTCAGCAACGATGTGTGGAAGACCGGGTGGATGCATAAAGATGGAGGGAGGTCAAGCTCATATGCCACCCTATTAATCCTCCTCTTCACAGGGATGGGCCCAATAAACCTCAGACCCAACTTCTTTGAAGGGCATGCCAGTCTCAGATTGCGGGTGGAAAGCCAGACCTGGTTGCCTGGCTGCATTTCCAACTCCCCCGCCTTCTCTTGTCGAAGGCCTCCTTGTTTAACTCCGGAGTCTTGGATAGGGTGTCCTGAAGAAGCTTATTATTATATTCAAAAAAATTTGTGGCTTTTTGAGCCGCTGGTACCATACTTTTCGAGGTCAGGTTAGGTAGAAACATGGGGTGAAAACCATAATTGGCCCAAAATGGGGACTGCTTAGTGGCCGAGTGGATGGTGTTATTGTAAGCAAACTCGGCCAATGGCAGCAGTGAAGCCCAATCTTCCTGAGAGAATGAAGAAAAGCATTGGATGTACTGCTCTAAAGTCTGGTTTGCTCTCTCAGTTTGGCCATTGGTCTGGGGATGTTAGGCGGAGGAGTAAGACAACTTGATTTCCAGGGATGAACACAGGGCCTTCCAGCATATGGAGGTGAATTGGACTCCGCGGTCCGATACAATATTGATGGGGTCCCCATGAAACCGGACTATCTCTTTGATGAAAATCTCTGCTGTTTCAGCAGCTGTGGGTGTGCCCTTCATGGGGAGAAATGAGCCATCTTCGTCATGAGGTCCACGACCACAAATATAGTAGAGTAACCTTGAGAAGGGGGTAATTCAGCAATAAAGTCCATGGTTATCTGGGACCATGGACATTCAGGCACAGGAAGTGGGTTCAGGAAGCCCAAGCCTTGGCTTTGTGCATCTTATTTCGGGCACAGACGCAGCAAATACTTCCTGCAGTCTTCTTTGGCTCGCGGCCACCAGAAGGAGCAGGAGAGCAACTCGGCCGCCTTATGTGCCCCAAAATTCCCAGCAAGCTTGTGGTCCTGGCGGAGTCCTAAAGTGACCACACGTTGTCCCATTGACACAAAGACTTTGTTGTCATACCACCATAGTCCATTCTTCACCTACAACCTGGAATCAGAATGGCCTGGTGAACCTGCCAAAGTTCGTCTGATTTGCAACAGCAAGTCTTCCTGGGTGAGCAAAAAGTTATGTGAGGGAAGAATCGTGTCAGGAGGTGTGGTATCTCCAGGTTCTCAGAACACCCTGGAGAGGGCGTCCGGTTTAACATTCTTTGACCCCGGCCTGTATGTTGGATGGAACTGGAACCTTGAAAAGAAGAGCACCCAATGGGCCTGTCTGGGTTTCAATCTATTATCTGTCCTCAAATATTCTAAGTTTTTATGGTCGGTATATACAAGAATGGGGTGCGTGGCTCCCTCAAGCAAATACCGCCATTCTTCCAGAGCTGACTTAATGGCCAGGAGTTCTCTGTCTCCTACGTCGTAATTTTCCTCAAGTGCAGACAACTTGCCGGAGAAAAATGCTACTGGATGGAGCAGAGCTTTGGAGCCTTGTCTCTGGGAGAGGACAGCCCCCACAGCAGTTTCTGAAACGTCCACCTCTAGGACATAGGACAACGCTGGGTTAGCATGTTTCAGAATGGGTGCTGAAGTAAATAGCTTCTTCAAGGTCTGGAAAGCTGCTTGGGCTTCGGTGGACCAGTGGAATCGGGAGTTTTGTTTCGTCAGCTGTGTGATCGGAGTGATGATGGCAGAGAATCCTTTAATAAACTTTCTATAGAAATTGGCGAAGCCCACGAATCGTTGGACACCTTTCTTGTCAGATAGTGCCGGCCAGTCCAAGATAGTGGAGACCTTTTGGGGATCCATGTTGATACCTGTAACGGAAATGACTAGCCCGAGGAATTGGATGCTGGGCTGCTCAAAGGCACATTTCTCTGCCTTGGCGTATAGCCCTTGTTGCCGAAGTCAGCTCAAAACTTGGGCAACATGTCTACGGTGCTCCTCGAGGGAGGAGGAGAAAATCAGGATATTGTCCAGATAGATTATTATAAATAAGTCAAAATAGTCCGGGAAGACATCATTCACGAAGTGCTGGAAGGTTTCAGGGGCGTTACACAACCCAAAGGGCATGACCTAATACTCATAGTGCCGAAAACGACTGCGGAAAGCAGTCTTCCACTCATCACTCTCCTGGATACGGACCAGGTTGTATGCTCCACGAAGATCGAGTCTAGTGAATATGATAGCGGAACCTAATCTTTGAAATAGTTCCAGAACCAAGGGCAGAGGATAACGTTTTTTAACCATGATTCGGTTGAGTTCCCGGTAATCAATGCAAGGTTGTAAGGACCAGTCCTTCTCCACAAAGAAAATTCCAGCCCCGCGGGAGACATGGAGGGTCTGATGAACCCTTTTTCCACATTGTCGTCCAGATAGGCCTTGAGGGTGGCTAGCTCTGGTTCTGACAGGGGGTAGATTCTCCCAAAAGGCACTTCTAACCCTGGTAAGAGCTCAATGGGGCAGTCATATGATCTGTGAGGTGGTAATCGTTCAGCCCCTTTCTTGCTGAAGACATCCAGAAAACTGTGGTGGACAGAGGGAACAACTAGGCGGGTCTCAGGGTCTGAATTTGAGTCAAAACAGAGCAAGGTAGGGACTGCTTCTTTGGTCCATTCCAGACAATGCTGGTGACAGTAAGTGGGCCGGAATTTGATAGTCCCGGTGGTCCAATCAATACTAGGGCTGTGTGCCCGGAGCCAGGGCAGGCCCAAGATGAGGAACAGTGGGGATGCTATAGCATCCAAAGAAGAAGCTCCTGATGGTCGTTATCCATTTTAGCGGGTAAGGGAGCAGTCTCGTGGGTGACCGTGTCGGACTTAGTGGGGGATTCATCTTTTGTTGGAGAGGGGTCTGGTGTAAGGCTGCAAATGCTTCATCCATGAAGCAACTGCGCGTTGCGGGGTCAACAATTGCTGGGACCAGGATAGTTCCTCCGGGGAGCTGCAGAGAGAGGGAGATAACAAAGTGAGAGGCTTGACTTGGCATGGCAGGCATTTCATCTAAGGTAACTGGGGTACACTTACCGCGTTTGGCGGGGCAGAATCTCACTACATGTCCTGGTTCCCGCAGTAGAGACACAGGTTCAGAGAAAATCTCTGTTGTGTCTCTTCAGGAGTGAGAGAAGGGCGCAGGAGCCCTATCTGCATTGGCTCAGGTTGATCTGAAAGAGAGGAGGAGGAGGTTGCAGAAGCGAAGGGAGTCGGACTTGAGTAGCTTGGAGCATGAGGCAGCATCCAGGTAGGGCGCAAGGGTACAGAGATTCTTTCGGCGTGGTGTTCCCAGAGACGCCGGTCGATCTGGATGGATAGATTGATGAGCGCATTTTCTTTGAGGCACCCCCACACAAGCCAGCTCATCCTTGAGGGACTCTGACAGGCCCAGGCGGAACCGGTAACAAAGTGCGGCATCATTCCAGGCCGTGTCTGTGCCTTTGCTGGAGGGCATGTAGCGCAGCCTCCGCTGTGGTGGCCTGGTGGGGGTCTTCGTAAAGCTGAGACATAGCTTGGCAGAATAAGGCTAGGGTAGCGCCTTCTGGGGCCCTCTTCTCCCAAAGTCGGTGCGCCCAGGACTGGGGTTCATCTTGTATCAAGGAAATGACAAGTCTCACCTTTGTGGCCTCAAGAGAAAAGGTACGGGGTTGGAGGCTGAAGTACAGTTCACATGAGTTTTGAAATGCCCTGAACTTGCGGCTGCCCCCAGAAAACTTATCCAGCAGGGTGACCTTGGGCTCAGATGGTAGGGTCACAATGGTGTGGCCTGTGGCCTGGTTAACCCCTGGAGCTGCGGGTGCAGTGAGCTCCTGTACCAGTTCTTCCAACTGGGTATAGCCCTCCTGCAGGTTCTTGACCACCTGTGTGAGGCCGGCAAGGTGGACACACAGTTCATCCATAGCAGAGGGTGCTCCCTGCGCAGACTCAGACATGGCTGTAATGAACCACGTACCTGAGAGTCTCTGGTAGAAGGAGACTTCTCATACAGCCCCGACTCAGAGCCCACTGGAATGGGAACAGTGGTCTCGTGAGTACAGTAAGGTAGGAGTGCCTCTGGCAAGCAGCTGATGACTGGATACTGGACGCTGAATGCAGGGCTGGCAGCACTAGACAGCAGACAGCAGGAACTGGAACAGCAGCAGTAAATACATGATCACCAGAGCTGGATGCAGGCAGACAGCTGGAGACTGGACAGCCACAGTAGATTAGTGATCACTGGAGCTGGATGCACAGCACTGGACAGGGGACAGCTGGATTCAGGGCAGGCAGGAGAAACAGCAGACAAGCCAGGTCAAACACAGATGAACCGAGCAGCAGAATCGGTAGGCAAAGAATGGTCAGAGGGCAAGCTGGGTTCGGCAACGGGTATCAGGCAGGCAGAAGTAAGCAGGGTCCAAAACAAGCCAGGTCAGGGTAGGAGAAGACAGAGTGGTCCAAACAAGCCGGGTCAATCAGGAAATGGATCAGGTAGCCGATAACGGGCAATCAGGTACAGGTACTGACAAGATCAGATAGCACTTCAACCAAAGTCTGACTTCCTTATAAAGGCCCATGTGATGTGCTGACAGAGATGCTGGGTCCTAGAGCCCTCCTGCTATTGGTGCCCTGACAACATCCCTGTGCATGCGTACATGTGCGTGCCTCCGAACGGTCATGGGAACCTTTGTTTGAATCCGTGCGTGCGTGCGCACAAGCGTGCGTGATCGCAACGCTCTTCTGGATCCCTGTCCTTTGCTGTCACGCACCTGATGGTGGAGTCTGTCTTATGCAGGAAGCAACCACTCTTACGGCCCTGGTTCGGGAACCCCTGGTAGGATAGACAGGGAGTTTCAGGAGCACAGGAGGGCCTGGTTCACTGTTGGTGGTGTGAGCAGCCCGGTAGTGGCTTGTGCTGCAGGTAATAGAGTAGTGATGCAGGCTGGGTCGGCAACTAGCTGGCAATGCAGTACAGAAGGTGCAGGCAGAAGAGTCGTCAGGTACAGGCAGGGTCGTCAATGGGCAGACAGCAAAGGTACACAGGGATCAGGCATTGATCAAACAAGGTCAAGACAAGCCGTGTCACAGGAACAGATACTCAGGTAACAGGTTGCTTAGGAACACACAAACGCTGTAAAATGGACAGCACTGGTTGCAGGGTGCTGTCTGTTTAAATGGGCCTTTTGGGTGCCAGCGCAGGCACGCACCCACGCTATGTGCGCCCATGCATGGGCTTCCAGACCCGAATTCCAGAGGGATTGGCAGAAGAGGTTCTCTGACACTACCGTTGTTGCTATTAATGGAGCAATCTTTGTTCTACGTGGTTGGGGTTGCTAAAGTTACTTAAGTCCTTAATAGAGTTGATCGAACCTCTGGAAGTTCGGGTTCTGCTGGTTCGGCCGAACTTCGGGACAAAGTCCGGGTTTGGGTCCGGACAGGACCCGAACTTTGACCCGGACCCCAAACCCCATTGAAATCAATGGGGACCCGAACTTTTAGGCACAAAAATGGCTGTAACAAAGTCCTGGAAAGTCCTAGGACAGGCCTGGGTTTGGGCCTGAAACAGGGCTTCAAGCCGGCTTGGTCGTCTTGGGCTTGAAGGTCTCCAAGCTAGTTGAGATAATTCCTGAATTCATTGAAATCGTTGGGGTTGGTGCATCTTGTTTCTAACGAGGTAATTATCGTTGTTGCCATCACAGTCTCTTGGAGAAGACGGTTAGGGAGACCTTAAGCCCAGACCTTCGGGTACGTACCCGCGTGTATCGCACCCACGCACGGACG
>BLSH010008728.1:65555-81510 GCA_018402905.1 Glandirana rugosa | reverse complement strand
GTTCTAAGAACAGTGATATCATATCACTGTTCTTCATATCAATTAGCCGGGAGAAGCCATATATTCATAGAACAGTGATATGGCTTCTCCCCGCTAATTTATAGTTTTCACACACAGCTTGAAGATGATTGTAGAACAGTGATATGGCTTCTCCTGGCTAATTGATACTTTTCACACACAGTTTGAAGATGATTGTAGAATCTACAATCATCTTCAAACTGTGTGAGAAAAGTATCAATTAGCCGGGAGAAGCCATATCATTGTTCTTAGAACAGTGATATGGATTCTCCCGGCTAATTTATAGTTTTCACACACAGTTTGAAGATGATTTTAGAACACTGCTATGGCTTCTCCCGCTAATTTATACTTTTCTCACACAGTTTGAAGATGGTCCACTTCCACATCCATTTTTTATTTTTTATGTGATTTTTTTATTATTATTTTAAGTTATTTCCCTATCCCCATTTCTTTGTAGGGCACTTGTCCGACCCTTGCCCTCATTTTCCTTCCTTTTGCAGACCTCTAGGACTTTCCAGGACTTTTTTACAGCAATTTTCAAAACTTTTATTAAATTACCAGAACCCCGGACCGAAGCCGGACTTTTTTTGAAAAGTCCGGGTTCGGGTCCGGGTCCCGGACACCCAAAAGTATGGTACGGACCCGAACTTTACAGTTCGGGTTCGCTCAACTCCAATCCTTAAGTTACTGCCTACCAGCCTAGGACCACTCGCACTGTCTCCTTGCGTATTACTAATTTACTAAACAGATATATCAGCCTGGATGTCACACCACTCAAACTCAATCTATCCAAAACCAAACTTATCATTTTTCCTCCCCCATATGTCCCTTCCCCTGATCTCTCTGTCAAAATTGATGGCACAACTATAAACCCATCCCCACATGCCAAGGTCCTAGGTGTAGTTCTGGACTCAGAACTCTCCTTTAAGCCCCACATCCAATCACTGTCCAAATCTTGCTGCCTCAACCTCCGCAACATCTCCAAAATATGCCCCTTTCTAACCAACGACACAACACAGCTCTTAATCCACTCCCTGGTCATCTCTCGTCTTGACTACTGCAACTCCCTTCTCATTGGGTTACCTCTACATAGGCTATCTCCCCTTCAATCCATCATGAATACTGCTGCCAGACTTATCCACCTTACCAATCGCTCTGTGTCTGCTACTCCTCTCTGTCAATCCCTCCACTGGCTTCCATTCACCCAACTAATTAAATTCAAAATACTAACAACTACTTACAAAGCCATCCACAACTCAGCCCCCAGTTACATCACTAACTTAATCTCTAAATACCAACCTATTCGTTCTCTTTGTTCTTCTCAAGATCTCCTGCTCTCTAGCTCCCTCGTCACCTCCTCCCATGCACGCCTCCAGGACTTTTCCAGAGCCTCTCCAATCCTATGGAACATCTTACCCCAAACTGTCCAATTATCTTCTAGTCTATTAGCTTTTAGAAGATCCCTGAAAACCTTTCTCTTAAGAGAAGCCTATCCTACCAACACCTAACAACTGTATTCTCATTTTCTCCATCAGCTCATCCCCCACAGTTATTACCTTTTTGTCCCTCCCTTTTAGATTGTAAGCTCTTACGAGCAGGGCCCTCTGATTCCTCCTGTATTGATTTGTACTGTACTGATTTGTATTGTAATTGTACTGTCTGCCCCCATGTTGTAAAGCGCTGCACAAACTGTTGGCACTATATAAATCCTGTATAATAATAATAATTAGTCATATTAACAACTTTGACTACCACCTACCTTCTAGGTTTGTTGATATCTCTATTCTGTTTTGAAGCCACCCTCATCAAAACCATTTTTTGAGCTATTTTTGCTCCCTTCATCTATGGATCTTTTATTGTTATAGATGGCCTTACACATTGCCCAGAGCCTGCTGCTCCCAGATGGTTCATTGCTGTAGATTGGATGTTATTCCCAATTTACTCTTACGGATGCTACAATATAGTGTCCAATTACCTGAAGGTACAAGCCTATAAGCCCTGGTATATAAATTGTCAATTTTCTGTACTGTGCTCTATGGATTTTGCAGACACCGCTATCACCACTGCAGTAAATAAGCTCCAGGATCTAGAAACTGAACATGGACTGAACTGAACAAATGCAATAGATCATTAGCCAGAACCCTCCACCCAAGACAGACATACACCTTCATCTCGCAAATACAAGGACCAAACGGTGAGATGATTTCCTCTCCCTCCTCTATCATACAAATGTTTAGTGATTTATATTGTGCTCTTTACCCCATACCTGGACAACACCAGCACCACTACATTTCATGAGGCCACAACATCTCATGAGGATGAGATGGCCTCCCACATTGCAGCAACCCCACTGCCTATCTTAAACAACAATACCATTGAATCCCTAGAAGATCCCCTCACCAAGGAGGAAATAACCAAGGCTATAGCAAACACCCTATCATGAAAGAGACCAGGCCCGGGTGGGTTTACACCTAAGTTTTATCAAGCTTACTTCTCTCTGCTCACACCATTCTTGACTAAAGTCTTCAATTCCCTGGCAAATGGATCTATGCTTCCACAATCCCTTGAAGCTCACATTTCACTTATACCTAAGTCTGACAAGGATCATTCCCTCTGCTCAAATTATAGACTCTTCTGACTAATTGGAGTTGACCATAAATCTTTGCCAAAACCATAGTGAAAAGATTGCAACCATTGCTATCTCATTTCATACACCTAGACCAGGTCAGCTTTGTACGTGGGCGGCGAAGCCAAAAAACAACAGCTTAAAGATCATTCTTTTGACAGATTATGTCTGCCTTCAGAATATTTCCTTATGTCTTCTGGCAAATGACACAGAAAAAGTAGTTGATATGGTTAATTGGGAATTTCTCTCATACAGATATGTCTTGAGCCCAGTATGATTTCCCACATCATGTCTCTATACTTTGTCCCCCACTTTTCCTATATACATTGGTACCTGACAGGGCTGTCCCTTGTCCACTCTGCTATATGTCCTGACAATGAAACACCTAGTCATAGCTCTAAGACTCATGCAACAAATAAAAAAACTATTTCATATTCAAGAGTACCTACAAGTACCTACCGTACTTTGCTTAGGGATCCACTTGCCATTGATGGCCACTTGTTTATTTCCCTTGAATTTACTTCCACTCCTTACTAAGACCCAATTGGATATGGACTCTTATTTTATGTGCCTTTCCCCGGATACCACCTACACTTCAAATATGAGACCGCTCACTCTCCACTGTTACTTTGTCCCATTACTTGAGCCCCTTGACTTGTTTTTTTAAGTAATCTAGCTTTTCTGCTGGTTCTCTGCTCCCCTACCTTTTGGCCCTTGGAACAAACAAGACCATTGAAGGCTCTACAATCTGACCCATCATTGACTACAGCTAATTCATCCAACACCTCACCACACACTCCTATACAATGGCTACAGAGGTAGCAGATTCTTTCCTTTCTTCAATCCATTAACAAACCCTCTGCTCACTGCAGATCCAATTACCTTTGACTCTCTCTTCCTACAGAAAGACCCAATGAAGCATACTATCTCTCAACTGCATTATATTGTTATAGTTCCCACCATGTCTGACCTCCTCGCCTGCACACTAACTTGGGAAAGGGAACTCCAAGCTACCATCTCTCTTCCAGAATGGGAGAAGTGCTTTACTCCGACACACAAATTGTCATTAGCAACCAAGATACAGGAAAAAGGGTTTAAAATTGAAACCAGTCGGCATAGGTGCACCTCCATCTCCTTCATCCTCCACCAGTTTAATCGTACAGTCCTGGATACCTGTTGGCATTGCCAAGCTGTCAAAGGCACTATGCGCCACATATGGTGGTATTGCCCCCTATTGAAGCATTCTGGCTGAAAATCCTCACCCTTTACTGTAAGCTCATGGTGACCCAAATCCTGATGTCACTCACTTTGGCACTCCTCTCCATGATTCCAGGACACAATTAAGTCTGCAAAAAAAAATGTCATTAGACACTTTCTAGCAGCGTCCAGGGTGCTCATTCTCCCATATTGGAATACGGCCACTACACCTCCTTTTATGGAATGGTCTGAAGAACTGGACTCCATCGGGGACCTTGAACATATGCTGTTACAGGAAATGGATAGGAAAGAACAGTTTAAACAATCTTGGACCTCGTGGCCTTAGTTACGTATCTCCCCAACATTCTGGGATTGGATCATAGAGGACATTTTGCACAGCATTAAGTGAGCCATGATAGATTGCCTACTCCACCTCCACTTCCCTCCATATCCTTCCTCAGCTCCTCCCCCTCTTTTCCGCTTCCTACAGTTCTCTTATCCAATATGAGATACCAACCATGGTGTTTGACTATGGCCTCTTAGCCAACTAGCAAACCTGTCAGTTGACTGGTCGCACATGATACTTTGACTCTAGAGGATGGTGACACTTCATTTACCTGACAAAGCCATTAACTTTTTTGGGTATCCACTGGAAAATCCAAGATGTTGCCCAACGTTTGGTACATTATGTCTTCTTAAATTGTAAGCCGTATGTTTTTATGACATCTGATCCCTCTGTAATCTTCTTTTAAAACATGATTTTTGATGCAAAAATTTGAATAGCATACGATTGAACTAAAAGAAGAAAAATGTACAAAATCTTTGGATTCACTTGAAGATGAAACCATGAAGGTCAAAAATTAAAATTCTTGAGATATAAATCTGCCTAAGAAGAAGAGACAGTGTACAAATGGAGGACCTTTGATCCACATCAAAGAATTGGAAATCAAGGTAAATCAAAACACTTCATCAGTACCTGTGGGTACCCCTAAAAGCATAGGTGTGTGCACATAGAATGGCAGGTGTGCCTGGGCACACCCTAATCACCCTGTATTGTGCAGATTCCCCCTGCTACCTGGCTGCAGAGAAAGGGACGGGGGAATCTCTGTCCTCAGCCCCTTTCTCTGTCTCAAAAGTGAGACATCAGGGGTCTGTTTAGACCCCTGATATTTCGCCAAAGCCCCCCAGCAGGGCCCCTAAATAAAATTGTAAAAAAATAACAAAATATTGTAAAAAATAATATAAAAACGAAATTGTAAAAAAATAAATAAAATAAAAATAAACTATTGACACCAATCTCTGCCCTTCTAACATATATATACACACACACATGTTTGTTTGCACTTTGTGGTGCACTCCCTAATACAATAGGCTGTGCACACCTATGCCTAAAAGAGTCAGTTTTTTAGATACTGAGGGAGAAGCCACAGTTCTGTCATCCTCCATTTCAATATCCAATACTAAAGACAGGAAACAAAAAGTGATTTTCAATATTCAAAAAAGCCTATACCCCCATAAACAAGGGGGGGGCACAAGCATTCGTCAAGAAAACGAGAATAAGGAGAGGGAAAAAGGTCAGTGGATCCAAGAAAACACACCCCCTGCCTGTCACTAATGTTTTAAACTTGTCTGATCACAAATTGTTACGTGAAACACTAAAGTTACTTTCAAAGGGGTTAAACTTCACACCAACACACTTTTGCACACTAAAAAGACACGATTTGAACACCAATTTATCTACTTTTGCAAATATAGCCTCTGATAATATTCTATGAAACTGGAATTTTGGGATTTTTTCCTGACTCATCACTTGAGTTCATTAGATTCTCTTTGTCAAAGATTTTATTGAATTAACAAAAAAGAGAGGTACAAGATAGTGAACATAAAAACATAGGACTGATACAAATATCCGCAGAAATGTGTGTAGAGAGGGTCCAGTCACATGACTGGTGAAAAGCTTCAGAAATAACACAATTATAGAGTGAGCCGGTGAACTTTACATAAAATGATAGCTGCCAGGGCATATGATAATATATAATAACCAACAACATATAGGGTATAACCCACCGCCCCAATAGGGAACAAGCTGCGGTGAGCTAGTTGCTAAGGCTCAAAAGACTAAAGGGGGGGACACTGCGCGGGGGAACCAGTCAAAAGCCACAGCTGAAGGGATCAATATAGGTGAGAAGCGGAGGGGTAAGGCCTTAGCCTTGGGCTTCCGATTAGTTTGTAAGGTGGAAGTGCAGTGGCTTTATCTAGACCGGTTAGAGGCTATAACCCCCGCCCAGTGTGACCCAATAAGAAATCATACAATATTCATGCGTCAATCAGAGCTTAGATGGCAGGATCTCCAAAGCAGAGCTGATACCAGCGTTGAATGGGCTCTGCCCTTGAGGCTGTAAGTCAATATGTATACAGTCCGAATAAAAAAATAATAAAGAAAAGGGAAAAAAAAAGGGGAAGAGGGAGGGAAGACATGAAAGGAGGAAAGGCAAAGTGAGAGACTGAGGAGAGCTAGGGGGAGAGAGAGGAGGCAGAAAGAAGGAAAGGGAAAGAGGTATAGTAGTAACTCACCGTATTTGGCTGGTTAAGACGCGACAGCAGAGCACTGCAACAAATGTAGTTTAAAGCAATGGCTATGAGGTGGTTAGGGTAATGTTCAGCAGGGGAGGAGAAGCGTGTCGTCGAAGCCAGGAGGAAGAAATTGTGATATCCAAGGCCCCCAAATTTTTTGGAACCTATGTACCCTATCTGTTTCTATGGCCTCCATTTTGGCATGGGTGAGCATTTTGCACATTCTACCTTTGGCTTCAGGTATTAGTAGTGTTGGGGATTTCCAAGCTTTCGCAATTGTTTGTTTAGCAGCAGTGGTAAGCTGTTGGAACAATTTATATTGATTTCTGGTGAGCTCAGCTAGTCTATGGTTTAGTAGGGCCACAGTAGGGAGGACTTCAATGGTGATGTCGAATGCCTCAGAGGCTAATTGAAAAATGCTTTTCCAGAAGGCTTGTGCTATAGGGCAGTCCCACCATATGTGGAAGAAGGTGCCCTTGTCAGAGCAACCTCTGAAGCATTTGTCCGAGTATGCCGGGGCAAATTTAGCGATTCTTGCTGGGACCAGATACCAGCGAAGGAGAACTTTGTAATTTGTCTCTGTAGCCAGGACATTAATAGATGAAGAACGGGTGTTTAACCATATGTCGGACCAGTCTGCATCTTCTAAAGGGTGCCCCAAATCAGAATGCCATTTAGCTATGTATGAGTGAGGTTTGGAGTTGGGGTTGGTAAGTAAATTTCGGTACAATGTGGAGATGACACCTTTGGCGTGAGGGTCGGATCGACAGATATTTTCAAAGTACGTAAAGCCATTTAAGGAGGAGTCAGCACTGATAAATGGGGAAAAAAAGTGTTTAATTTGGAGGTACCTAAAGAGTTATGCCGATGGTAAATCATGCGTCTCACGCAAAGTGGGGAAGGTATGGATGGATGAGGAGGAGACCAATGTATGGAACCTAATTAAGTTCGCTTGCTCCCAGTTCCTGAATAAGGAGGGCGCATCCCAGGCCGGGGGGAATGCAGGGTTTTTAACAAATGTTTGGAGCGGATTATGAGGTGATTGCATGTAATGAGAAATTCTATGTTTGTCCCAGATAAGGAGGGAATGTTTGGTTATGGGGTTTGTCACGAGCGACCTGGATTTGGAGTACAGCCAAAGCAGGTTGGCCGTAGACAATGGATCTAAGTCTATTGCCTCGATCGCTACCCAAAGGGGACATTCTTTAGTGGCGTGATATTTAGACAACTGAGAGATTTGGGCAGCGTGGTAGTAGGCTCGGAAGTTAGGGACCCCTAGTCCGCCCCCCAGTTTCAGTGCAAATAGGGTGGGTTTCGGTACTCTGGGTCTGTTATTTTGCCAAATATAGGACATAACTCTATTTTGTAAAAGGCGAAAAAAGTAGGCCGGGAGGCTGATTGGGAGAACTCTGAAGAGGTAAAGGAATTTGGGGAGGATAACCATTTTAACGACATTGATTCTCCCGAGCCAAGAGATTGGGAGGGAGGACCATTGGGACATGAGGTTGGTGGCTATCCGGAGGAGGGGTAGGTAGTTAGCTGCGTAAAGGTTAGTGTAGGAAGCTGTTATTTTGACCCCCAGATAGTTGAGGCTATCAGAAGCCCAGGCAAATGGGAGGGATTCCTTCACCTGGGAGACCAGATTAGGGGGAAGAGAGTTATTGAGAATTTGCGACTTACTCGGGTTAATATGAAGACCGGAAATAGAGGAGAAGGAATTTAGGAGTGCTAGGAGATTCGGGGCGGACGTGTGCGGGGATGTCATAAAGATGAGAATATCATCAGCAAATAAACAGATCTTGTGATGATGTCCTCCTACTTCTATACCTTTAACGTTCGGGTCAGCTCGTATAAGGAGGGCTAGGGGTTCAATCAAGAGGGCAAAAAGTAAGGGGGAAAGTGGGCATCCCTGTCTGGTTCCATTTTTTATATCAAATTTCACTGATTTGAATCCGGCATATTTCACGTACGCCTGGGGATTATGGTACAGAGCTAGTATCCAGGAGAGAAAATGTTGACCGAAACCCCATCTCTGGAGTGTGAAATTCATGTATGACCACGAGATGGTGTCAAAGGCTTTTTTGACGTCCAGAGAGAGGAGTATTGCGGGAATTTGGCGAGACTTAGCAGTATGAGTAAGTAACACAGCTCGTCTAATGTTATCCGCCGTGTGTCTGGAAGGGATGAATCCCGTCTGATCCCTATGGATAAGGTCTCCTATTATACCATTAAGTCTCAGGGCTAATATTTTTGCTAGTATTTTAATGTCATTATTTAGGAGTGAGATGGGGCGAAAGTTGGACCATGATGTGGCGTCCGTATTGGGCTTAGGGATCATGGCTATAGTCGCCGTGAGGGTTTCAGGTCTGAAGTTGTGGCCCTGCAAAAGCGAGTTGAAAGCATGGGATAGGTGCGGGGCCAGTAGCGGGCCGAAGTTCTTGTAATAATTTACCGAGAACCCATCCGGGCCCGGTCTTTTATTTGATTTAAGGGTTTTAATCGCATGAAGGACTTTGGGTTCCGTAATGGACCGTTCTAAGAGTTCTTTTTGGTCATCATTAAGGTTGGGCATGGTAATTTGCGAGAATAGTTTCTCTGCCTTAGAGGCATCAAAACTCTGTGTGGAATTATATAGTTTGGATAGATTAGTGCGGAAAATGTCTACTATTTTAGTTGGGTTACTGGTGTATGAGTCACGTGTGGTGCGAAGCCTGAAAGAAGTAGTACCACGATTAATAGCACGCAGTGAGCGGGCTAAGGGAGTATCGGGCTTGTTGGCTTTGACGTATGTGATATGCTGGCGCCTGCGTATAGTCTTGTCAGCGGAATCGGTTAGGAAAAGGTCAAATTCAAGACGAGCTTTGTCTAGGTCGTTCTTGGTGGCCGGGTTGGGAGTCTTTTGGAAGGCAACAAAGCAATTGTTAAAGTTGGCCTCTAGTTTGGCGAAGAGGGTTTTACGATCGTGCTTCACTGCTGCCATCTGTTGGATCAGTGTACCGCGGATAACTGGTTTGTGTGCCTCCCAAAGAGTCAGTGCTGATATGTCAGGCGAGGAGTTGGTGGTGAAGTAAGTTGTGAGGGCTGTTTCAATATCAAGTTTGTAAGAGGGGTGGGCTAGTATGGAGTCATTTAGGTACCAAGTAGGGTCTTGCGACCTAGGGACTAGGGAGAAGATAGTGGCATGTACAGCTGAGTGATCTGTCCACGGGAATGGGATAATCGATGAAGCTAGTATTTCGGGTACCATACTCGAGGCCATAAATATGTGGTCAATACGAGAGAATGAGGAATGTGGGTGGGAGTAGGTGAAAGACTTACTCGTGGGATTTAGTTCTCGCCACACGTCAGTGAGAAAGTGGTTGGTTAAGAGTTGCTGCAGGGAACGTCGGGGTGTGTGGTGGGCAGGTGTAGGTGGTGATTTATCCAAAAAAGGGGTAACTGTTTGGTTGGAGTCGCCGCAGATCAGAACAGTGCCGAATTTATGGCGATTTATCACTTCGAGGAGGTGGGAAATAAATGGAGTGGGATTCCGATTTGGGGCATAGTAGCTAACTATGGTGACCGCAGTGTCAGATAGGTGACCCGTGAGGAGGAGGAATCTCCCCTCTGGGTCAGCGATCTGACTAGTAAGGGAGAATGGAGTGGATCTATGGAAGGCTATAAGCGTGCCACGTTGTTTAGAGGAGGCCGAGGCTAAGTAGAACTGTGGATAGGAGGCATGTAAAAACTTGGGGGCACATTTGGAAGTGAAGTGTGTCTCCTGTAAGCAAACTATGTGCATTTTCTTAGAGGAGAGAGTTCTCATTGCTTTAGACCGTTTCTGAGGAATGTTGAAACCCTGCACATTCAGAGTGCATATGTTCAGGGGGGCCATAGAGGAATCAAGTGGTTGCAGTATTCATACCTGTTATGATCAACTATCACTGCTGTCGCGTCCGTTCCAGCCAAACCGGGAAAGATGAGTTCAAAACAAAAACCTAGAAAAAGAGGAGAAAAGAAGACAGGATAAGACATAAGACCCAATGGTAACATAAAACGCGCATAAAAATAATAACAAGGAGAAGGGTAGGGAGACAATCGGGAGGAATGAAAAAAACTCCCCTCCAGAGGCTCCAATGCTATCGTTGGCTCTCCACTTACTAAGCGGGGAACCAAGGGTAGCAATGGGGGAACAAGTATTCCAAACTAGGCAACGAAACCGGGTGATGGGGCACAATCTTCAAATGTTCATACGAATGGGGCCCCTAAGGATATAAACAGGTAAGTATCTGTTCAGACGGTGGAAGGGAAGGGAATAGTGGTAATGAACGGAGGACAATAAATTGTCAACAGACAAACCAGTAGACAACTGAGTCACAGAGCTATTGGTTGGTCTCATCTGGTGAGACAAAGGCTTGAAGTCAAGGCTTCCAAGTCACCTGGTGTGGGTACCAGGGAGCAAGGTGACGGCAGCACCTTGGGAAATGGTGGGAAAAAAGAGCAACAGTAGAGGGAGGTTCAGTCCATGGAGTCTTCTTCAGTGGCTACTCTCTTGTCAAAGCGGCCTCTTTTATGAAGATTCTGCTGGGTTGCTGTGGAGTGGTGGGGTTCTGGAGGATCTTTTTGAGGAGATCTTGAGGCGGAGCGCCTGCGGGAACCATCAGTGGTATGAGTAGGGTTCAGGATGCCAATGTCCTGTAATGTAGATTGTAGTTCTGCTGCTGAGCGACAAGTGTACTTCGTTTCCAAATAGGTGAAGCGAACGGAGAACGGGAAGCCCCAGTGGTAAGTGATTTTGTGCTGTTGCAACGATAGGAGAAGTGGCTTCAAAGTTTTCCTCTTAGCAATAGTAATTGGCGAGAGGTCAGGAAAAAGTTGGTAAGAAATACCTTGGAAAGTAAGGGAGTCCTTTCCTCTTGCGGCTGCAAGTAGCTGTTCCTTTGTGCGGTAAAAGTGGAACTTCGCTATAATGTCCCTTGGGGGGCCATTCTCCTTTCTAGGGGCTAGGGTGCGGTGGATTCTGTCCATTTCCAGCCTTTCCACTGGGATGGTCGGTTGCAGCTCCTGAAATAATGCTGTCATTGTGGCTTGTAGGTCTATGACCCGTTCGGGGATCCCTCTGATCCTGATATTGGACCTCCGGGCCCTATTCTCAAAGTCCTCTAGCCTGGTTTGCAGCATAGAGTTTTCTTCTTTCAGATTCTCAATCTCAGCTGTGTTGTTTTGTATGCAGCATTCCATGTCATCAGCTCTTACCTCAAGTTCTGCAGTTCTCATGCCCAGCTCCCTGATCTCCTTGGTGAGTTTGTCAGTTATGTGATCAGAGGTCTGCTTCAAGGCCTTCTGCAGCATAGCTTCAAACCTGGAGAACATATCAGCATGCTTTACCGTGTGTGTGCTACCTGCATCGGATCCCGATGTTGAGTCTGTGTCTCCTCCACCTGAATGCTGAGAGGAGCCTGGCGTTTGTTTGTGGGAGCGGGGAGTGTTCGGCCTTGTAACAGGTGCCGGCGCCATCTTGGATCCCTGGCGGGATAGAGCATCGCGGATGTTCCGCGACTTTATCTTCTGTTTGGAGGATCCCAAAACCATTCTGGTTGTTCCCCCGGAGTCTGTAGGGGTTCCGCCGTCGTTGGGTGGTAGAATCGGGGTCCCGAGTTCTTTCGTGCCCGCGGTCTCGTATCTAGCTGGAGCGGAGCTTCACACGTGCATAACTGCTCGGTGCCGCTGCGCGCATGCGCCCCCCGAGTTCATTAGATTCTCAAGCGTTTAACAGCATGTTGGTTTCAGATAAGCTTAAGGTCCTGGACCATCTTCACACCTCTTCCCTCTGGATTAATGTTCAATTGAGTTGTTTAGATGCATTCTTTATCATTTTTGTTTGACTTTCCTGTGTGGCGCACCTTTATCTAATATTCAATGATGAGGGCACAAAAGGTTTTGTAGTGAGAATATGAAAAAGCCTGCAAAGAAAATGCTCCTAATATGTTTCTATAAAGGAAAGAAATCCATCTTTAAACTCCAATCCCACATGGAAAGTGAGAGCACACTTATGACAAAATGTCCATGTTCAGGGTATTTTTGGTAATACTGGCACACTTTTGCAAAATCTGATAGAATTAGAGTTGGTAACTTCAGAATGAATGTGTAAAGATCCCTTACATGGCAGTTTGTGGTGCTCCCTGGGGAATCAAGTATGATGTATTATATTATAAAGAAAGAATCTGGCTGCAAATTTAGTATGCAGATGAACAATATAGGCACCCCAACATTATTCTGTTAGTACAAAGAAGAATCCTGTTAAATGTTGAATTTTATAAGAGTCAGTTGAGCAGTAATTTACCATGACATTTCTTATTCTCTTTTTTTATCAGTAAAGTTTATTTGTCTATTTTTACCATCCTCATCTGAACATTTTCTTATTTATTGGCCATGAATCTAGAACTGAAAAAACGGGAGACGAAACTGGAAGCAAAGTAAAGAATGTGTAACTGCTGTAAAATGGAGAATAAGGGGTTGTTGGCAGGACTTTAGTAATATTCTAGAAGCCATGTTCTGTGTCTGCAGTAAGCAACCTGAGGTGATGGTTAAAGCAGAACTCCGGGGAAACACTTTGTTCCATGTCCTTGTTGCTGATCTATCTTCACAAACTATTCCATCCATCTTCTGCTGAGCTCTGTAGTTCCTCTGGAATAGCCTGCTGAGATTACTGAAAAAACGTTATTGCCCAGTGATTTCCTGTTTGTAAGATTGCTGGCTAATATTTCTCCTGTACCCCCAGCCAGCGATCTTGTAACTTCCCACCTCTAGTTTTCTAATTGCGAGCAGGCATTTCTATTTCTGCCTGCTCACTGTAGTGGGCGGAGGGGGTCTCACAGCCCCCGGTCTCTGTCGCCTATAGAGGTGGTTTCCTCCTCCCTCCTCCCTGCCAGCACCGCCCCAACCGCCATCTCTCATCAATGAGAGAGCAGAGATCTCAGCTATGACAGGTATTCCTGGTATGCCTGCTATGTGAAACACCTCTCGCTGTAACTTCCCTCCTCCTCCCAGACCTGCATTGGAACAGTGTGCTCTGTGCTGTCTATCGCAATGCGGGTCTGGGAGCAGGGAAGTTTCAGCGAGCGGTGTTTCACATAGCAGGCATACCAGGAATGCCTGTCATAGCTGAGATCTCCACTCTCATTAATGACAGCTGGTGGGCGAGCAGCAGGGGGGTGGGGGCGGTTGATCTGTCATTGATGCCCACTCTGCACTAGTGAGACCGCACTGATGGGCACTGATAAGCTGCACTGGTGAGAACGCTCTGATAGGCACTGATAAGCTGCACCGGTGGGCACTAGTGTGACTGCACGGATCGGCACTGATAAGCCGCACTGATGGGCACTGATAAGCAGCACTGGTGAGACCGCACTGATGGCCACTGATAAGCTGCAGTGATGGGCACTGGTGTGACTGCACTGATGAGCACAAACATGCCACACTGATGGGCACTGATAAGCTGCATTGGTGGGCACAGATGAGACCACACTTATGGGCACTGATTAACTGCACTGAGGCGGCACTGATGAGGCTGCACTGATAATATGCACTAAAGGGCACTAAGGCTGCACTTATGGGCACTGATATGCTGCACTGATGGGCACTGATGAGGCTACACATATGGACACTAATGAGGCTGCACTGATAAACTGCATTGATAAGCAGTGGACACGTCCACTGCTTCACTGACACTATACACTGCCAAATATCTGTAGGAGGGGTTTCCACCATCCTTGCAAAGTTTGCAGTCATATTTTGTCTTATTTTTAAGTGTGATGTGTATTATATGTGACATATCGCAGAGACCAGTATTGTGGTAATATTGAAGTTTATTGAGATTGCCATACATTAGAGGGTTCCACCATTATTGTGTTATTGTTTAGTAAGTTAGCGCTGCACTTTTTTGTTTTTTTTCTCATGCTGACATTTACTTGTGTCACATGCTGATGTAAAACATCATGGCTCGGGTCTTTCTGTGGTGCAGCTTGGGATGTTCCCATATACCATACCAGCACTGATTGCTGTTAGAAAGATTTCAATCATAGCAGAGTACAGTGTGTATAATATATCATTATGGGATGTGTGTACAGTTCAGTAATGATTACAGAAAGCATGTAAGGGCAATATGTTTATCTCCTCTTGTGTCTGGAGGGGAGAGAACACTCATGCTTTGCATTTATAAGGCTGCAACCCAGGGATAAGCAATTAGCGGACCTCCAGATGTTGCAAAACTACAAGTCCCATCATGCCTCTGCCTCTGGATGTCATGCTTGTGGTTGCCAGAGTCTTGCTATGTCTCATGGGACTTGTAGTTCTGCAACAGCCGGAGGTCTGCTAATTGCATATCCCTGCTGTAACCTATACTGCCCTGCTGTGTGTGTCACTGAGTAGTGGGCCTGGCTGCAGAATGAGGGGTGTGATTTATGTTGAAGTGGGCTTGTTCATACTTACATGTACAGGCCTAGTGTACCTCCCACACTCACTGCAATATGCAATGCATGATGGAAGATGTAGTTTGAGGATCGTGTAAAGCGAGAGAAGAGGATATGATGTTATCACTGTTCTAACAGAGCCTCTGTGGCAGAATACATGATGCATTTTTTGAACTGCAGAGCTCACTTCCTGAAAACTCAATTCGTATTTTCTCTTCAGTCATAAGTAATTTCACAAATGTAATAGCTGTTTAGTGTTTAGTGTGTGTGTGTTTGTGTGTGGAGGGGTGTACTAATGGGAGATTTTTGGCCAATCCCGGAGTTCTGCCTTAAGTGTTCTGAAAAGCATTGAGGAGCCACTTTAACAAGTGCTCTTTTCTAGAAATTCTATTTTCTAATATTATTTTTTGAAAAGTACTGAAGCAGGTAAAGAAGGAGCAATAAAGTGAGCACAGGGGGCGTGGCCTGACGACACTGCTGAATGGTTGCCTAACTCCACAGCTCCTGTGCTAAACGGCAAAAATCGACCGATCCACGACAGACACCGGGAATTTCAACTACCCCTCGCGTACCTGATCCCTCCTAGCTCCTCCAGGAATGTCCAAAAGAAGAAAGGACTTTAAAGCTCCTAGGAAATTGACAGATTTCTTCCCTGCTCCAGGCCGCATGGGGACCCAAGATGGCGCCGCTCCCACAGCAGGAGACACAGCCACAACTCTCCACTCTCCCCAGAGGGGATTACACTCCCCATCAACTTTAAGGGCCACAGACAGCACCTAGCCAGCTAAAAACGGCAAATCGTGTCCTCGACACCTCAATCCGTTGGTAAGTCGTCACAGCAGTCCGGTGCGGGGGACACGAGTGAAATAACGAGGAAGAAATGGACGAAGTCATGAAAAGTTTTTTATTATAATCTTTTATCTTAAAGATCTTTTCTCGTGAACAATTTCACCGAGGAGTTACGAAAAGTCTTGTGAATTCCGTCTTGAGGCCCTAACCGGTTTTTAGAGGGTAATCATGTGGGGAGGTGTGTGTTTGTGTGTGTGTGATTTGTGATTTGTCGATAATGTAAACACTTTAATGAATACTG
>BLSH010008728.1:53230-63846 GCA_018402905.1 Glandirana rugosa | reverse complement strand
CCAAACTCGCCGCCACCTTCAATGCTGCTGCCTCCTCTGCCTCCTACCCTATTGAAATGTTGAAATCCACCGTAGTGACAATTCCGAAACCAGGTAAAGATCCAACCACAACTACTAGCTACAGACCGATTTCACTCCTCAACACAGACATCAAACTCTTTGCTAAGATTCTGGCCTCCCGACTACAACACTTACTCCCCGACCTGATCCACCCGGATCAGGTAGGCTTTGTCCCGAACAGACAAGCCCCTGATGCCACCAGGAGAATGATTGATTTAATCCACCAGGTCACAGAAAATCGAACGCCTTCTCTGCTCCTATCCTTGGACGCAGAGAAGGCGTTCGACAGGGTCCACTGGGGCTTCCTCAGGGAGGTCCTCCTCAAATTCGGTATTGAGGGTAGGTTTTTAGACGCTATCCTGGCCCTATACTCCAACCCCTCTGCCAGAGTTCTGACTGACGGAATGCTCTCAAAACCATTCCAGATCTCTAACGGCACCCGTCAGGGATGCCCACTATCCCCTATCATCTTTGCCCTCTTAATGGAGCCCCTAGCAACTAAAATAAGACAAGACCAGAACATCCAAGGCATCTCCCCCTCAGGATCAGATAACAAGATAAGCCTTTTTGCAGATGACACGATACTTATGTTCTCTCAACCAAAACGCTCACTCCCTGCAATTCAGCAAATTCTCCACCAATTCTCCCTGATTTCCTACTATAAATTGAACTCGACTAAATCTACCATCCTTCCCCTCAACATCCCTGCACACTTGGCCACTCACCTAAAAAGAACTCTACCCTACGTTTGGTCAGACCAGTCCATCCCCTACCTAGGCATTAGTCTAACATCATCGCCCCATAAACTATTCGAATCTAATTACAAAACATTCCTGAAACAGCTTCCGAAACTCTTCAAAGAAGTACGTTCTCAATACTTCTCTACACTAGGAAGAATCGCTGCATTCAAAATGCTGATTCTGCCCAAACTACTCTACCTTTTCCGAACTCTTATCATCCCATTCCCCCAATCTTTCTTTCACTCCATCCAAAAAATGGTATCACAGTTCATCTGGGCAAACAAACCTCCCCGAGCTCCCTGCACCACACTTATACGGCCCCACTACAAAGGTGGCACTGGTATGCCTCACATCCAAACCTACTTCAGGGCGGCAGCTCTGGACCAAATGTACTATTGGTGGCACCCCACCAACAACAAACCTTGGTCTCTGCTAGAAACCAACGGATCTTCTACCAATACACTGACAAACTCACTCCTTCTCATGTCAGCTGGCATAAAATTGCCACAAACGACACTTCCTCCAACTTTAAAAGCCTCTTTCCAAGCATGGCAAAGCCTTCCGTCATCTGAGTTCCCCAAGCAACCCCTTCAAAAAGTTCTCATCCCAATCTCGGCCATAGAGACTTTAATCCCAGATATCTCATTGAGGAAATGGTCCTCCTTGGGTATACATCATATAAAAGACATAAAATCAAACACGTCCCTCCAACCATTTACTATCCTACGCCAGCAATTTAACCTACCACAATCAGAACAATACAACTACTCCAGAATAGCCCACCTTATGCAAACCCTGAACCTTCCGACCTCGGTGTCCATCCCAGCACCGATCCACCTATTTCTATCCCAACCGTCTCACCCAAAAGTCAGTATTTCCACAATCTATAACTTCCTCCTAGAGAAGTACTCCCAACAGCCACCACCCTCACAACTGAAATGGGACATAGAACTGAACAGAACTACAACAATAGACCAATGGAACAAATCTTACCTATACACATACAAAGCTTCCCATTGCAGTAATCACTGGGAACTATTCCATAAAACTACCCATAGGTGGTATCTCACTCCCTACAGACTTTCTAAGATATACCCAAATTCCCCTAACACATGTTGGAGAGATTGTGGATCCATCGGATCCCTCTCCCACATCCTCTGGTCCTGTAAAACCCTGACTACATTCTGGAAACAAATCTTTGCCCTGATTTCCTCTTTCACACAAAACCCAATACTACCTAACCCTGAACTAGCAATCCTGCACTTAAACTTAGACAACTTCCCCAGGAAATATAGGACAGTCATAATACACATAGTACTGGCCGCCAAATTAAATATTACCAGGAAGTGGAAATCTCCCGACCCTCCTTCCCTACAAGCAACAATTGCAGATATTAATCTGCAATGCGAAATGGAAAAAATGCTAGCAAGGAAAAACCTGTCAATACCTAAATTTCTAACTACTTGGGATCCTTGGCTTTCCCACCCGAAATGCACCGTCAAAGCCTAATACCCTGAAATCACTCACTGACAGACTGGAACACTGGTACCCCCCCCTTACCCTTTCCCTCCCCCGACTGGTACTACTCTCAGAGTTGCATTAACGGCTATACCCACCAAGTTGTATGATATACCTATCCAGTCATCCAAGATGGTTCACCGGGTAATAGCATTACTCCATACTATTGTGACCAGTCGGAACATCTGTGTGCTATTTGTACTGAGCATGTTGTTATTCTGTAATACTACATTTCTTAATAAAAACTATTGAAAATAAAGTGAGCACAGGACCTTATGGCACAGCAATGTAGTACACCTCTGCCACACTGCATAGCCATTATTTATTTCAGCTTTGCACGTCTCTGGGTCACCTACTTTCTTAAATTAAAAGGATCATGATCCATTATGTGATGATGAAATTTCATAGTCTATTACCCAGGTAGGTAACACAAAACCTGCAAAGGTGATATAGAAAGAGTGGTGTCGCCATCCTTTCTAAGCCTGTTTCTGTGAATTACAAGACTGGCTGAACACAATGACACATTCTTTGGAAAGTAAAATATATCACAAATACTTAGTATGCATGTACGGTTGTTTGCCCAGAGTCCCTGTAAGAACAGTAAAGGCTGTTAAATTGTTGTCCTGTATCACTTAAGTCTTAACCTATTAGCTAATTTTACATTGTAAGCCCCAGGTCCATAAAACAGACTTATGAAGGTGGCCAATCACTGGCTCAGTTTATTTTCAAGGTGTTCCCAAATTCCCAGGGTTTATTAGGAAAAAGAAAACCTGCACATAACTTTCCCACCTCCCCCTGCACCCTATTGGCTGTGAAATATGGCTGGTAGCTTCCTTGGCCAATAGGGAAACCAGTGAGTGGGTTAAAGGCAGGCCAGTTATCAGCTAAGAAGCAGTACAGTAGATGGGTTTTGGGTTCCTCTGTGCACTGTGAGGATATACTGAGCCGGTAAATAGAAATGTGTGGTTTGTTTCGTTCCGAATTAAAATTCGGACAAATTTTTGTTTTTCAGAAATTCGGATGTATCCGAATTTCCGAATTACAATAATACCAATTTAAACGAATCCGAAATAACGAAAAAAATTAAAACAATATTCAAATAATTTTCAAATAGTTTTCAAATACTTTTCTAATTCGAAAAGTTTTCAAATCCGAATTCAAAAAGTTTTCAAATTCAAATTTGAAAAGTTTTCAAATTCGAACAGTTTTGGAATCCGAAAAGTCCTCAAATTTGAATACTTTGCCAATCTCCAAAGAGAACAAAATAGAATAAAAAACAAAGGAATAGAACAGAAAAAAAAACAATAGACTAGAAAAAGAATAGAACAGAAAACAAAAGAATAGAATACAACAGAGTAATACAGCTCTGTTCCACACCAAACTTTTGAATCAATTCGAAAACGAATAAACAAAACAAATTCCGAAAACAAATTAAACAAATGAAACAAATCTAACTAAACAAATGTATGTAAATAACGAATCTAAACGAAACAAAACTAAACAAATGTTTTCCCTCTGCACATTTAAACAGGCTTCAAGAGGAGCCTAATTTTTAGATCTGAAACCAGTTTAAAAGTGAAGATGATCCCACAGCCTCCTTTAATGAACAATACAACACTACTGATTTTCTTACCATTTCAGCTAACATGAATACTAGAGGCATAGTATGGGTTAAAACTACAAAGGCCCTCTTTCTGATGCTTTTAGTTTCACCCAAAAGTGTAACTAGGAATTTGTGTGCCCTGGGCAAAGCAATTATAATAATGCACCCCTTCCCCCATAAAATTGCAATCCTGGATCAGTTTTCATGTTCCCATACCTCTTGTCATGCTGTATTTTCTAGTGCAGTTGGCAATTCTAGTAAAAATATAACAAGAACAGGATTTACTCTCCAGCCTCATACACAGACCTCAAAGGAATTTTTAATGTTTCCTTTTTTTTACCATTGTGATAATTTACCAGTTCCGTAAGGTCATTCTTAAAGCTAAACTCCAACAGCTAAATACATGTTGTTGTTGATATATATACAATATATATATATATATATATATATATATATATATATATATATATATATTTAGAGAGATAGATAGATATACAGTATATGTATATACAGTATCTATATTGCTTTCCATACAGTCCTTGTATTTCTGTCCGTGCAGCGTGTTTTCAGGGACACTCACTCGCACCTGTCTGCCTGTCAAATTAGGACCAGCGGTTTGTGTCTATGCAGTAACTGTGACCCAATAGACATGAATGGGATTGCCTGCATGTGGACAAACAGAACACCTGTGCATCCCATGTAGGCAAACACATAGTTGCCAACATTAGCAAAAAATTTATAGGGACACTTTTGTGTCTGTAGGCGGAGTCTTATTATAATTAGGGGGTGGGGCATTCATTTGTAGGTGTGCCTCAGTGAAAGAAAAAAGATGCAGCACGCGAAGCGCGGTGCAGCAAAAAATGGGTGTGGTTTAAACTAAATATTGGGAGTGACTTAAAGGGGGCATGGCTCAAAGGGGGTGTGGTTCGAGTCTGAGATGAACAAGGGATGGAGGGAGAAAGGGGGAGAGAGATAGAGAAAGAAAGAAAGAGATAGAGAGGGAAGGAGAGAGAAGGAAGGAAAGAAAGAGGGATGGAAGGACAGCAAGCCCATATGCTACACCACAATAGCAATATGTAAGTTTAACAAATCAGCAGATAATGATACTCCAAACACCTGGTGTTAGCGCTTCAATCATCCCGGCACCACGGTTGGTATGGTGTCAGGATGGTTGAAGCGCATCATTTCTATTACATTGTAATATAAAATGAAATAGTTCAACTAACCAAGGTGCAGAATCAGTGGGAGCCCAGAGTGTGTCACTTGCCATCAGGTGCCTCCAGCAGAGTCTCTCCTTACATCACAGGTGCCCCAGTAGAGTGCCTCCTAACATCACAGGTGCCCCCACTAGTGCCTCCTAACATAACAGGGCCCCCCATTAGAGTCCCTCCTAACATCACATGTGCCCCCAGTAGTGCCTCATAACATCACAGGTGCCCCCAGTAGTGCCTCCTAACATCCAAGGTGCCCCCAGTAGTGCCTACTTACATCACAGGTGCCCCCAGTAGTGCCTCCTTACATTGCAGGTGCCCCCAGTAGTGCCTCCTTACATCACATGTAGCCCCAGTAGTGCCTCCTTACATCACATGTAGCCCCAGTAGTGCCTCCTTACATCACAGTTGCCCCCAGCAGTGCCTCCTTACATCACAGGTGCCCCCAGTAGTGTCTACTTACATCACAGGTGCCCCCAGTAGTGCCTGCTTACATCACAACTGCTCCCAGTAGTGCCTACCTTACATCACAGGTGCCCCCAGTAGTGCCTACCTTACATCACAGGTGCCTCCAGTAGTAGAGTCCCTCCTGAATGAAATCATTTGATCCGGGACCGCCGCCATTACCCCAGCTGCGAGCTCTCCGCTGTGGAAGCCGAAATCCCTGTGTCTGTGTTGTTCAGTGCAGAGGGGAGGGGACGTCCGATCCGTGCAGCTCACCGGCATCAGTGTACAAGCTAACTGTATACTTGTACACTGAGAGAAGCCGATTGGCTGCATGGATCAGATGCCCCCTTCCCTCTGCAGTGGACACAAGGGGAAAGAGGCCTGCTAGATAGCCGGGAGGAGATCGCGGCGGCCATCCTTTTGGAGCCAAAAGCTGCGGGAGCGGCTGCAAAACTATTTTCCAGGGACAATCGCAAAATATCGGGATTTTGTGCGGGATGTGCTCAGATTGGGACGAGGGTCCCATTTTCGGGATTGTCCCAGGAAAATAGGGACTGTTGGCATGTATGGGCAAACATGCTCAGATGTACACATTAGTATGCCCTTGTATAGGAGGCCTTACAAATAAAAAATGCAGTTTAAATAACTGGCAAATGTCAGCTTTGGCTGCTTTACTTCTGTCTGTAAATAAATGGCCAGGGAATCACTATGTCCATACCAGACTGTCATCTAGTATAAGAGTTTGGTATAGATCCTAATGTGGGACCACCACAAAAAAAACAAAAAAAAAAAACAAAACACAGGTGGGGCTCCCTCTAAAATAACACACCAAACCCTTACCCTTGGGTAGGTGTTGGTATGGATATCAAGTAGGACCCCACATAAAAAGAAATACTGCTACTGTACATGATGTTGGACTTCCACCAAACAAGTAAATAGGTGCGCTCGAAAGGCTAAAGTTTGGACTGAACTGTAAACTGTGGCATATGTGTGCAGTATATGCAGCTAGTTCATTCAGACTCTATAACTATATCCCTTTAACCTTCACTTAATATTCAGAATAATTTAGCACTGTCCCTCTTTTTGGCACAGCGAGCACCACATATCCCCAAGCTATGGAGGTGTCACTGTTTGTCATATGTTAAAGTTGGTAGATAAAAAAAAATTTTCCTTGCAGCCCTAACTTTAGGTCACGTGTGCAAGCTGGATACTTTTCTACTTAAAAATAATAATGTGATTTATTAATACTTTTCTGTATTACAGTGATTTATGTGATGTTTGGATTTTAATAATAGGTCAGTTTCAACCAATGTTTTTTTTTTTTTTTTTTGCTGCTGTTTGCTAAGTGATGGTTGTAAGCATTCGAAAGTAAGAATAATCTAGTGTCTCAGTCTGCTCTTAAACAGCTTAATCTTGCTTCAGTTGTTACAGATTAATTGTAATAAAACAGATTTTTTTTTGCTTACCAGCAGCACTTAAAAGGGAATCTGCCAGGATTGTAGTAAGATTGTATATAAGTGTGGAAGCTGCCTTTGAGGACTTGTCCATGCATTTGGACTGTCATTCTTTCTCTAGTACTAAGTTGACACACAAGAATGTGAAGCAGGGATAAGGGTGACAACTTCAGATATTGAACCTTTAAAACAAGCCAGCAATAATATCTTCAAATTATATCCTAGCAGATTCCCTTTAAAGCGAACCTGTTCTTTGCTCATGCAAAACAAAGCAACACATTTACTTAAAAGACCTGCCCCTAGTGGCACCTACTCACCTTTCCTTTGCTCCCATGGTTCTCCATTCAGCTGTCAGGAGTGATGGGAATACCAGTTAAGGAACGTGGAAAAACAGAAAAACGTAGGGGGAGATTTACTAAAACTGGAAACTGCAAAATCTGGTGCAGCTCTGCCAAACCTTAATTGAACAAGCTGAAGTTAGAAGCTAATTGCCTACCATGCACAGCTGCACAGATTCTGAGTGCAGCAGTCTTAGTAAATCTCCCCTATAGGGTTATCTCACAGGTATTGCTATTGATGTTGATTTATGTGACCTAGTTCCCAGGGAGGCAACTTCTACAACCCAGAGGATCTCCACTGCTTACTTGGCTTGTAGTGTAATGTACCAAAAATGGAAATTGAAGCACTACACCTCTGCTAAGAGATCCTGATACAACTTTATTCCAATGAAAGTCAGGGGGACAATCCAAAAAGTAGCCAATGCGTATTGGGGGTCCAAGACCACCCCCTTCACCAGGGCTCAAAAAAAAAAGAGAAAAAAAAGAAGAACATCTCCATATCAATCTGATATCAATTCAATACCCATATTTAAAACCAAATATCCAATAACTAATAATACTTGAAGTATAAAAATTAATGTCAGGTAGCATTAAATAGATAATCCACATACAAGAACCTTAGACAATTGTGAGAACATAATAATAAATATTATATAATAATTTGATACCATCTTGATTGCATGCAGTACAATCGATTTGTACTGTCTCCTTTGGATCCACCACTAATGGATTGGATTGCTTGGGTAATGTATGACACTTTTCCCTAATGGGTAAATGACTGAGGCTCTCTAACCCTCCAGTTCCAGAAATTAGCCTCAATTGATATATACATGCACAATTTAAAATTAAAAAGAAGGGCTGCTGTGAGGATGTGTTTTCCAATACTCTGTACAGACTACTATACGCTCATGTACCAAATATTTTAGACTTGTATGGAAGTTGTGAGCATTTGGTACTGACACAAGCCTTGTCAAGTAAATCATTTGAACATTAATAGAATCTGCTTGATATATGTCCCGTCTTGTGTTATGCAGTAAGACCACAAGCAAATGGGAATGAGTAATATTGCCACTGCCGTGATAAGCTGCTGCAAAGGACAAAAAGCTCCCAAGGCGACATTCTCTGTACATCCACATGCTTTAAAAAACAATGCCGTTAGAACACCATCTCCTTCACGCTGTCTCCGTCACAGCTCATTCATGGCTTATCATTGCTCAATCTTGTATTTTGTAGAATATTAAAGTTCCTACACTGCGTTATGATCACTTTTAGAATTTTGAAAGATGTTCTCTCGTTTTCAATTCTATACATGTTCCGTATATTCAGCACAGACCTGTCCAACTTACAGTAATTTTTATTTTTTAACTACTTGCTTACTGGGCACTTAAACCCCCTCCTGCCCAGACCAATTTGCAGCTTTCAGTGCTCTCACACTTTGAATGACAATTACTCAGTCATGCAACACTGTACTCATATGATTTTTTGTCCTATTTTTCATACAAAAAGAGCTTTCTTTTGGTGGTATTTAATCACTACTGTGTGTTTTTTTGTGCTATAAATGAAAAAAGACCGAACATTTTGAAAAAAAACAAAATTTTCTTCGTTTTTGTTATAAAATTTTGCAAATTAGTAATTTTTCTTCATAAATTTTGACCACAATTTATACTGTTACATGTCTTTGGTAAAAATAACCCAAATTAATGGATATTATTTGGTCTGTGTGAAAGTTATAGTCTACAAGCTATGGTGTTAATCATTGAAAATTCAACTATGACCAAAGGACATAAGCCGCGCTGAAATATCAAAAAGACACATCCAATGAGCATCAAAACAGCCTATAATCATGAAACAATCATCATTTGCAGATGTTAAATAAACTAACACCCTGTGATAGGTGACTGTCCATAATCATAAAAGTAAGGTTCCAGTTCAAACAGGACACTTTTTCTTAGGCGCTTTCATCCACCATTCACCGTGTGAGCATGCAGGTGCCCGACTTCCCCCAAAAGATGGACCCTTACCGCAACTTAATGCTAAGCACTTCTCATGTTCCACCAACAGCGCTTGTTAGTGCTAACCCTGCACTTTGAGATGTTGACTAAGGTGCATTTCCTCCAGCAAGCGTCCATATGAAAGTGAAGACAAGGTCCAGGACATAGTGTAAAACTGCATACGCTATTTATTTCACAGCACACATTAAAAACATGTCCCCCTTGTGTGTGTGCACTCTTACCAGAATTCAAAGGATAATACACGAACAAGCATATGCAGACGCCAACCGTCCTCTGACTCATTCAGGCTCTGTAGCTTGCCGCTGTCCTTTCCTCACTCTCCTCCATCCAGCGGGGAGAAAAGCGTACAGGATGTCTGCTTGTGGGTGTTGACGTACTGCCCAATCACAGTGGAGAAACCATTATTGGCAAGCACACAGGTAAGACGTTTCTTGTAGTTGGTGACCGGGTTTGCACACATCCCAGGAGGGATTTTGGTCCACTCTTCTTTACAGATCTTCTCTAAATCCTTAAGGTTTCTTGGCTGTCTCTGGGCAACTCAAAGTTTCAGCTCCCTCCAAAATTATGGAGGGATTAACTATGCCACTCTGTGACCTTAATGTGCTTCTTCTTGAGCCACTCCCTTGTTGCCTTGGCGGGGGAGGGAGCAAACACTGCACCCACATACACCCCCCAGGCCGGTCAGGTACGGAGCACATACCCCATCTATGATGGGCATTACAGGCAGCTTCCCCTTCTCTCTGCTGCGGGCATCACGGGCCGCAGGCATCATGGCAGTGGCGTCACTAGGGTTGGCATCACCCGGTGCAGTAAAACATGGTGTCACCCCCTCCACCAAGTATAGTAGCCCCTCAGTACAGGCCCCCTCCCTCGGTACAGACCCCACTATCCACTAAGTATTGACCCCCTCTGTCAGTATAAACCCCCACTTCCCTTGGTACAGACCCCCCTCTCCAGTAAGTATAGACCCCCTCAGTAGAGACCCCCCTCTACAGACCCCCCTCTCATTACAGACCCCCTCTCATTACAGACCCCCTCTGTCTCCCCCAGTTATGAATCACCTATCACCCCAGACATGGCTCCCTCCCCCGGACATGACTCCCCGATGATATGAACCACCTCCCCCACTGTGGTACAAAATGACGTGGCCCACTACGGTTGGGATCACTGCGGTGACGGTACTACGGACGCCGGGCACTACGGGCGTCGTCTCTCTTCCCCTTCGACGGACAT
>BLSH010008728.1:23380-53220 GCA_018402905.1 Glandirana rugosa | reverse complement strand
ACAGACCCCCCTCTCCAGTAAGTATAGACCCCCTCAGTAGAGACCCCCCTCTACAGTAAGTATAGTTCCCCCTATGTACAATCCCCCTTCACCAAGCATAGTCCCCCCTCATTACAAACCCCCCTCTCATTACAGACCCCCTCTCATTACAGACCCCCTCTCATTACAGACCCCCCTAATTACAGACCCCCCTAATTACAGACCCCCCTCTCAGTACAGACCCCCTGTCCACTAGGTATAGACTCCCTTCCTCAGTACAGACCCCTTCACCAAATATAGTCCACCTCAGTGTAGACCCGCAGCAGCAGTAATAGTGTGATCGAGGAGTTTCACTCTGGGCTAGTGCAGCACCAGCATCTTGCAGCTGAAAAAAGCACTGCCTCTGCGACTCCGGACTCTTGCATAGACAATGTCCTGGGGATGGTGTCAACCCTCTGCAGGCTGCACCCCCCACTCCCCCATAGCGACGCCACTGCATCACAGTACTAAGTCATGTTTTGTTTGGGGATCAAATACTTATTTTACTCACTGAACTGGAATTCAACTTATAATATTTGTATCATGTGTTTTTTTTTTTTCTGGATTTTTGGTTGATATTCTGTCTCCATCATTTAAAATACTCCTAGGATAAAAAATTATAGACCCTTTATTTGTAAGTGGGCAAACTTTCAAAATCTGCAGGGGATCAAATAGTTATTTTCCCCACTGTACGTATACTAGGGCCAATTTATACAGAAGCCAATTGACTTTCCAGCACGTCTTTGGAGTATGGGAGGAAACCCATGCAGACACAGGGAGAACATGCAAACTCCAGGCAGAAAATAACCTAGTGCTGCTAGGCAGCAGTGCTAACCACTGTGTATTTGGCAGTGATGTCACTGGAAAAGGAAAAGCATGCTTCAAACTTTTTTTTTACGTGTTGGGTAGAGTAGGGAAGGTCTTTTGTTTAGGGTTTGTGACCTACTGGGGAGAAATTCCCTGGCTCTGTTATTCCTGGTGGAAAAAATGATAGGAAAAACCAGAATTTACAGTTGCCCCTAAAACAGGCAGTGTGGGGATATAATCCAATAGGGATATCAGTTCTGGATAAGCCTGATGCCCAAAGCTGGCTATATACTTGTACTGTAAGTGAGAGAAAATTGTGCAAATGGAAGAAAGCCGCAAGCACACCACCTGACCAGCAGTAAACAAAATGTATAGAAAAAAAGTGCTGGGCTAAACAGTCATTGGTTATTGTGAGCAATGAAGGACGTGTTTAGTGAAAACACTTGGTAACTCATAACAAAACCCCTACGGATATACCATAGGTACTTGAATTCAAATTACACAAAGGAATGTGAAAAACAATAACATATATAAAAAAAGTATAAAAATCAAAAGGTAAATATGGAAAAAAGTGTTTAAATATAAGTTTCTAATTAGAAGTCCCAAAATAGTGAAGAAGGATTATAACACAGCTGTTCCTTAGTGGAGTATAGTAATTCCAGGTTCCACAAATCACCAGTGCCAACACCGACAGTAGAGAAATGGATGTCTGCTTACCAGAAAAGTTGGATTCACATGACCATATGGCCAGTTAATCAATCAAGCTTGTGTGGGATAAACCCAATGGGTCTCCGCTGTTTAGTTGAACTTGTTGGAACCAATATAGGCAGCTATTCCATTCAGCCCACAATGGGAGGAGGGAAGAAACAAGTCAGGTTATCCACAATCTTTTCCAGTTGAAATGGCTTTTCTGCTCAGCCCACAGCAAGGAGAACAGAAAAACCAGCCCACGATAACCGTACCGTCAATGGGTCACATATGGTGAAAAAATGAGGAAAGACTCCACATAGTGTAAGTCCGTAAAAAGAAACCCCCTTTTTTTTGATACAGATGTGCACAATATAATATAAAAAGCCGGCATACAAAAGGTTAAAATCAAAAATAAAATAAAGAATACTGTGAACGTTACCCAAGCCTCACCCGATGCGTTTCACCCTATTGGGCATCATCTGGGGCATGATGGGGCATTTACTTGTACTGTATATACATACACAGTCTGGGTGCAAAGTAAAGAATGTGTATTGAAATAAGGCAGAGACAGTTCACAACAAACCCAGTGGGCAAACAGCTCAACCAGGAACATGCACAAACTCCAGCAGCGTGTAGAGAAGCAGCTTTCAGCCAAACTGACAGCGCCAATTAGGAGTCCCAGAATGCAGTCTGCCCATCTCGTGCCCAAGCGTGAAAAAGTCTAGAGAAGTTGCAAATCATACACTTTCTCTCCTCATCTGGAACCTTTCCTTGCCTCTAGTACTGTCCCTGACAAGCAGGGAACCTGTCCCTACATTACCCACTTGCAAATGTGTGCTGAAACCTGGGGAACCGGGACTTAAAAAGATTCTGCTGACCCAGGTTGGCCACCATGGGTCACCTGGATGGAGTGCAGCCAACCAGAACGCTGTCTCCGGGAAACAGGAAGCCACAGAGGAACCGAGTTTCCCCTGACTTCCTCTCTAGATTGTGATGCTGCTCCTGTCCACCTGCAATGGAAGAAGCGCACTACACCTGCCTAATTTGAAATTTGTCTTTTTAAAAACGTTCTTTCACTTTTCTAATGGTTAGTGGGGTGAAATTGATAGTCCTTTTCATTCACATTGAAGAAAAAGAAAGAAAGATAGTTTTCTCGAGCAAACATATTTTTAACGGTGAATATGATTTTTGAGTTGTTTGGGACATTCATCAAATGCATTGAAGAAGTTTTATACAAATGTTCATACAATCTTTGTAATGTTTCTTTGAACATCTACTAGTGTATGGTCAGCTTTATCTTATTTTTTTTAGAAATTATAGACAGCAAGAATTAAACGTGTGGCCATGCACACACTTTAAATGTCTAGCCAGAGGCTGGAGTGGGTTCTACATCAGGCTGAATTATTTAGCTGCACAACAGTGTGTAAGAATGTCTTGGACTGGAGTGCCTAAATCAAAAGATTGTCTGAAAAGAATTACAAATGGTAAAACAGCTCCCATGTATTTAGTGTGCCTGTAGTTCAACTTAAATATGCAGGGCTGGCTTTTCTCCTAGATATTCTAACAGTGCACAAGGTGAAGGACTCTATTAAGCACAGTTTGTCTATAAAATTGATATATAGTATAATCCAATAATATATTTAGAAAACCAACAATATTTTCCAGAAAGGAAAACACATTGATGGTTTTCCAATTCCTGTAACTGCCAACTATATTTGTATACATTTGAATTGTCTATAGCCATATTTGCACATGTAGGTCCGAAAAAGATTTCTTAAAAATTAATTTCCCGTAATGCGCTTGGAAACTTCCTTGTCAATGTTTTCCTGTTTGTAATACTATTTTCACAGAATTTTTAAAATGTACAGATACAATAAACAACTAAAACTAGGGAAAATATATACCAGATTCTTAGGTTGAGACAATAAATGCTATAAAACAGAACAGTCCAAATGAGAATACCGGCATTTTACAATCAATATAAAATGTATAAACACAGCTTGTTCACATAACAAGACGACAAAGCAATTTTTTAAAGATTTTGTGAACAAAAAATTCAATAGACCTTAGAGCTTAACACGATCTTTGAAAAAGCAGTGGTATGATGGGACCCAGCAGCTTCCAAATATCCAAATAACAGTACTGTATATAGCACCTGTCCTATTTCTTTTTTGCTTTCCTTCTTTTTTACAAGCTGTCAATCTGACTTGGCAAAATGCAAAACAGGTGCTGGAGGACAGATTCTTAAATACAAATCCTATAGCAGCAGCTTTTCTAATCTGAGACTCGGTATATACAATCTCAGTCCTTATAGCAACCTGGCATTAAACCCCAAAGCACATGCACACCTGGAGCCCAGTGGTGGCCGTTGCTGTATATTTTGGGGGGGTGGCGGCAAGCAAGACATCCTGCCACTCTCCTGTTGGTCAGTCGGCCCTGCACTTACAACCCGCCCACCCCCCCGGTTGGTTGGTCGGTCGGTCAGTCAGTTGGCCCCGCACTTACCCTATCTAGGTTGTGGGCAGCTTCAGCTCCTTCCTGCATCTCCTCTTCCTCGGCAGCTACACCCTGAATGTCAGGATTCATGGTGGCTTCCTCTTTGGTGACTTCCCCCCTCCTTCCCTCGGCGAGGCGCCAAATACGATCGCTTCTGTTCCCGGCCAATTGGCTTACTTGAACACAGCATACTTTAATAGACATACAGGGCCTAATTCACTATAATGCCTAATTGGCAAATGCGCATACTTTTAGTCACAATTGGCTAAAACTGGGTACATTTACGCGAAAGTGGAATTCACTATAGCGCTCTTGAAAAAGTAGTCATGAAAGTGAATTCACTTTGAGGTCACAGACAACAGCGACCATCTAAATAAGTAGTCATGGTAGAAGCATGGGAATTGCACATGGAAATAATGCTTAGAGCATAATATGATAGCCTAAATGGTTCTTTAACCACTTCAGCCCCGGAAGGATTTCACACTTTAGGACCAGAGCCCTTTTTGCGATTCGGCGCTGTGTCGCTTTAACTGACAATTGCGCGGTCATGCGACGCTGTACCAAAACAAAATTTGCGTCCTTTTTCCCACATATAGAGCTTTCTCTTGGCGGTATTTGATCACCGATGCGTCATTTCTGATTGCCGCTATAAACAAAAGAAGAGCGACAATTTTGCAAAAAAACCCCAAATTTCATTTTGCTAAAATACAAATCCAAAAAAAAAATATAAAAAAACATTTCTTTCACTCTGGGGGGGGGGCATCGCGGATTGCCGGCAGAGATCGAGTCCGCCGCACCTGCTCCCTGGTCCCCCCGGACACAGTGAGCGCGCGAGCGCACCTCCGATGCCGCGCGTGCGCTTACAGTGCTCGATCTCGCAGCCGCCGTCGTATGACGGCGTTTTGCGATATCGAACCACCTTGTCACCGTCAACCTGCGGTTGGGGGTCGGCAAGTGGTTAATATGTGGTATAATGTTTGAAGATGATCTGCTTTTAAACTGCTTAAAAAATGGATGTGTAAAGAGAAATATGATTGAAAGTTTGAGACGAGATAAATCCTCCCTCTTTCTACAACTATGTTCCAGCACAAGTGCATATACACAGACAAGAAAATAGTCACATTCCTACTCACATTCAGTTTTAACCAAGCGTTATAATTAATTTGCAAATTTGCGGATGCGAAACATGCGTTCACGACTGTGAAAATTGTGCTTTATATAGCTAAATGCAAGTTTCAACCATTGATTCTAATTGTACAACTGTTACTTCCACAAAAAAATACATTTGAATTTTGAGATGAACTGTTTAATTCCAAAAATACCCTATTGTCCTTGTTGGGTTTTTATGTTGCTTCTTATTTCTTTTTTGCTATTTACTAGAATGCTAGTAATGTGTAATGTTTTCATGTTTTTGGAAAATATATTATTCTCTCTCTCTCTCAGTTGTTGCTCTCCATCTCATATAAATCTAAACCAAAACTCCCACAGCTTTCTTCACAAACCACACACAATGCACACAATGCATTTCCAAAGGATCATACTTTTCAGCAAAAAAAAAGTGATATGTGTACCAACAAATATTTAAATTTCATTCCCAAAATTCTGAGGGTAACATCACTATTCTATACTCACACACCAAGAAACACCAAATATCACAAAATGAATCAAGAAACATTCATGACTGAAGTTATATGTGCAAATAAATGTTGTATTTAAGTGTAGGAGTGTTCCATGGGCAAGGACAATAATCGGCCTTAGGAATTCCCCACCAGCACCAATTGCAGCCTCTCACCAAGCATAAAGCATAAAGCACCAAGCATAAAGCCCAAAATCAGAGATGGTTCGATAGCAGCATGCTGACAGTAATCAGCCATAACCAGCCTTCAAAATAAATGGCATATCACAGAAACAGGTTGTTAAATGGCTCTCTGTACTTCCAGAGTATATCAGCATTGATTAACTTATTGCACCCCTGGGACTTAGGACTCTTTGAAACCACAGAGATGGAGGCTCCATGCATGTGGCAGCACAGTGGCTAATGGGTTAGCACTTCTGCTTAGAAGCACTGGGGTCATTGGTTCAGATCCCAAACATGCCACTTCCTGTAGAGAAGTTGTCTGTTCTACATCTATTGTTAAACATAACTCCTGACTGATGTCCTTCCACAAATTAGATATAAATGTAGTATTTGTGTGGAGGAGGGTTCCACCACCTTTGCAAATCTTGCCAGATACACTATCTTGCTAAAAGTATTGGGACACCTACCTTTACACGCACATGAACTTTAATGGTATCCCACTCTTCGTCCGCGGGGTTCAAATTTGATTTGGCCCACCCTTTGCAGCTAGAACAGCTTCAACTCTTCTGGGAAGGCTGTCCAAAAGGTTTAGGAGTATGTCTATGGAAATGTTTGACCATTCTTCCAGAAGCACATTTGTCAGGTCAGGCTCTGATCTTGGATGAGAAGGCCTGGCTCGCAGTCTCCGCAGACCAGATTGTGGTCAGGACTCTGTGCAGGCCAGTCAAGTTCCTCCACCCCAAACATGCTCATCCATGTCTTTATGGACCTTGCTTTGTGCAAGGGTGTGCAGTCATGTTGAAACAGGAAGGGGCCATCCCCAAACTGTTCCCACAAATTTGGCAGCATGAAATTGTGCAGAATGTATTGGTATGCTGATACCTTAAGCATTCCCTTCACTGGAACTAAGAGGCCAAGCCCAACCCCTGAAAAACAACCCCACACCATAATCCCCCTCCACCAAATGATTTGGACCAGTGCACAAAGCAAGATCCATAAAGATATGAATGAGCAAGTTGGGGGTGTAGGAACTTGACTGGCATGCACAGAGTCCTGACCTCAACCCAATAGAACACCTTTGGTAAGGAACTAGAGCAGAGACTGTGAGACAGACCTTCTCATCCAACATCAGTGTCTGACCTCACAAAAGTGCTTTAGGAAGAATGGTCAAACATTCTTATAGACACACTCCCAAACCTTGTGGACAGCCTTTCCAGAAGAGTTGAAGCTGTTATAGCTGCAAAGGGTGGCCCAACTCAATATTGAACCCTACGGACTAAGACTGGGATGCTATTACTGTTCATGTGCATGTAAAGGCAGGTGCCCCAATACTTAGGACAATATATTGTATATTGCTTGTGACACTGAGCATGGCTAGGGACGTAGGGCTGGTTCACACCACAGAGATGCAGGCTACATGTGTGAGGCTGCCCACTGGCTAAGAGGCTAGCTTTTCTGCCTAGCAGCACTGGGGTTGTTGGTTCAAATCCCCAATGTGCCAATGATTGCATTGGTGTTTATATGTTCTTCCTGTGTCTGTGTGTGTTTCTTGCCATGATCCAAAGACGTGCTAGCATTTTATTTGGTTCCTGTCTAAATTGTCTCTAATGTAAGAAAGTTAGTTTTGGACTTGGAAGCTCCTTGCAGCTGGGAATGATGTTAATGTTTGTTAGCACTAATCATACCCAGGGACTTGGACATTTCACATTGTAGGTTTTTCACTGCATAAGTACATATGTTTAGAAAACTGTTACTATGTTTATGTGCATGCAAATGGACTTAGATCTTTGGCATGTTGTTAGAGATTTTATGCATATAGCCAAGGGCTAACACAGTTGGAAATAGTATGTGTTCCTGCTCATCAGGTGCAATCACTTTAGACATACATGAAGAGACAGATTGAATGACACTGGTGGGCGTGTATTTCCATTGGGCATGTGTCTGTGTGCTAACAATCTAACTTATGTTATATAAAGGACTGCATTAGTGGGGGTTTGTTTGGCCTGAGAAGAGGCCATGTTATTTGCTGTGATTTTTGGGGGAGAAGGAATGATATTGTGCATAATGGCAAATGCTCCACTAGGGCTGTTTGGATACTGAAACTCTTGTGCATTTTGTCCATCAAAAGTGGGTTTATGTGGCCATTCTGTCAATGCTGTGTGTATTGTTCTTGTCTGACCATGCATTCATGGGCTGGGAGCATCTGCTGACCTTCTACTTTTTGAAATCATTGCTTAACCTCCCTGGTGGTATGATTATTTCAGATTTTTGGTGCTGAAAGCGGTACCATTATTTTGCATGGAAATTTGGCGTTTTATATTGTAGGCCTGTAATTCTTAGGAATAACTCACTTAAATCTGTCCAAACAAGAGTCTAGTAGACATCCCGGGTATGATAAAGTTTGAAACATGAAATCATAAATTATAATATAATAAATAACTAAAAATAATTATCAAAAATAATAACGCAATAGTAATAAAATGTATTCAATAATGTAATCAAACCAAAAACACTGAAATTTGCTCAGTTGCAGAATTGTCGCTGTCGTCACTTTCAGTGTCTGATGATAAATTTCCCCAAAAATCAGTATCACTCAATTCTGCAAATGATCCTTATTTACGATCGGTGTTTTCTAGCTGATCAAAAACCACTTTTGACGTAAAGGGACACTTTTTGGTTGCCATGGACATTCTCAAGTTTCCAGGCAGAAAGAATGACATTCATAATATAAAAGGGCATGCAGGGCACTGGGCAAACCACTAGGGACAAAGGGGATTTGAAATGATTTCATACAGTAATGTAATCTTACAGATTACAGTGTACTGTATGTATACTGTGTGTTTCACTTTTTTAATTTGCCGCCGGTCTCCGCCCCCGTGTGACGCGACGCTCACAGGGAACGGAGCCCGGCACACAGAGGCATCGAGCGGCGGACACAGCCCGCAGACACGGCGGGGGATATCGCTGGATCCAGTGGACAAGGTAAGTAACGCTGCCTTGGATCCAGCGATGCAATCCCGAGTGTGGCTCGGGGTTACCGCTAATGGTACTGAAATTCCACCCCGAGCCACACTCTCGGGATTACTGCCAGGGAGGTTAATCATGTACACAGAAATGCAGCTTTCCAGCAGAACATACTCACCAATGTATGTGTGTGGAATGTCTTACTAATACCCATAGGAATTATGATAAGATATCATACCAAAACAAGAACCTAACCTCTTCAGCACACCTGCAAGTAAATGATAAAGTTGTTTTGGTGGAGTCTTTTTTTATTTAAGAGCCTGTTCACACAGGGGCGACTTGCACTCCGACTTGAGTCGCCTCAAGTCGCCCCAAGTTGGTTGATATCTGAAATCCCATTGAAGTGAATGGGAGCCATCTTAATGTACACTAATGAAGCCGCTCCAACTTTAAAAAAGGTTCCTGCACGACTTCAAGGCGACTTCTATCTGACTTGTGCCCATAGAATTCAATAGAAGTCGCCTCCAAGTCGGATCCCCATCTATATGAAAACAACTTTACAGTGAAAAGAAAATAATTTATCCAGGGCAACCCCATCCCTCCCTTCTCTGATTGGCCACAGGCAAAGTCCCCTGGCATGAATTTGTGCTGTAAGTCGTCTGAAGTTGCGCTGAAGTCACGCTGGAAGTCGCACTGAAAGTCGCCTAGAAAAGTCAGCCAAAGTCAGATCACGCCTGTGTGAACGCAGGCTTACAGGTCTTGAGAATCGCAGGTAATTAATTCAGCTGGTGGATAGGCAGAGTGTTGTAATGGTCAAGCTGGACCTATGCCTTTGTAATTCACCTGCTGCAATCCCAAGGACACCATTTTTTGTCATAAACTCCCTTAACCAACTCAGCCCCAGAAGGATTTGCCCCCTTCCTGACCAGAGCACATTTTGCGATTCGGCACTGCGTTGCTTTAACTGACAATTGCGTGGTCGTGCGACATTGTACCCAAACAAAATGTACGTCATTTTTCTTCCCACAAATAGAGCTTTCTTTTGGTGGTATACTTTTTGCTATAATGCATATCCCAAAAAAATATGAAAAAACAAATGTATTCCTCAGTTTCCATCAATATATTCTACATATTTTTGGTAAAAAAAAAAAACGAAATAGGCGTATATTGATTGGTTTGCGCAAAAGTTGCCACGTTTACAAACTGTGAGAGTTGATTTATGGCATTTTCACTTTTTTTTTTTTTTTACTAGTAATGGCGGTGATCTGCAATTTTTATCAGGACTGCGATATTGCCATGGACAGTATGGACACTTTTGACACTTTTTTGGGACCATTGACATATATACAGCGATCACAGCAAAAAAAAAAAAAACACAGTTTACTGCATAAATGGCATTGGCAGGGAAAGGGTTAACTTGTAGGGGCGATCTAGGGGTTAACTGTGTTCCCTGGGTGTGTTCTAACTGTATGGGGGCTGGGCTGGCAGGGGCATGACAGGTCTAACTGATCTCGATTAGAGGGATCAGTAGATCTCTGTCATGCCGCCTATCAGAACGGGGAACCGCTGTGTTTACATCGTCGGTTCCCCATTCTTCCTGTGTAGTAGGCAATCGTGGCCCCACTCACGGAGCGTGCAGCGATCACAAGAGCACGCTGGCAGCAGTGCGCGCCCGCCCGCAACTGTGTCTACGCGGACCGCCATTTATAAACGGTGATCTGCGCAGCGGGGCCAACTTGCCGCTATCTTTCTACGCGATCAGCAAGTGGTTAAGTTTCTCAAAAAACATCTTGTTATATGTAGAAATATATATTCGTATATGTGCGAATAAATATTCGCAGTCACGCTTAAAAATTCACCACACAAACAAGCGCGGCCTTTGGTCTGACCCGGAAATTATATCATCGTTGACCCTGAGGAAGTCACGTGTTGTGACGTAATGTGTAGGACATGGCCGGAATGCACGACAGGACGTGGCCGGAACGCACAGCATACCAGAAGTGAAGTGAGAGGCAGAGATCACCACTGTTTACATTATTAACATGCATTTTTATCCTTTTGATGTGAGCAGCCACCTTTTATTTAATAAATGTGAGATGGTATTATGGTTTTACACTATGGGAGCCCTATGGTTTATTTGCTTTCATGTGGTTGACGTGTGAGCGGTAAAAAACAGCACAGCCCTGTGGGAGGTCCTATATGTGTTAGTGGAGACGGTATAGAGACGCTCTTAAAGAAAGAGGCATTCCAATTTATGGGAGTGATGTCAATAAGGCGCAATTTTGTAAAACCAAGGTGAGAGTTCTGAGAGCACGAGTGGGGAAGACACAAGCCGAGAAGCCTCTTTGGCGGTGTGTGAGAGACCCACCAGACCAGCTCCAGCTACACGTTTTGAGCACCTTATTGAACAATTGAATCACTTTGGAGCATGTAGTCACTTTATGAATGATTAATTGGGACTAATATACACAGAAGGATTAAATATATTTGTATTGATTATTTTCATTTAATTTTTTTTTTTTTTTAATTTGAATTTTTTATTGATTTTAATTGACATTACAGCATATGAAATATATCAAATAGGGTAAATGGTTGATAAGAAAACAAACACAAAGATAACTTCTCTGAGAGGACATTTGTAGCAGTTAATGCCTTCATATCCTGAGATATTAGGGCGATTAGCAACAAGCATTCACATAGTTTATTGGTAAATTGTAGTCCACTATTGTTACCTTGTGGCTAAATTTGACCTCCCTTCTCTCACTAGGGAGTACCTGCCACCCCTATGGGTACTCACTGTGGACAGGTTTGGATAGTAAACCATAGAGTTTGGTAAAATAGTGGATGGGTCATTATGAATGATCATTGCGTATATTAGCTCAGAGTATAGTCTGGTTGTAACTATAGTATGTTGTGACATGACAAATCTGTAATGGTTGTGCTTTGCCAAGATAATTTAAGGATTAGGAATAGGAACAGTAACAACAACAATAACAGAAACAATAACAATAAGACCATACCATACTTCTCATGTTATATTTAGTCTTTCCTTTTGTACTAGGAGTTCAATGGGAAGATTGTAAGCCAGCAGTTCCAATTATGCAAGAATTGCTTTTGGGAATTATTCGCTTTGGCAAATGCAAATTCGTGGGAACATTGCATTTTGGTCCTAGAAATAATTTCATCTATATTTGGAGTTAGGTCTTTCCTCCACTTACTCATAATTGCTAGTCTTGCTGCATATAGGATATGGAGTACTACTTTCCTGGTGGTAGGGGGAAACTTTTCTGCCGTCAGGTTTAATAGTGCTAAGGCTGGAGAGGGGTGGATAGTAGTACCAGTGATTGTGGTTATTAATTGGAAGGTTGTTTGCCAAAAGCTTGTTATAGATTGGCATTGCCATAAAATATGTAAGATATGGCCTCTTTGACCACAGTTTCTCCAGCAATCAGATGTGGTATGGTTGTAAATACGGTTCAACCTAGCAGGAGTTAAGTACCAGCTGTAAAGGATTTTGAAGAAGTTTTCCCAGTGGAGTACGCAGTGAGTCGCTTTTAGGCTGTTTTGTACTGCGGAACTCCACTGGTGTTCTGAGAAACTTTCTCCCAAATCTCTTTCCCAATTTTTAATGGCTTGTGTATTTTTCATCAGACTTTCTGTTTGTAATACATTGTACAAACGAGAAATACCTCCTTTAGAGTTCGAGTGACTGTGATAGAAGTCCCAAACATCTTTATTAATAACTATGTCCTGGTAATGGATAGATTGAAAAAGGTGTTTAATTTGGTTGCTTTTAAATACTTCTTCCTTTTTTAGATTTTCTGGGATTGTGTCCCAGGAATAGTACCCTAGAGATGACCAATGTCTGAGGGAAAGGTCAGGGATGAGGAATTCAAGGACTTGGAGTGGAACTTCAGTTATTCGCATTTTGATTTTTTCTTTAGCCCTTATTAACAAATTTCTCCATGCGTTGAGGGAAGCCAGGATTGAGGGGAAATTTCCTAAATGGAGGGGTAAGTTGGAGGCTGCTGCTATCAGTAGATTTTTAAGGGATTTGTTGTTAATCATGTGCCTCTCTAGTAAGACCCACGGTTTTGTGGAGTGGGGGTCAGTCCATTCTTTGAGTTGTACTAAGAGGGATGCCCTATAGTAGTCTATTAGTGAGGGGGTGCTCATACCTCCTTTAGATTTGTGTTTAAGCAGTGTGGAAAAAGCTATACGAGGGGTTTTACCCTTCCATATATATTGTTTGATGAGTGTGTTAAGCTTGTTGAAGAATTCGTTGGGAAGCATAATGGGTATTGTTCTAAAAATGTAGAGGATTTTTGGGAGGATTACCATTTTAAAGGTGGCAATGCGACCGAGCCAAGATAGGAAAGGGTTGTTTAGTTTAGTCAGTTCCGTTTTGACTATACCTAGTAATTTTTTGTGGTTAGCGTTATAGAGGGATTGAGAGTTACTTGTTAAGTGTATTCCCAGGTACTGTATGTCTTTGGAATCCCAGTTGCATTGAAAAATTTGCTTCATTTTTGTTTTAATGTTTTTATTTAGATTTAGGGGCAAAGCTTGGCATTTGGATATATTGATCTTGTAAAAGGAAATATCACCGTATTCTAGGATTAATTTGTTTATTGCTGGAATAGAGGTGTCCAAATTTGTAAGGGTCAGGATTACATCGTCAGCGAAGAGGCTAATGGAATAGGACTTTCCTGCTACTTCAATTCCAGTTATATCGGGGGGCTTCTCTTATCACTGTCGCTAGGGGTTCCATTAATAACGAGAATATTATAGGGGAGAGGGGGCAACCTTGACGTGTGCCATTTGAAATGGGGAAGTCATCTGAGAGAGAAGACGATGTGTAAATTTGAGCTGAAGGGTGCGTATATAAAGCTGCTATGGCAGACTTGATAAAACCTGAAAAGCCAAATTTTGAAAGAGTTGTTTCCATGTACCCCCAGTGAACTCTATCAAAGGCTTTTTCAGCATCTAGGGCTATAAATGCAGCTGGGATCTTCCGGTCTTCCACTATTTTTTGTAGGTTTAAAACTTTGCGTGTGCCATCAGGTGCTTGTCTATTCAAGACAAAGCCTACTTGGTCTTGATTGATTAAGTTTGGGGTAATCGGGGCTAATCTATTAGCTATCAGTTTGGCATAAATTTTAATATCTGTATTTAGCAGGGATATCGGTCTAAAATTTTGTGGTGAGTCTGTGGGTTTTCCAGGTTTAGGTATAGTAACGATTATTGCTTTAAGCATTTCTTTGGGGGGGGGGGTTTTGGAGGAGGCTATGGTGTTGAATAGTTCTAAAAGGTAGGGTAAGAGTGTTTCTTTAAAGGAGCGGTAATATTCAGCTGATAGCCCATCCGGGCCTGGAGTTTTATTCAGGGCTAAACTTTTAAGGACTGATGCAATTTTGTTGGAGGTGAATGGGGCATTCAAGTTTTGTAATTGTTTTTCCGTAATTGTGGGTAGGTTCAAGGGGTCTAGGAACTCATCAATTTTTTCCTGGGTCGGTTGGGGAGTCTTGGAATCTGTGTTTAAATTATATAGGGCGCTGTAGTATGTCTTAAAGATGTTCGCTATGTCCTTCGGGTGGTGCGTCAGTTTCCCCGATAGAGGATCTTTCATAGAACATATTCTAGATTTTGCCTGTTTAATTTGGATTTGTCTCGCTAATGTCTTGTTAGCTTTGTTGCCGTACAGATAGGAGGAGGTTTTAAAATATCTAAGTGTTTTTTCGTGGTTTTGTAATAAGAGATGTTTCAATTCTGTTCTGAGCTGGTTAAGGTTACTTATATTTGTCTGTGTGATTTTTTTTTTATTAACATCTTCAAGGATTTTAATTCTTGTTAGGATGTTATTTATGGTTTGGGTTTTCCTTTTTTTTTCCCTAGATGCAGCCTGTAGTAGAATTCCTCGTATATAAGCCTTGTGTGCACACCAGACATTAGTAATATCTCCTTGGTTTGAGTAATTGAAATCAAAAAATTCATTGAGATGCTTGGAGATTCCTTCCCTGTGTGATGTCTGCTGGAAAAGGGATGTATTATTGCGCCAAAGGATATTGGGCCTGTCATTGGTTTGTTCTGAGATGCTTATAGTAATTGGAGCGTGGTCTGACCACGTAATGGCTTCTATAGTGGCGGTTTGCACTCTATAAAGGGTGGATAGATCTGTAAGAGCTAGATCGATTCTGGAATATGATCTGTGTGGAGCTGAGAAAAAGGTGTAGTCTCTCTCGTCTGCATGTAGACACCGCCATGCATCATATAGGGACTCTACATGCAGAAAGTTTTTGAGGGACGATTTATGTCTATGGGTCTTTTTTGAGGAGTCCAGCGAGACATCAGGGACAGCGTTAAAATCCCCAAGCATTATCAAGTGACCTTTACGTTTCAGGTTCACTTTTTTGATTAGATGCCTGAAAAATGGTATTTGCCCTTTGTTTGGGGCGTATAAAGAGACAATTGTATAGGGTACATTATTTAGAGTACAAATTAATATGATATAGCGACCATTAGAGTCAATGAAACTTTCCTGGAGAGTGAAGGCAATATTACTGCTGATTGCAATAAGGACTCCATTTTGTTTTTTATTTGCGTTGGAGAGGAAGATGTTAGGGTATTTCTTATGGGTACAAGATGGGGCTTTGCCATTCAAAAAATGGGTCTCCTGAATGCAAATGATGTCTCCATTCAGTCTTACAGCTTCTGACCAAAGCAGTTTTCTTTTAAATGGGCTATTCAGGCCCTTAACGTTCATGGATAGAAATTTAATGGTCATGAGGAGTGTTTGGTTTGCTGGGAGATGTAGTTAAGGCACAGTAACAGGTAGTGAGGTTTGTGGAGGGTGCCATAGTTACATACCATTTGGTGGATGTTTCTATTGATGTTTCCACCGGGAGATAAGCGGCAGGAAGAGTTGGGGCCATTTCATCTTGACCGGGGTAGATTCTTCGGAAGGAGAGATGATGGAGCAATTCTTGATCGAGGAGTCGGTATGGACTGGAACAGACACGGTAATAAGGAACAACATAATAGTAAAGGTAGAATGAGAGAGAAAACAAAAACATGGGTTGTAATTCTGGGGTAATACCCAAGTAAGTAACAGAGTAACAGAGTAAACTGTGGATGATCTGTGGGGGTGAATGAGAGAACGCTCTTATCCAAGTGGATAGGTAGTTCTGTCAGGCCGGATAGCAGTCAGGGCAGACGGGCACACTCAGTAGCTAAGGCATGGTGAGCTTTCTGTGAGTATGGTTATCATTTAGACCATTCTTGTCTGAGTTTGGTGGGGCCAGAATGCTTTGTTTGTGGGTCTTCATATGGCAGGATCCCCCATTACTTCAAGTATTTTAAACCTGTTTCCAGGGAATGGATGGTGTACATCCTGTCGCGATAGGTGATGATCAGCTTTGAAGGGGTGCCCCATTGGTATTTGATTTCGTGGTTTCTTAGCGCCTTAGTGATAGTAAGAAGCTTTCTTCTGTGCTGTATTGTAGCCTGGGAGAGATCGTTGAATAAAGTTATTCCCTTATACTGGTCAGTTAGTGGGGGGTTTCTGCGGATGGAGCGCATTGCTTCCTCCTTGACATGGTAGTAATGTATTCTCACTAGAACATCACGGGGAGTGGAGGCTGGTAGAAAGGAAGGTTTAGGGAGTCTGTGGGCCCTGTCAATAGTAAGTTCAATTTAGTTTGCTTCAGGGACTAGTAGATGCAGTAGATGGTGAATGTATTTGTGCAAGTCTGCATTGACCACTGTCTCTGGTACTCCGCGGAATTTAATATTATTCCTGCGACTGCGGTCCATATCAGCGATTTTGGCCGCTAAACGCTGCATGTCGCTTTGTTGTTCCTGGTATACATCCACTAGGCTGTTGTGTGCTGTGTAGGCCTCATCTAGTTTGTCCTCCACGTGTGTCACTCTGTGTTGTAGTTCCTGTATGTCTTGTTTAATAGGGCGCAAGGCCTTCTTCATGTCTAGATGCATAGAATCTCTTAAGGAGATAAGCATTTCTTTCATGTCTCCTATAGAGACAGGTTGTGAGGAAGAAGGGAACTGCTCCAGCGTTACCTGTGGAGAGGGGTCTGAATCTACTTCTTCTTCCATGTCAGATTGATCGTCTGTAATAGCGCTCTGTCTCAGTTTTTTATGCTTCATAGGGCTGCGGGTAGTAGGGCTATCTGGGGGGGTTCTAGCAGTGTCCCCTGGAGTTGTGTTGTGTATAGCCGTACATACCGAATCCTGCGAAGAGCTGGATGAGGAGCTGGGGCCTTCCGGCGCTGCAGCCTGCTGTGCTCTCGGTCCGCCATCTTGGTGTCCCTTGTCGCTCCTTGCTGAGAAAAAGTCTGTTAATTTTTGCGGCGCCGAGCGCTGGGAGCCGCGTTTTCTTTGTTCCCCTGGCGGGGGATGGAGTGGGGTGTCTGCAGACATCGTTTCGTGGGTCACCTACGGTGTTGTATCAGTCGCTGTATGCCCGCTGCTCCGGAGCTCCTTCACCGTGCGGCCGTCACTGTTGTCGGCTAGCCACGCCCCTCTATTTTCATTTAATTTATATATGTACCATGATCCATTTACAGATTTACTCCATGGCACTGAGTCACTTTATGGTTTAATTATCTGAGATCACTATTTACATATAGAACTGTCTTGTATGAATTCTATTATTACACTTTTATAGACTTATATGAATTTTTGCACTGAAGCACTTTATACTGGATATTTTGTATTACGATCACTTGTATTGATGTGGCACATATATTATTTTGGCCCATTATCATTATAGTGATTGTGCAGTATCACCCCTTTCCAGTCTAGATCTCGGTCATACCGCCTGTCAGAACGGGGAACTGCTGTGTTTACATTGGCGGTTCCCCATTCTTCCTGTGTAGTAGGCAATCACGGCCCCACTCACATAGCGTGCGGCGGTCACAAGAGCACACTGGCGGCAGGACGCGCCCGCCCGCAACTGTGGCTTCACGGACCGCCGTTTATAAATGGTGATCTGCGCAGCGGGGCCAACTTGCCACCGTCTTTCTATGCGAGGCGATCAGCAAGTGGTTGCGTTTCTTAAAACATATCTTGTTATATGTAGAAATATATATTCATATATATGCAAATAAATATTCGCAGTCACGCTTAAAAATTCACCACACAAACAAGCACGGCCATCGGTCTGACCTGGAAATGACATCATCTTTTTCACCCGAAAGTGATTGTGCTGATGTGGATAACCATACAGGTGAACTTAACGAGGTACCTCTTTAAGCAGTGGATCCCCCCTCTCATTCCCACAAAATAGCACAGCCCGGTCAGTGTATGTTCAGTTGTCCCAGCTGTTTGTAGCTGTTCGGTGTGCCCCTATGACAGCCCAAGTATCAACATGGGGACAAGTTGCTTTGGTGTGAAAAGCACAGATCCCCCTGCACCAAAGCAACCATACTCCCCATGTTAAGGGCATGTAGCCTGGTACAGTTCAGGAGGGGGGGGGGGGCGCTCGCTCCCCCCCATCCTGGCCAGCCAGGTTGCATGCTCGGATAATGGTCTGGTTTAGATTTTAGTGGGGACCCCATGTCAAATTGTTTTTAATTTTGGCGTGAAGTTCCTCTTAAAATCCATACCAGACCTGAAGGGCCTGGTATGGACTGGGGGGGGGGGCCCCTACGCAAATTTTTTCAGTGTTTTTTTGTATATTGCCGGGAGCCAGCAATACATTACAGCCACAATTTTTAAATGGCAATTTTTCCTTTACAAATGTCATTTTGCTGTGGCACTGTTCTAAACATCACAGCGGTGTGCCCTTTTACAGACAAACTTAGGGGACCCCACAGGCACATTATTTAAAGGAATATTTCATTTTTATTGTTTCACTTTAAGCATTATTAAGCATTATTAAAATCACTGCTCCTGAAAAAACGATTGATTCAAAAACGTTTTTGCATTGATACATGTCCCCTAGGGCAGGACCCGGGTCCCCATACACTTTTTTATGGCAATAACTTGCATATACGCCTGTAAAATGAGCACTTTTGATTTTTCATGTTCGGATCCCATAGACTTTAATGGTGTTCAAATGTTCGGGCAAATTTTTTGTCTGTTTGCATGTTCTGGTGCGAACCGAACCGGGGGGTGTTTGGTCCATCCCTAATGATTACACTGGCACTGACTGTTGCCAGAAGGATCGGGTATCACCATTCCCCTTGTAGAAAGTAATAGTGTGTCCAGGTGCTCTCGGCTTGGATGAGTGGGCGGGTCCTTCTCTTCTGTTGTGACCCGTCCATCTTATCTCTATTCTGGATAGCATTGAGTATAGTCCTGCTTTATACTCCCTGACTAACCAGTCAGAGCGATATGAGCGGTGAACCAGAAGTGACGTCAGTGGAACGCACTTCCGCTCACACTTCTGGGTTAGGAAATACTGCATGCGTTCCACACTAACGTGGGATGCTAGATGCAGCAAACATATTGAATATCTGCAATCGAGTATAGAGGATGACTGTACCTCACTACTGGATTTGCGGTAGGTGGGGATTTAACACAAAAGACACCGCCAAAGACACTGCTGAGTGTCAATATTAAAATAGATGGGCCCGGGGCTTTTTCAGTAGTGATATGAACATGCAATGTCAGAGAGGCTGCAGTTACTGGGGTTTATGAATGACCTGGGCATATGAATTGGGAGTTGATGGTGTAACCTATTGTACACATATATATAGTAATTTATGGTTTTGGATGGTGCATGTCAACAATCATGTCTGAAACATACCGCCTATTGTTTATATGAGTGTGTGTGTATATATATATATATATATATATATTTGCCTAAGTGGTGCTATAACCTGATTGGGTTGTTGTGCCTTTCCCCATTTTGAGGGGGAGTGGCATTTCTATTAGGACCCAGCATACCTATGTGCATATATATGTGGGGTAGGCCTCTTAGTCTGTAGGCTCTGAGGAAGAAGGTTCGCTCTAAAAACGTGTCAGCCTGGCCACATGGACACCGTCAGGCCTCCCTGCTGAGGTGGAGCTTCGAAGTGGAGGCGTTGTGTTCACTTTTTAACCTTGTTGTGCCTTTTTAATTGCTCTGTTTGTGAGTATATTTTTATTTGATTATTCTTGAATAAACCTTTTAAACCATATTGCACTAGGTCAGTGCGCCCTTCTCTTGTTTTTTCTTTTGCGATTCACTGATAATTTGAATTAGACTCCATTTGCACTTGTGTGACCTTAAAGTTGTGCAAATTTTCTGTGAATTGAAGCAATGCCTGTGTAATCCTGAGGTCTAGGGACCTCAAGTTGCATCAAAGTCGAAAAAAAGTAGTGCCTGGGCTACTTTGAAGTTGGTGCGACTTCAAGTTACACAGATATGAATGGTTATCATTGGGAATCATGGACTACAACTTGTCATGGGAATCTAAAGTCCAAATTTGCAGGAAAAGTTGCACAAGTGTGAAAAGAGGCTAAGCTCCTTTCACACTTGTGTGACTTTTCCTGCAACTTTGGACATCAGAATCGAATGACAAGTCGTACATTATGATTACCATTCATACCTGTGCAACTTTAAGTCGCACAGAATTCAAAGTAGTCCCTGCACTACTTTGGTCCAACTTTCATGCGACTTGAGGTCCATAGACCTCAAGATTACACAGGCATTGCTTCAAGTCACAGCAAAGTTGCACAACTTTAAGGTCACACAAGTGCGAATGGGGCCTAATTCATTAGTCTCCTTTGCTCTCATTTTACAGAAGTAGTCCTGCTTGCGGTTCAAGGTGGGAGAAAGCCATCTTCATGTCCTCCACTCGCCTTCATTTGTGGAAAGTAAATTGTTGTCTCCGCTGCTGAAGAAATTGGTAAGTGGTTGCCACATCCCTAATTGATAGAAATAACGAATTCCCCCAATAAGTGGGATTTTAATGGTAACAATCACTTCCACTTGTCTTGCTAAAGGTGTAGAGTGGAACGTTGCCACCTGTATTGGGGGACCTTCGTGGGGGTCCAGCTTGCCCCCGGGTCTGAGGGAATCACACCGCTAGCGGCCGGTCTCGTCACCATCATGTTGGGATCATGTGAACATCTTTTACCTGAATACTGAGTTTGTTTGAATAATATTCATCTTTTTCATGGGTATTTGTGAGACTTTAAGAGATGGCTGTTTTGTTTTTAAGGTTTGTACTTCCGTCATGTTCCAACATTTTCTCCTTTATTTCTAATATAGAAGGACTTAAAACACTGAAATTCAATACTCCATTATTATACCCCTGAGGCAAGGAGTGTGTCCTGAAATGTCGGGTTGTGGAGATATTATTCTTGCAAAGTTTGGAGTTCAGTTGTAACCACTGTTATTCAATATGTCATTATGTGGTTTTAACCTTCGAGCCCACTCATGTTGGGATGGAGTCTCTACATTTTAATATTTCAATAAATGATTTTTTAACAAGACAAGTGGAAGTGATTGTTGTCATTTGTGGACAGTGAATATTTTGTGATACAAGACAAGAACTGGCATCTACAGTTGTATGCAAAAGTTTAGGAACCCCTGATAATTTCCATGATTATCATTTATAAATATTTGGGTGTTTGGATCAGCAATTTAATTTTGATCTATTAAATAACTGAAGGACACAGTAATATTTCAGTAGTGAAATGAGGTTTATTGGATTAACAGAAAATGCGCAATATGCATAAAAACGAAATTAGACAGGTGCATAAATTTGGGCACCCCAACACAAAAATCACATCAATATTTAGTAGAGCCTCCTTTAGCAGAAATGACAGTCTCTAGATGCTTCCTATAGCCTGTAATGAGTGTCTTGATTCTGAATGAATGCAGGGCTGGTGCAAGGATTTTTGACACCCTAGGCAAAACCTAATTTTGCAGCCCCCCTTTTGGCTCTGCCCCTGACCCCACCCCCTTTGCCCTGTCCATGTATACGATGGAGGTAGCGGAGGTGGAGATTTTTGCAGCGCCTCTCTACCTATTTCTTTAGCTGTGGTCCCGCAGGCCTGTGCCTCTGGACCCAGCCTCATTTTACCGCCCTGGTGTGCTGCTAGCCACGGCTCTCCACTGACATGAGTGATCGATGCAGAGAAGGGACGAATCAAGAGTGGCTGGGCGCCCCTGGGTGGCAGTGCACCCTAGGCGGCCGCCTACTCCGCCTAGTGGTAGAGCCGGCCCTGGATGAATGTATTTTGGACCATTCCTCCTTACAAAACATCTCCAGTTCAGTTAGGTTTGATGGTTGCCGAGCATTTACAGCCCGCTTCAAATCACCCCACAGATGTTCAATGATATTCAGGTCTGGGGACTGGGATGGCCACTCCAGAACATTGTACTTGTTCCTCTGCATAAATGTCAGAGTAGATTTTGAGCAGTGTTTTGGGTCGTTGCCTTGTTGAAATATCCAGCCCCGGCGTAACTTCAACTTTGTGATTGATTCCTCAACATTATTCTTAAGAATCTGCTGATATTGAGTGGAATCTATGCGACCCTCAGCTTTACCCAGATTCCCAGTACCGGCACTGGCCACACAGCCCCACAGCATGATGGAACCTCCACCAAATTTTACTGTGGGCAGTAAATGTTTTTCTTGGAACACTGTGTTCATTTGCCGCCATGCATAATGCCCCTTGTTATGACCAAAATTAAGCTGGCTTGTCCAAATGTGTGTCCGCATACCTCAAGCGACTCCATTTGTGGTGTGTGTGCAGAAAAGGCTTCTTTCGCATCACTCTCCCATACAGCTTCTCCCTGTGCAAAGTGCGCTGAATTGTTGAACGATGCACAGTGACACCATCTGCAGCAAGTTGATGTTGTAGGTCTTTGGAGGTGGTCTGTGGGCTGTTTTTGACCGTTCTCACCATCCTTCACCTTTGGCTCTCCAATATTTTATGTGGTCTGCCACTTCTGGCCTTAACAAGAACTGTACCTGTGGTCTTACATTTCCTCACTATGTTCCTCACAGTGGACACTGACGCCTTATATCTAAACCACAAGAGAGTTGTTTTGAGACCCCCATGTTACCACTCTTCAGAGGAGAGTCAAAGAGAACAACAACTTGCAATTGGCCACCTTAAATATCTTTTCTCATGATTGGATGCACCTGTCTATGAAGTTCAAGGCTTAATGAGCCCACCAAACCAATTGTGTGTTCCAATTAATCATTGCTAAGTAGTTACAGGTATTAAAATCAACAAAATGACAAGGATGCGCAAATTTATGCACCTGTCTAATTTCGTTTTGATGCATATTGCACATTTTTTGTTAATCCAGTAAACCTCATTTCACTACTGAAATATTGCCACATGGTGCAATAAGCCATGGCTGGCGAAGAGCAGGGACTTGACCCTGGACATTTGACCTTGCTGCCTCCTTCTATGGCTGGGTTCACACTAGAACACACAGCGGCTCACCGTTTCAGGTCTGATTTCAGCCCCCCCTTCCTGAACCATACCAGGCTACATGCCCTCAACATGGGGAGTATGGGTGCTTTGGGAGAAGGGGGCTCTGCCCCCCCCCACCTCAAAGCACCTTTCCCCATGTTGATGGGGACAAGAGCCTCTTCCCCACAAGCCTGGTCGGTGCTTGTGGGGGTCTGCAGGCAGGGGGGCTTATCGGAATCTGGAAGCCCCCTGTAATAAGGGGACCCCCAGATCCCGCCACCCCATGTGAATAGGTTTGGGTTACATTGAAGATTGATTGAAGATTGAAGATGAAGAGAGGAAGCAAGAAGACTAAAAGAAGAAGCAGAAGACCAGAAGAAGGACCGGGCCAGGAGAAGATGGAGGAAGAAAGAAGAAAGAACTATTTTACAAAATAAAGGACTTGTCAAAAACTGCCTCTTGTTTTTTTTTACATTAGACTCCTTTTTTGATGAATGGGTAGGGGTACAATGTACCCAAAACCTATTCACATGGGGGGGGTCGGGATCTGGGGGCCACCTTATTAAAGGGCCTTCCAGATTCTGATAAGCCCCCTGCCTGCAGACCCCCACAACCACCGGCCAGGGTTGTGGGGATGAGGCCCTTCTCCCCATCAACATGGGGACAAGGTGCTTTGGGGGCAACCTCAAAGCATCCTCCCCATGTTGAGGGCATGTGGCCTGGTATGGTTTGGAGGGGGGGCTCGCTCATCCCCACCCCCTCCTGCCATGCTAGGGCTGCGTGCTCGGATAAGGGTCTAGTTTGGATTTTGGGGGGGGGCCTCACGCCATTTTTTTTATATGGTGCGGAGTTCCCCTTAAAATCCATACCAGACCTGAAGGGCCTGGTCTGGATTTTGGGGGGAACCGCACGTCATTTTTTTCTTTAATTTTGGCACGGGATTCCCCTTAATTCCATACCAGTCCTAAAGAGCCAGGTTTGGATTTTGGGGGGAACCGCACGTCCTTTTTTTATTTTGGCACGGGGTTCCCCTTAAATTCCATACCAGACCTGAAGGGCCTGGTTTGGATTTTGGGGGGAACCGCACGTCATTTTTTTTTAATTTTGGCACATGCCCTGCTGTTGTAAAATAAAAAAGTATGTGATGACAAGCCCCAGTCAAACGGGTGGTAAAAAATTGGGCCTTGGGTGTTGTCGGTGCCAGAACACTGTAACCCCTTATAGTTACTCTTGTTGGGCGCAGGAACGGGCCCTGCTGTTGTAAATTAGTGTAACTACTTAATGCGAATCCCTGTTTATAAATGGTGGCTGCTTTAAGTGAAAGTATCAGGGTATAGTCTTCAGCTACAGGTGAGGATAACAGCCGATCCAGCTCGGGAGCGGCTTGGTCGTTATCCCAGGCAGCGAGAGGGGACATCCCCCCTCCCACCACTGTCCGCTGCTCTTCTCAGGCCTCCCGTCCCACCGGGAGACTGGAGCTCCGATCCGGCACGTCCGCCGGCTGTGTGGAGTCCCTGTGGAAGCCGGAATCGGCTTCAATCGGGACTCCTTTGTACATTTCTGAAAGCAACGTTATAACATTACTTCCAGTTTACTCGGCAGCTAACGGCACCGGTTTTAAAAAAATGACAGTATTCAGAATTGACGTTTTTGGCGATCTGCATACTGTGAAGTGTAAAGGAGGAATGGGGGGTATTTTAGACCTCCCATACTTCCATAAAGAGTACCTGTCACCATATATTACTATCACAAGGGATGTTTACATTCCTTGTGATAGCAATAAAAGTGATCAGATTTTTTTTTTTAAAGGAACAGTGTTAAAAGAAAAAATATAATAAAACAAAATTTAAAGTGCCACCCTCCCCGCGAGCTCATGTAGCAAAGAAAATGCATACGTAAGTCGCACCTGCATATGAAAACAGTGTTCAAACCACACATGTGAGGTATCACCGCGATCACCAGAGTGTCAGCAATAATTCTAGCAAAAGACCTCCTCTGCACCTCTAACCTGGTAACCGTTAAAAAATTGAAAACGTCGCCTATGGAGATTTTTAAGTACCGGAGTTTGTTGGCATTCCGCAAGTGTGCGCAATTTTCATCCGTGTCATGTATGGTATCTCTTTACTCGGTGTAACATCCTCTATCACAATATACAAAAAAGTGGGCTAACTTTACTGTTGTCTTTTTTTTAACTCAAAAAAGTAATTTTTTTTCCAAAAAAAGTGCTTGAAAGACCGCTGTGCAAATACCGTGTGACAAAAAGTATTGCAACGATCGCCATTTTATTCTCTAGGGTGTTTGAAAAAATATATATAATGTTTGGGGGTTCTAAGTAATTTTCTATAAAAAAAATGATTTTAACTTGTATACAACAAATGTAAAAAAGGGCTCTGGGGGTTAACGGTTAAAAACTGTATATATTTTAATACACCACGTCAAGTGTGCTATATACCCTATGGGAAAGAGAGAGAGCGAGAGCGCGCGAGAGCGATTATATACACTGTATATGGATAGATAGGCTAGTGTAGGGGAAAAAATAAATAAATAAAAAAATATATATAGTGGGTATGGAAAGTATTCAGACCCCCTTAAATTTTTCACTCTTTGTTATATTGCAGCCATTTTCTAAAATCATTTAAGTTCATTTATTTTCCTCATTAATGTACACACAGCACCCCATATTGACAGAAAAACGCAGAATTGTTCACATGTTTGCAGATTTATTAAAAAAGAAAAACTGAAATATCACGTGGTCCTAAGTATTCAGACCATTTGCTGTGACACTCATATATTTAACTTAGGTGCTGTCCATTTCTTCTGATCATCCTTGAGATGGTTCTACACCTTCATTTGAATCCAGCTGTGTTTGATTATACTGATTGGACTTGATTAGGAAAGCCACACACCTGTCTATATAAGACCTTACAGCTCACAGTGCATGTCAGAGAAAATGAGAATCATGAGGTCAAAGGAACTACCTGAAGAGCTCAGAGACAGAATTGTGGCAAGGCACAGATCTGTCCAAGGTTACAACAACATTTCTGCTGCAGTTAAGGTTCCTAAGAGCACAGTGGCCTCCATAATCCTTAAATGGAAGACATTTGGGACCACCAGAACCCTTCCTAGAGCTGGCCGTCCGGCCAAACTGAGCTATCGGGGGAGAAGAGCCTTGGTGAGAGAGGTAAACAAGAACCCAAAGATCACTGTGGCTGAGCTCCAGAGATGCAGTCGGGAGATGGGAGAAAGTTGTAAAAAGTCAAACATCACTGCAGCCCTCCACCAGTCGGGGATTTATGGCCGAGTGGCCCGACAGAAGCCTCTGCTAAAAAAACACCTGAAGGACTCCAAGATGGTAAGAAATAAGATTCTCTGGTCTGATAAGACCAAGATAGACTTTTTGGCCTTAATTCTAAGCGGTATGTGTGGAGAAAACCAAGCACTGCTCATCACCTGTCCTATACAGTCCCAACAGTGAAGCATGGTGGTGGCAGCATCATGCTGTGGGGGTGTTTTTCAGCTGCAGGGACAGGACGACTGGTTGCAATCGAGGGAAAGATGAATGCGGCCGAGTACAGGGATATCCTAGACGAAAACTTTTTCCAGAGTGCTCAGGACCTCAGACTGGGTCGAAGGTTTACCTTCCAACAAGACAAGGACCCTAAGCACACAGCTAAAATAACGAAGGAGTGGCTTCACAACAACTCCGTGACTGTTCTTGAATGGCCCAGCCAGAGCCCTGACTTAAACCCAATTGAGCATCTCTGGAGAGACCTAAAAATGGCTGTCCACCAACGTTTACCATCCAACCTGACAGGACTGGAGAGGATCTGCAAGGAGGAATGGCAGAGGATCCCCAAATCCAGGTGTGAAAAACGGAAAATTGTATACTTACCTGACGGTAATTTTCCTTTCCTGATGCAAAGCACGACAGCATATACGCATGGGCTGGCTCCGCCCCCACACCCAGTTCCAGGATCCGGTTACACTATAAAATCAAACACCTCCCACCAGGCAGCATTCTCGTTGCTTATTATCACTGTGAAGCCTTTAGGGAGGGACCTATAGGCTGTCATGCCTTGCCACAGGAAAGGAAAATTTACCGTTAGGTAAGTATACAATTTTCAGTTTTCCTGACACAAGCACAACAGCATATAAGCATGGGACTTAACAATCACCAAAAAGACAAGGGTGGGAAATGCTGAAGTGTTTAAATTGAGGATTATCTTTATCCCACTGAATGCCTGTTGTGACTTGTAGGTAAAGCTGTTGGGACCACTTTAAAATGGTCCTACATGTGTTAGATGCAGACTATGTCGTGGTTATCTTTTAATTCTGGAGGTACTCCCTTGAGTTTTGTCCATGGATGAACCATCTGCTTAGTAAGCAGTTTCTGTACTCAAATTGATGGATTTGTCCTAGCCATCTAGCCCTCTTGAACAACTTGATCCACACAGGACAAATGTTTTACTGGACAGCTACTGTCCTCCACTATGTATCAGTTCGACCTTGAACCCATTTCCAATCTTGTGGTAATTCGGACACTTGTTTGGATAGGCTGGACAGATGATGTCTAATCCCTCTGAAAAGACGCTGACCACCGTGTAGTGCTGGTGAGGAGACAAGTGTCCCTTCTGCCTGAAAATGTTAGCAACAAGTTTGATTACGCTTGACACTTGGATATCTGAAACCTTTCCTCTAGCCATACGGACTACTGCTTCTGAGTTACTGGCCACCCTGAGGAAATCCTTTCCAGATGAAATGGAGAGTAAGACAACATGTCCCTCACTATTTGGAAGACCCAAGGGAAGGGTCTGCCCAGGTCTCGGATTGGTTACCAAGATATGCAAAAGTTACTGTATGCCAAAGAGTGAGGACGTGTTTGAGCCTACCTACTGCTTAATTCCTCGTCTAGGATTACTTGCATCTGATTTGATTGTTCCAACGGGGAATAGAAGATTCCATCCTTAATTCTCCAAGGTCTTCTATGTTCTAGTATACCTGGAGTTTGGAGTATGTCTGTGTCCTGAACAGGGTTTAACCCTAACAGTGAGGTCTCCAGATGAGTCTTTTACTTCTTGATCTTCAGCATCTAGGAATACCTCGTGTAAGTTTGGATGATACCGTTGACCACGCTGTGTGAGGTTTTAGACTTCAGGAAGGTGACTAAGAGGACCCTGACTCCGCATTGTACCTGAGGATATCCTGGCCTGCAGGCCACCATTATTCTTCTAGCTACTGGATGAATGTGGACCCTGATAAGGAGCCTGGAGACCGAGATGGATATACCCCTTTGCTGATCGGCAGCCCCCGTTGGGTGTTGGTGGTTCTACTACTTCCCCCTCAGGGAAGCCATCACGGGTTAATTTCAGGGTGATATCATGATAGCCTTCTTTGTTGTAGAGAACGACTTGGACTGCCTTTTGGTTTCAACCTCCAACGGCTTGTATCTTACGGTGTTTGACCTAAAGTTTCTAGGAAATCAAACCCCAAAAGGGAGATGCCTGACAACAGTTGACTCGTTTGCCTCCCTTCTTGACAGTGAAGATAGGCTCTTGCTGTTCTGCTATTGTTTCACGCATAGCTGAAGCTCCCTTTGTTGTGCTTTCTGAGCGACTTCCACTTGCAAACCATTGCCACTCTGATCTTGTTCTTCCTTGGCATGGCTACCCAACTAGACTGGTATGCCAGGTAGCTGTACAGCTGAAAGACCTGACTGGCTTGGCCACCATCCAGGTCTCCCTCGTGAAGTCACTTGCTCCTGGTGTGGGAAGCAAGGCTTTCCATGTTATAGACCCTGCTAGTTCTAGATCTTCCAGTGAGACTCCAAATCCTCTGGATTACTATACACTTCCTCTCTGGCCTCCTGAGACCAAGGGATGGTGAAAGTTAAGTGCACGTGAGGTGTGCGAACATGTCCACCATCTGCACACTGTTCCTGTGATGCTTTTTCTTTTCTTTTTTCTTTTTTTAATGTCTCTTGATATGCTGTACAGCATCTTGCAATAAAAGGATGCTGGATCCTGGGTTGGTACGCGGTCCTTCCCTCTTTCCCTTAGACCAAGGGATGCCACAGCTTGGAACGAGCTATTAATGAACAAGATATCCAACACGGTTGTCCTCCCAAAGGGTAAGACTACCGTAATCTTCTCCTGTTAATGACTCCTTCCAGTTTTAACATTGCCTGGCTAGTTTTTTTTTTTTTTTGGTCAGGCCTGAAGAGAGTGTTGAGGCAGCCAGCTGTGCCTGAACAAGAACACCTGTAGCCCTTTGTTTTACAACACAGCCTCTACTGGACGTAAGGTCCTGAAACTGCCTTGAATATGTGGCAAGGCTAACCTTTATCTAATGAACTCGCAGTGACATTCTCACACAGCCCAGCGAAGGTATTACAGTGACGCTCAAGTAATCTATTTCCAATCGGAACGGTGTATAAGTTCCGTCAAAGTCCTGGAATGCAGGTCATCTCCGACACAACATTTTGTTTCCCGATGTCCACAAGAACAAGTCCGTGTCGACCGACGGAGTTGTGAGAGAAGTCCGGACTGGTTTTTTTTTTTTTTTGATCGGTCCGTTACAATTTTGACCTTCCTCAGTAATTGTCCTCTTCTAATGCCATCAGAATGGGAAACCCTCCTGTTGGCACAACCTATAGAACAAGTAATTATCGAGCAAGGTTCGACACCGT
>BLSH010008728.1:2583-12941 GCA_018402905.1 Glandirana rugosa | reverse complement strand
CACTTGAAATAATTGTGCAGAAGAGATGTGCAATGATTGAAGGTTTCATTTAAAGTGATACACACATTTTAAAAAGAAGTGTGCATAAAAGATGCGCAATGATTGACGGTTTGATTTAAAGTGACACACACACTTGAAATAATTGTGCAGAAGAGATGTGCAATGATTGACGGTTTCATTTAAAGTGATACACACATTTTAAAAAGAAGTGTGAATAAAAGATGTGCAATGATTGACGGTTTGATTTAAAGTGACACACAGACTTGAAATACTTGTGCAGAAGAGATGTGCACTGATTCCCGGTTTCATTTAAAGTGATACACACATTTTGCAGAACAGTGATATGGGTACTCCCGGCTTATTTATACTTTTTTGACACAGTTTGAAGATGATTTTAGAACAGTTCTATGGCCTCTAATGTTAATTAATACTTTTCAGACCCATTTTGAAGATGTTCTCCATTTTTGCATTTTTTATGTTGTTATTTTTTTAAAAATATTTAAAGTTATTTCCCTGTCCCCATTTCTTTGTAGGTCACTTGTCCCACCCTTACCCACATTTCCTTCCTTTTGCAGACCTCTAGGACCTTCCAGGACTATTTTACAACATTTTTTGTACCTAAAAGTCCGGGTCTCCATTGATTTCAATGGGGTTCGGGGTCCGGGACAAAGTTCGGGTTCTGTCCGGACCCGAACCCGGACTTTGTCCCGAAGTTCGGCCGAACCAGCAGAACCCGGACTTCTAGAAGTTCCCTCAACTCTAGTCGTAACTGATATAAAACAAGTCTCTCCAAGGTCTTCATGATGTGGAAGGTCAAAGCCACTGGTCTATAATACTTAGAGTCACAAGGATGTGGTATCTTTGGCACGGGGCAAGACATGACGTCTTCCACAACACAGGGGCTTTTCGTAGACTCAGGCTCAAGTTAAAGACCCATTGAAGAACACTCCCCAGCTGGTCTATACATGCCCTAAGCACCCTGGGTCTAACTCCCTGGGGCTAAATCCATCAGGGCCTGCTGATTTTACTGCCTTAAGTCTCCTCAACTGTCTACTCACCTAAACAGCTGTAAAGGACATTGGTGCACTTTCCTGTAAATGAGGAGTATAGTTGTTCTTATAAAAGAACAACCAGTAAAAGTATCCAATAGGGGTGAATCAGAACACATTAAAGGAGGAAGGACATCTAGTATGAGGAGAGGAGGGTACTTTCTGCAACTCCTACTGCTTTGTGCTGAATCTGAGGGAGTTAAAGCCAGGACCTCCGAATCAAGCCTATTAAAAAATGGTTCAGTTCATTTGCCCTCTCCACATCACCCCTAGTCCCTCCACCAAATTGCTTAAGACCTGTAATGGTTCTAAGCAGGTTGGTGGAGGAACTAGGGGTGATGTGGAGAGAGCAAATGAGCTAAACCATTTTTTCAGTTTTTCAGCCATTCTAAAAGAAAATTTCCTTTACTTATTGCGCCTGTACGTGACTGGAAAATTGAAGTGAATACTCAATGTATTATATGAAGATTCTAAACTCCTCTAATGTATATGTCTATTAAAATATTCTATATGCAAGCAGTTGTCTTTTTGCAGAGTAGGGAATGGCCAGAGAGGATCAGTTTGATGCAGCTGACCAGCTTGAACATGTATTGTGAACAAAGAATCACGCTATGGGTGTGAAGATTCACATACAAGCGCTCCATTCAGCTGCAATGGAAGCTCCTCCCACGCATGACATCACTGTCCTTGTAATGAGTACTGTACACCTGCTCGCCTTCCCTGAGGAAGTCACGAGGAGCCGGGTGACGCTGACAGCCGTTGAGTGTTTGAATCGTAACTGCACAACTTCTCAAAGGCACATACCTTCTGTTTTTATATTGGAAGACAAGGAATCGAGGCTGAAGGTCATTTAAAGAGACATCTACTACCTATTACCACCAGGAAAGTAACATCCCGTAAGGATACTTGAAAAGGAAAAAAACATCATATTCATACCCCAGGGGTTCTTAGGTCCAAGTTTTGAGGTCAGCGTATCTGAGTGAAGGTGACAGGATACACTTGCATGACAGAGTGGACATTTCTAAGATTTTAACAGCTGACTTTTTGGGAGTAGTTGTGTTATTATCGTTATTGGATACAGACATATTATAAGGATGTGGACTGTCAATTATATTAATGTTTTTATAATTTTGATGTATAGCTTAATTTAAATGCTCATTGTCACACAAAGTATCTCACCAAACAGTAAACTATCACATATTTTTAATTTTCTATTTCACTTTTGTTCTCACCATGGTGCGCCACATAGTTGTGTATAAATAACAGCAGACCTGTGATGACTCTATGAGTGGCCAGGTGTAAACAGACTTGCATCTGTTCACAGTTATGTATGGAAAAATAGAAAAGTGGCAGTCCTTTTCCATTTTGTCTTTCTATGACTAGATGGACTTGGAGGTAGGTTAATATAAATGGACCCAAGTCTGTTTACATCTGCCTGTCCATAGACCAGCATGGAGCTTTTGAACAGGTCTGCCTGGAAAATTGACAGATAGACCTGATCATAAAGTCCCTGTTAAAGTAACCTTACAGACAGCTCCCCTTCAAACCCCCTAACCCTAACTCCTCCTACAGATGCACCCTCCCTTGCTGTCTACAGGCCAGTCAACACAATCTAGTGCCCTTATCTGCAATATAAGGTCCCAGACTTGAAGGAGATATTGCTTGTGAAGTATAAGTATGCCCTAATCAATTCTATGGGCTGAACATGCAGTAGATGCTGGCAGCTGAGCACTTGATTTTTACAGCCCAGGCTACAAGACAAGCAGGGAGGCTGTCATGCCGGAGGAGCTCAGTAAGAATTTATGGGGGGAAGGGATTGCTGGGATGAATATGTGTAGGGTGCTAGGAGGTCTTTTTTAACAAGCCTGAATGTGTCCTTTAAATGAATTTCAGTTTTAGCTACCCATATTTAGACATAAGAGATTACAACAACCAGCTGGTTTGATCAGCTGCAACTGGTAATCTGCAGTATTTGAGTCTGTTTTCTTAGCAGTGCTTCATATAACAAAAGCCCAAAGCAGCAGCTATCCACCAGCCAAAAAACACATATACTATTTATAGGGTTGCCGTGGACCTTATTACATTGTGGCATCTTTATCTTTAAAGGATTAATAGAGTTTAAACCAAGCTCTGTAATTAGATGTCTGAAATAACAAACCCATGTGTTGTACTTGTGCACACGATGCAGAGAAAAGAAGCTCAAAAATGTGTTAATTGTAAGAACTGGCCAACAGCATTGCCTGTCTGCTCACATGTGGAAATCTGATGACAAATATTCCTTAAACCCAATCTGACTTTCTCCTAGAGCAGTACGCAATGTGTTACTTGATGTCTTGCAACAGGAGCATGATTTGCCCAAGCAGAACATGTCTCCTTCCATTAGCTGCTATGGGACATAACTGTATATAAATGTGTTATTTTCACCCTTTATTGCGCTTATGGGATACTGACACCAAGAGAGGAAGACCTTAATTTGATGTATTTTTAGGAGTAGGCAGTGGCTTCCCTTCAACACTTAACAGGACATTGCAGTGACAGAGGAGAAGTGCTACAAACGTAAAATGTCAGAGCTATACATCAAGACAGTCCCTTGCTGCTGGAAAACCAGCTGCGTGACAATGGGTTTTATGGCTGCGCATCTAAAACTTTAACCCTGTTAGAACTGGCTGGCCGCATAATTTGCCACAGTGCAACAGATTAAAAATCTCACTGGTGTGCTACAGAACCTTTCTTCACAACTTTCCATAGCAAGTCAATACATGGCTTCAAAGGATAACACAGAGGGAGAGGGAGCACTGTGCAGAAAAGGTGACTGGTGTTTGTGCCATAACCAAGAAATGGGAATGCTGTGGGTTACCAAGGTCAGCATATGAATAAAAAAGGAATTGAAGCATTGCCTCACAGTGGATCTCATCAAGTGTGTATCCCAGGGAACCTTTAGATGTGTGATTATTAGGAAAAACAAAGACATGTAGGGGATTTCACTTTCCAAAACAAAATACAAGCAGATGTACCAAGGGAAATGTGTCAATATAGTCTACAATAAGCACCAACACAGAAGAGCTCTCATAGAAAAGGAATGCATCGTAGTGCACAATTATGTGCAGTTCAATATGAAACGGAAGGGAGCCCCAGAGCCCAGAAAAAGGAAATCTTGACTGCTGGGAAGCGTTTAATCGAGGATGAGTTTTTATGCAATTTTAAGTAGATCTAAACTCTAACTGATCAACAAGAAGTTTGCTAAAGCACTGGGTATGATAGACAATTTTCATTGTTTTAAATACAATTCTAGATATTAATTTTGTAGTATAGGACACAGGCTGAATATTCCTAGACCCTGGGTTATAGGCTGCTATCTTTAGGTGAATGGACACTGGCAAAGCTTTTGGACATGTCCCCTTGGGCATACCCTGACACCCTATCGCACTCCTTATCCAACTCCACAAGTCCTCGGTTTTCTGTCCTGTAGGTGATGGACCTCTTCACCCTTTGGGCCCTTTTACACAGGCTTTCCGTTCAGGTCTGCCTGTCAGTTTTTTAAGCGGATCTGATCAGAGCCTCCATTCACTCCTATGGAGTGGCGGATATCAGCAAACCACATGTCTGCTGACACCCGCGGCTATCCAATCCGATCCTGTCCTGTCTGTGAAATCCAGACTGATGATTACCCTATTTTCCACCCGTCTGGCGTACCTTATGAAAATGGACAGGAGGTCAGTTTTCATCCGATCTCCCCATAAAGGACAGCGGAGCTCTGACAGGTCCATCTCAGCACAGTGAGCAGAGATGGACCTGTCATCTGCCTGCTTAGAGGGGATCAGTGGATTGATCCCCAGCTGAGCAAAGCGGAGTCCGCCTACCATCTGTGTAAAAGGAGCCTTATGGAAAAGTTTCAAGTTTCTATACTTCAGCCCCGGAAGGATTTCACGCTTTAGGACCAGAGCACTTTTTGCGATTCGGCACTGCGTCGATTTAACTGACAATTGCGCCGTCGTGTGACGTTGTACCCAAATGAAATTTACGTTCCTTTTTTTCCCACAAATGGAGCTTTCTTTTGGTGGTATTTGATCACCACTGAGTCATTTCTGATCGCTGCTATAAACAAAAGAAGAGCGACAATTTTGCAAAAAATCCCAAATTTCTTACTTTTTGCTAAAATACAAATCCAAAAAAAAAAAATAAAAAAACATTTTTTTCAACGGTTTTGGTCAATTTTATATTCTTCCTCATATTTGTGATAAAAAAATCGCAATTGGCGTTTATTGATTGGCTTGCACAAAAGTTGCCGTGTTTACGGATGATGAGAATTCATTTTTGGGATTTTTTTATTTTATTTTTTTTTTACTAGTAATGGCGGTGATCTGTGATTTTTAGCGGTACTGCGATATTGCGGCGGACATGTCGGACCATTTTGACACTTTTTTGGGACCATTGACATTTATACAGCGATCAGTGCTATAAAAATGCACTGATTACTGTGTAAATGCCATTGGCAGTGAAGGGGTTAACCTGGGGGCGCTCTAAGGGTTAACTGTGTTCCCTGGGCGTGTTCTAACTGTATGTGGGCTGCCCTAGCAGGGGAAGAGGAGTGATCACAGCTTCCATATAGAGGAAGGCTGTGATCACAGTCCTTCCCCCCCCTCACAGAACGGAGATCCGTGTTTACATACACGGACCTCCGTTCTTTCACTCCGGGGGGGGGGCATCGCGGCCGCCGCACCTGCTCCCTGGCCCCCCGGACACAGTGAGCGTGCCTCCGGCGGCATACGCGCACTCACAGTGCACGATCTCGCAGCCGCCGTCATATGATGGCGGTTTGCGATATCGAACCACCTTGTCGCCGCCAACCTGCGGTTGGTGGTCGGCAAGTGGTTAACAAGTTCTTTTTTTTACTTCAACTTATAGTCAATTCTTCACTGCCTTCTACTATAACAACAGAAGCAGTGCATCCAGATTAGTGCAACCTCAGTGCTAATTTGGGAGCCATACCCAGATACCATGCTGTGGGGATGTCTTGTAATGTTGCTTCAGGCATTGGATTCTGTTTGAACTCTCACCTTGGCACTCAGTGCAATGCATTTAGTTAGCCTCAGGGTTCTATAAAGGTCTATGGTCATGGTCCATTCCTATGGCTCCCAGATCCTGAACACCACTCTGGTGGAATGCCCACCATGATGGGCACAGCCTGGACTCATACATGGACCACTGATGTGAAAAAGTAAGACAGTGTTGTCCTGTTATCGGACTGTTATTGTAGTGTGTGACAGGCAGCCAGGAAAATCTATGGGTTGTGCCCAGGATGGGAAATCTATTTGTCCCAGGTTTATGCTGTACACTGATTTTTTTTGTGTTTGTGCTGTGTAGTGAGCCAGGTTGCTTCAACAAGGGGCTCCACCCTGGAACCAGATCTCTGTGCATGGCAGACTGGGGAGCAGCAATACCTCTGAATGGTGAGATGATGGTGTGTAATCGCCAAGTGTCTGGGCAGTGGTAGATTGCAGCAAGACTGCACCAAGGGCTGAGGGTGGAGAGCAGCTGGTTAAATTTTAGGATGGGGCGCCAGAACCCGCCCTTCCTTTTTGACCCCTCCCACTTCTCCTTGTTCAATGGTTTTTATTGAGTTATAGTGACAATAACAACAGATGGTGCATGAAATGGAATCATCACATATCCAACATGTGTACAGTTATACAAGGAGTATATAATGAAACTAAAATCTCATATTACTAACATTACACTTACATGGTGGGTTTTGGCAGGTATAGCATGGAGGTTGAGCACATCGGTGGAGCTGGTTTCAGTCCCCGTGCACACCCCTGGTGGTAACTGACTGTGTGCAAGGGGATAGAATTATTACGTTTTTCTCAGAAGAGGAATAAGGTGAGGGCTGTTAACTTCAGGAATTTAAGGGGTGGGGGTATGGAGGCTGATGACTCCGAGGTTGCTTGGGTCATCATTGATTGTCCGGGGTAGTAGCGACCAAAACCATGAAGGTGACTATATTAAGTTAAAGAGAGTAATATAGGAGGTATATCATGGATAGTGACAGTTATATAGTGAGGCCAAATGTAGCACCTAGGAGGGCAAAGGTGGGAGGTGAGGTGGAGGAGGAGGGGGGAGAAGAGAGAAGAAAGAAAGAGAGAATCTGGAATCAGTGGTGCGGGGTCCGCAGTCAGTGTAAGTGGACAGGGTTAGCGTGATTAATGTTACCATGGCAATAGTAAGGACTCATCGAAGTCCAGGGGTAAACAGTGTTTAACCCAGGGGTGCCAGACTTTTTCAAAGTTAGTTTCAATTGCCAGCATTTTGGAGTGGGTCAGGACTCTGTTCATCCTACCTCTGGCTTTAGCTATGATCAGGGATGGGGATTTCCAGCCTTTGGCAACCGTTTGTTTAGCTGCTGTGGTGAGGTGCATTAGTAATTTGAATTGAGAGTGAGTCTGTCTTGTTTCAAGTTTAAAAGCGCTGTTGCAGGGTTCATGTGGATTGTGGTTTCCAGTGCTTCAGAAAGACCCCTCACACTTCTCATAAGCCCCCCCCCCCTTATAGTTTCCACCCATTGTGTTAGGAGTATACAGCATCACAGATAGGGTATACAGCATCACCAGATAGGAGTATAAAGAGTCACCAAATAGGGTATACACTTCACCAGATAGTGGTATACAGAGTCACAGATAGGGTATACAGTCACCAGATAGCAGTATACAGAGCCACCAGATAGGGGTATACAGAGCCACCAGATAGCAGTATACAGAGCCCCAGATAGGAGTGTACAGAACCCCAGATAGCAGTATACAGAACCCCAGATAGGAGTATACAGAGCCCCAGATAGGAGTATACAGAGCCCCAGATAGCAGTATACAGAGCCCCAGATAAGGGTATACAGAACCCCAGATAAGAGTATACAAAGCCCCAGACAGGAGTATACAGAGCCCCAGATAGCAGTATACAGAGCCCCAGACAGGAGTATACTGAGCCCCAGATAGGAGTATACAGAGCCCAAGATAGGGGTATACAGAGCCCCAGAGAGGGGTATACAGAGCCCCAGAGAGGGATATACAGAGCCCCAGATAGCAGTATACAGAGCCCCAGATAGGAGTATACAGAGCCCCAGATAGGGTATACAGAGCCACCAGATAGGGTATACAGAGCCCCAGATAGAAGTATACAGAGCTCCAGATAGCAGTATACAGAGCCCCAGATAACAGTATCCAGAGCCCCAGATACTAGTATACAGATCCCCAAATAGGGTATACAGAGCCACCAGATAGGAGTATACAGAGCCCCAGATAGGAGTATACAGTGCCCCAGATAGTAATATACAGAGCCCCAGATAACAGTAAACAGAGCCCCAGATAGCAGTATACAGAGCCCCAGATAGGAGTATACAGAGCCCAGATAGGAGTATACAGAGCCACTAGATAGCAGCATACAGAGCCCCAGATAGGAGTATACAGAGCCCCAGATAAGAGTATACAGAGCCACCAGATAGCAGTATACAGAGCCACCAGATAGCAGTATACAGAGCCACCAGATAGCAGTATACAGAGCCACTAGATAGAAGTATACAGAGCCCCAGATAGCAGTATACAGAGCTCCAGATAGGGGCTCGTGGCACTGACAGACCCCCCTGAAGTCGGGACATAGTCCCGCACTTACCCCATCTCTTAGCAGTATGGCAGCAGGCAGAGTTCGGCGAGTGGGTTGCGTGCTGGAGTGTGCAGAGTCCAGCGAGCGGGGAGCATGCTGGAGTGTGCAGACCCGTGGATGGTCTGCTGTGTGGGAGTCGGGACTGAAACCCGGCGGAGTGCTGCACATGCGCGAGTAATCACGCAGCCAGCATGTCCACCACAGTCCCGCCCACCGCATCCAATAACAGTCAGTCACTGGCTCAGTGCAGCCAATTAGACTATGTATGTGCGCCTGTTCAGCGCACATACATAGTCTTTAATGACTGACAAATCGGCTCACTACTTGCTGTCAGCAGACAGCAAGGAGCCGAGAAAAAAAAAAGTCAATATACCAGCGCACCTGTAGGGGGTCGGACTGACTCTTTTTTCTTTTGTCAGCGCGGGGGGGGGGCTGGCACCCAAGCGCCCCTTATTGACTGGCTGCCGCTGGTGGAGAGAGTGAAAAAGGGGAGACTAAAGGTATGTTTGGGACTGATTCTAATTTCTAGTGAAAGCGGCTTGAAAGACCAATCCCACAGGAGGTGACTAGAAAATTAAATTGTTACCATTGCCGGGAAGAGGGACATGTAGCAGCAGTTTGCTCAGCTATGATCCAATGTACTGTGACTTTCCTACAGAGAGACGGCAGTCTCTATTTGCAACTACATGCACTGCAGTAAAGGGAGATGAGAAACCGTTATGCAACATGTGTTTAGATGCTAAAAATGTTGTTGTATTGTTGAATTCAGGTAGCCTGGTTACCTTGGTAAAAAATAAACTGGTGGCGGGAAAAACCTTGCACCCTAGGAAAATGGCGGTCATTTGTGTACATGGGAACACTTGAGATTATCCGGTGACTATGGTATCCTTTAAAACCTCCCTCGGCAACCTGTGTCACCAGGTGGGTTTGGTTCCCCAACTACCGCATGATGCCATTGTGGGAAGGGATTTCTCAACATTTTGGGAGCTCTAGGATTGCCCAGATTCACCATTAAAGGGTTCTTCAGAGCTTGAAGGTCCTACTAAGGAATCCTCTGTGTGAGGATTCTCCTGAGTTTCCCTTGTCAGTATTAGCAGGGGAAACAAGAGGGCCTAGGGAAGAGCCTGTAACCTCAGAAGAGGAACAGTGACCTCTATTGTTTGATGATCTAGAGGTACATAGAGAAAGTTTTGCAACTGAACAATTAAAGGACTCCACGTTACTAAGGGCCCGGGAGAATGTATTGAAAATAAATTGGGAATTAGTTAACCCTGATGAGAGGATTGCCCTCCCATACTTCACCATGGAAAGGAACCTGTTATACTAGGTGTCACGGAGGGTAGAGGAAACCATTGAGCAACTGGTGGTGCCCAAACCTTACAATAAGTTGGTCTTAGAACTGGCCCATGGGAACATTCTTGGGGGACATTTAGGAGCTGAAAAGACCCAAGAAAGAATCACCCAGAGGTTCTATTGGCCTGCTCCCCATTTCACACCTGAGACCTTATAACACTAATGAGTCGCATGACACCAGGGAGGTAAAATGGCTAATTGGACCCAATTTGGACATTTTCACTTAGGGGTGTACATGTGGGGATTCACTTTTACAGGTTTAACCCAGGTTAATCGGTAAAATGGAGGGACCACAGTACGCTGAGT
>BLSH010008718.1:458440-474237 GCA_018402905.1 Glandirana rugosa | reverse complement strand
GTCCATCCAATCTCGACCTCGGTGACCTACACTGTCCTTGTCCAGACCTACGTCCGACGGTTAGTCCTCATCTCTCGCCTCTCCATTCAGGCATTCGGTCCGGTTTCCAGTAAGTGGCGCTTAGTCCGTCCATCTCTTCAAGTTATTTGTTCGACTTCCAGTTCGTGTCCTCTTTATGTCCTCTGTCAGGCCCTTCGTTCGGTGTTGTGACTCGGCTTGGCCCTTGGACTTTCTCTGATCTCTCCAGTGTTGACCCTTGGCTTGCTTCCCGGACTGTCTCCTGTATTTCTCCTGTGCTTGACCTTCAGCTTGTTTATTGAACTTCTCTACCTGCCTGATTCGCGGTGAATGACCTTTGGCCTGGCTTACGGACTTACCTCTCCGCTCTCTACTCCTGATTGGCAGCCTGCATCCAGACCTGTTCCTGTCACATCCAGTGGCTCCAGCTCTAACCTACCTGCACGCCTCATCTATACTCCCGGTGACCCGTGCTTCTTTGCGCTCAGTACTCCGTGTTCCCATCCAGGGGGTACTCTGCGTTCAGCCGCAAGGGAAGCCTCTCTCAGCACTTCAGCCTCGGATCAGGTACGTGATACTGGGTCACCAAATCAACCAGTCATTGACCGGCAATTGTCGGGTGAATATCAGACTTAATTTGGAATCTATGGGAGGGGGCACCCGGTTTGGGGACACTTTTCTCCCGAACCATAGGCGATAAAAATATTAAACTTGGGACACATAGAGGGAACTCCCTGGGCAGCAATTGGTCCATGTTTGGAACCTCCAGCACCTATGGATCGGCTGTGCTGGGTCCCCAAAGTGACCAGTCATTGACCGGCAATTGTCGGGTGAATTTGGGACTTAACATTGGAGTTAATGAGAGGAAGACACCTGGTTTGGGGACACCTCTCTCCTGAACCATAGCCGATAAAAACACTAAACTTAGGTCACATAGAGAGGGCCCCCTGGGCAACAATTGGTCCAAGTTTGGGACCTCCAGCACCTATGGTTCGGTTGCACCAGGTCCCCAAATTGACCTGTCATTGACTGTCAATTGTAGGGTGAATTTCGGACTTAACATTGGAGTCTATGGGAGGGGCTATCTGGTTTGGGGACCCCGTTCTCCCGAACCATAGGCGCTAAAAATACCAAACTTGGGTCACAGAGAGAGGGCCCCCTGGGCAACAATTGGTCCAAGTTTGGAACATATGGATCGGCCGTGCTGGGTCCCCAGAGTGACCAGTCATTGACCGGCAATTGTCGGTGAATTTCGGACTTAACATTGGGGACGCGGTTCTCCCGAACCATAGCCGATAAAAATATCAAACTTGGGTCAGATAGAGAGGGCCCCTGGGCAACAATTGGTCCAAGTTTGGGACCTCCAGCACCTATGGTTCGGTAGCGCCAGGTCCCCAAATTGACCTGTCATTGACTGGCAATTGTAGGGTGAATTTCAGACTTAACATTGGAGTCTATGGGAGGGGGACACCTGGTTTGAGGACACCGTTCTCCCAAACCATAGCCAATAAAAATACCAAACTTAAGTCACATAGAGAGGGCCCCCTGGGTAACAACTGGTCTAAGTTTGGGACCTCCAGCACCTATGGTTCGGCTGTACCGGGTCCCCAAATTGACCAGTCATTGACCGGCAATTGTCAGGTGAATTTCGGACTTAACATTGGAGTGTATGGGAGGGGACACCTGGTTTGGGGACACCGTCCTCCCGAACCATAGGCGATAAAAATACCAAACTTGGGTTACATAGAGAGGGCCCCCTGGGCAACAACTGATCCAAGTTTGGGACCTCCAGCACCTATGGTTCGGTTGCACCAGGTCCCCAAATTGACCTATCATTGACTGTCAATTGTAGGGTGAATTTCGGACTTAACATTGGAGTCTATGGGAGGGGCCATCTGGTTTGGGGACACCGTTCTCCCGAACCATAGGCGCTAAAAATACCAAACTTGGGTCACAGAGAGAGGGCCCCCTGGGCAACAATTGGTCCAAGTTTGGAACCTCCAGCACCTATGGATCGGCCGTGCTGGGTCCCCAAAGTGACCAGTCAGTGACCGGCAATTGTCGGGTGAATTTCAGATTTAACATTGGAGTTAATGGGAGGGAGACACCTGGTTTGGGGACACCGCTCTCCCGAACCATAGCCGATAAAAATACCAAACTTGGGTCAGATAGAGAGGGCCCCCTGGGCAACAATTGGTCCAAGTTTGGGACCTCCAGCCAGTGGCGGACTACAGGGGCGCAGCAGTCGCCATGATGACTGGGCCCCATGCTGTAGGGGGCCAATACGGGCCCCCTGTATGCCTACCCCAAGCTTCCTGTTGCTCAGCTGAATTGTACATCGGCACTGCTGGGAATCATAGGCGATAAAAATACTAAACTTGTGTCACATGGAGAGGGCCCCCTGGGCAACAATTGGTCCAAGTTTGGAACCTATGGATCGGCTGTGCCGGGTCCCCAAAGTGACCAGTCATTGACCGGCAATTGTCGGCTGAATTTCGGATGCAACATTGGGGACACCGTTCTCCCGAACCATAGGCAATAAAAATACCAAACTTGAGTCACATAGAGAGGGCCTCCTGGGCAACAACTGATCCAAGTTTGGGACCTATGGTTCGGCCAGACTGGGTCACCAAATCAACCAGTCATTGACCGGCAATTGTCGTGTGAATATCAGACTTATCTTGGAATCTATGGGAGGGGGCACCCGGTTTGGGGAAACTTTTCTCCTGAACCATAGGCGATAAAAATATTAAACTTGGGACCCATAGAGGGAACCCCTTGGGCAGCAATTGGTCCAAGTTTGGAACCTCCAGCACCTATGGATCGGCCGTGCTGGGTCCCCAAAGTGACCAGTCATTGACCGGCAATTGTCGGGTGAATTTCGGACTTAACATTGGAGTTAATGAGAAGGAGACACCTGGTTTGGGGACACCGCTCTCCCGAACCATAGCCGATAAAAACACCAAACTTGGGTCACATAGAGAGGGCCCCCTGGGCAACAATTGGTCCAAGTTTGGGACCTCCAGCACCTATGGTTCGGTAGCGCCAGGTCCCCAAATTGACCTGTCATTGACTGGCAATTGTAGGGTGAATTTCAGACTTAACATTGGAGTCTATGGGAGGGGGACATCTGGTTTGGGGACACCGTTCTCCCGAACCATAGCCGATAAAAATACCAAACTTAAGTCACATAGAGAGGGCCCCCTGGGCAACAACTGGTCTAAGTTTGGGACCTCCAGCACCTATGGTTCGGCTGTACCGGGTCCCCAAATTGACCAGTCATCGACCGGCAATTGCCGGGTGAATTTCGGACTTAACATTGGAGTCTATGGGAGGGGCCATCTGGTTTGGGGACACTGTTCTCCCGAACCATAGGCGCTAAAAATACCAAACTTGGGTCACAGAGAGAGGGCCCCCTGGGCAACAATTGGTCCAAGTTTGGAACCTATGGATCGGCCGTGCCGGGTCCCCAGAGCGACCAGTCATTGACCGGCAATTGTCGGTTAAATTTCGTACTTAACATTGGGGACACGGTTCTCCCAAACCATAGGCGATAAAAATACCAAACTTGGGTCACATAAAGAGGCCCCCCTGGGCAACAACTGGTCTAAGTTTGGGACCTCCAGCACCTATTGTTTAGAAGTACAGGCTCCCCAAATTGACCAGTCATTGAACGTCAATTGTCGGGTGAATTTCAGACTTAACATTGGATTCTATATTAGGGGGCAGCCGGTTCGGGGACACCGTTCTCCCGCACCATAGGCGATAAAAATACCAAACTTGGGGCACATAGACAGAGCCCCCTGGGCAACAATTGGTCCAGGTTTGGAACCTCCAGCACCTATGGTTCGGCCGTACCGAGTCCCCAAATTGGCCAGTCATTGACCGGCAATTGTCGGGTGAATTTCAGACTTAACATTGGAGTCTAAAGGAGGGAGCACCCAGTTTGGGGACACTGTTCTCCCGAACCATAGGCGATAAAAATAACAAACTTGTGTCACATAGAGAGGGCCCCCATGTTTGGGACCTCCAGCACCTATGGTTCGGCCGTACGGTGTCCCCAAAGTGACCAGTCATTGACCAGCAATTGTCAGGTGAATTTCGGACTTAACATTGGAGTGTATGGGAGGGGACACCTGGTTTGGGGAAACTTTTCTCCCGAACCATAGGCGATAAAAATATTAAACTTGGAACACATAGAGGAAACCCCCTGGGCAGCAATTGGTCCATTTGGAACTTCCAGCACCTATGGATTGGCCGTGCTGGGTCCCCAAAGTGAGCAGTCAGTGACCGGCAATTGTCGGGTGAATTTCGGATTTAACATTGGAGTTAATGGGAGGGAGACACCTGGTTTGGGGACACCGCTCTCCCGAACCATAGCCGATAAAAATACCAAACTTGGGTCAGATAGAGAGGGCCCCCTGGGCAACAATTGGTCCAAGTTTGGGACCTCCAGCCAGTGGCAGACTACAGGGGTGCAGCAGTCGCCTTGATGACTGGGCCCCATGCTGTAGGGGGCCAATACGGGCCCCCTGTATGCCTACCCCAAGCTTCCTGTTGCTCAGCTGAATTGTACATCGGCACTGCTGGGAATCATAGGCGATAAAAATACTAAACTTGGGTCACATGGAGAGGGCCCCCTGGGCAACACAATTGGTCCAAGTTTGGAACCTATGGATCGGCTGTGCCGGGTCCCCAAAGTGACCAGTCATTGACCGGCAATTGTCGGCTGAATTTCGGACGCAACATTGGGGACACCGTTCTCCCGAACCATAGGCAATAAAAATACCAAACTTGAGTCACATAGAGAGGGCCTCCTGGGCAACAACTGATCCAAGTTTGGGACCTCCAGCACCTATGGTTCGGCCAGACTGGGTCACCAAATCAACCAGTCATTGACCGGCAATTGTCGTGTGAATATCAGATTTATCTTGGAATCTATGGAAGGGGGCACCCGGTTTGGGGAAACTTTTCTCCTGAACCATAGGCGATAAAAATATTAAACTTGGGACCCATAGAGGGAACCCCTTGGGCAGCAATTGGTCCAAGTTTGGAACCTCCAGCACCTATGGATCGGCCGTGCTGGGTCCCCAAAGTGACCAGTCATTGACCGGCAATTGTCGGGTGAATTTCGGACTTAACATTGGAGTTAATGAGAGGGAGATACCTGGTTTGGGACACCGCTCTCCCGAACCATAGCCGATAAAAACACCAAGCTTGGGTCACATAGAGAGGGCCCCCTGGGCAACAATTGGTCCAAGTTTGGGACCCCCAGCACCTATGGTTCAGTTGCACCAGGTCCCCAAATTGACCTGTCATTGACTGCCAATTGTAGGGTGAATTTCGGACTTAACATTGGAGTCTATGGGAGGGGCCATCTGGTTTGGGGACACCGTTCTCCCGAACCATTGGCTCTAAAAATACCAAACTTGGGTCACAGAGAGAGGGCCCCCTGGGCAACAATTGGTCCAAGTTTGGAACCTATAGATCGGCCGTACCGGGTCCCAGAGTGACCAGTCATTGACCCCCAATTGTCGGTTGAATTTCGGACTTAACATTGGGGACGCGGTTCTCCCGAACCATAGCCGATAAAAATATCAAACTTGGGTCAGATAGAGAGGGCCCCTGGGCAACAATTGGTCCAAGTTTGGGACCTCCAGCACCTATGGTTCGGTAGCGCCAGGTCCCCAAATTGACCTGTCATTGACTGGCAATTGTAGGGTGAATTTCAGACTTAAAGCGGAGTTCCACCCTAAAGTGGAACTTCCTCTGGTTGGATTCCTCCCCCCCTCAGGTGTCACATTTGGCACCTTTCGGGGGGGAGGGGGAAGAGGACACCTGTCTTTAGACAGGTGTCCTTTTCCACACTTCCGGGAGCTCTGGCCAGCGGACGCGGCCGCTGACGTCAGCAGCCCGGCTCCCTCCTGCCTGCCCGCTCTGCTTCTGGCCGCCTGGCCAGTAGCAGAGCGTGGCAGAGCTCGCGCATGCGCGGTAAGGTGCCCGGCGTGAAGCTGTACTGCTTACACGTCCGGGTTCCCTTACCCGCGATGGAGGCGGCTGCACCCGTCCCCCGATCCGAAGATCGGCGGCGGGTGCCGACATCGCTGGACTCCAGGACAGGTAAGTGTCCTAATATTAAAAGTCAGCAGCTACTGTATGTGTAGCTGCTGACTTTTAATTTTTTTTTTTAGGCCTCGGACCTCCGCTTTAACATTGGAGTCTATGGGAGGGGGAAATCTGGTCTGGGGACACCGTTCTCCCGAACCATAGCCGATAAAAATACCAAACTTAAGTCACATAGAGAGGGCCCCCTGGGCAACAACTGGTCTAAGTTTGGGACCTCCAGCACCTATGGTTCGGCTGTACCGGGTCCCCAAATTGACCAGTCATTGACCGGCAATTGCCGCGTGAATTTCGGACTTAACATTGGAGTCTATGGGAGGGGACATCTGGTTTAGGGACACTGTTCTCCCGAACCATAGGTGCTAAAAATACCAAACTTGGGTCACAGAGAGAGGGCCCCCTGGGCAACAATTGGTCCAAGTTTGGAACCTATGGATCGGCCGTGCCGGGTCCCCAGAGCGACCAGTCATTGACCGGCAATTGTCGGTTGAATTTTGTACTTAACATTGGGGACACGGTTCTCCCAAACCATAGGCGATAAAAATATCAAACTTGGGTCACATAAAGAGGGCCCCCTGGGCAACAACTGTTCTAAGTTTGGGACCTCCAGCACCTATTGTTTAGAAGTACAGGGTCCCCAAATTGACCAGTCATTGAACAGCAATTGTCGGGTGAATTTCAGACTTAACATTGGATTCTATATTAGGGGGCACCCGGTTCGGGGACACCGTTCTCCTGCACCACAGGCGATAAAAATACCAAACTTGGCGCACATAGACAGAGCCCCCTGGGCAACAATTGGTCCAGGTTTGGAACCTCCAGCACCTATGGTTCGGCCGTACCGGGTCCCCAAATTGGCCAGTCATTGACCGGCAATTGTCGGTTGAATTTCAGACTTAACATTGGAGTCTAAAGGAGGGAGCACCCGGTTTGGGGACACTGTTCTCCCGAACCATAGGCCATAAAAATAACAAACTTGTGTCACATAGAGAGGGCCCCCATGTTTGGGACCTCCAGCACCTATGGTTCGGCCGTACGGTGTCCCCAAAGTGACCAGTCATTGACCAGCAATTGTCAGGTGAATTTCGGACTTAACATTGGAGTGTATGGGAGGGGACACCTAGTTTGGGGACACCGCTCTCCCGAACCATAGGCGATAAAAATACCAAACTTGGGTCACATAGAGAGGGCCCCCTGGGCAACAACTGATCCAAGTTTGGGACCTCCAGCACCTATGGTTCGGCCAGGCTGGGTCACCAAATCAACCAGTCATTGACCGGCAATTGTCGGGTGAATATCAGACTTAATTTGGAATCTATGGGAGGGGGCACCCGGTTTGGGGACACTTTTCTCCCGAACCATAGGCGATAAAAATATTAAACTTGGGACACATAGAGGGAACCCCCTGGGCAGCAATTGGTCCATGTTAGGAACCTCCAGCACCTATGGATCGGCCGTGCTGGGTCCCCAAAATGACCAGTCATTGACCGGCAATTGTCGGTGAATTTCGGACTTAACATTGGGGACGCGGTTCTCCCGAACCATAGCCGATAAAAATATCAAACTTGGGTCAGATAGAGAGGGCCCCTGGGCAACAATTGGTCCAAGTTTGGGACCTCCAGCACCTATGGTTCGGTTGCACCAGGTCCCCAAATTGACCTGTCATTGACTGGCAATTGTAGGGTGAATTTCAGACTTAACATTGGAGTCTATGGCAGAGGGACACCTGGTTTGGGGACACCGTTCTCCTGAACCATAGCCGATAAAAATACCAAACTTAAGTCACATAGAGAGGGCCCCCTGGGCAACAACTGGTCTAAGATTGGGACCTCCAGCACCTATGGTTCGGCTGTACCGGATCCCCAAATTGACCAGTCATTAACCGGCAATTGTCGGGTGAATTTCGGACTTAACATTGGAGTCTATGGGAGGGGCCATCTGGTTTGGGGACACTGTTCTCCCGAACCATAGGCGCTAAAAATACCAAACTTGGGTCACAGAAAGAGGGCCCCCTGGGCAACAATTGGTCCAAGTTTGGAACCTATGGATCGGCCGTGCTGGGTCCGCAGAGTGACCAGTCATTGACCGGCAATTGTCGGTTGAATTTCGTAATTAACATTGGGGACACGGTTCTCCCAAACCATAGGTGATAAAAATACCAAACTTGGGACACATAGAAAGGGCCCCCTGGGCAACAATTGGTCCAAGTTCGGAACCTATGGATCGGCCGTGCTGGGTCCCCAGAGTGACCAGTCATTGACCGGCAATTGTCGGTGAATTTCGGACTTAACATTGAGGACACCGTTCTTCCGCACCATAGGTGATAAAAATACCAAACTTGGGACACATAGATAGGGCCCCCTGGGCAACAATTGGTCCAGGTTTGGATCCTCCAGCACCTATGGTTCGGCCGTACCGGGTAAACAAATTGGCCAGTCATTGACCAGCAATTGTCGGGTGAATTTCAGACTTAACATTGGAGTCTATATTAGGGGGCACCTAGTTTGGGGACACCGTTCTCCCGAACCATAGTCGATACAAATACCAAACTTGGGTCACATAGAGAAGGCTCCCTGGGCAACAATTGGTCCAGGTTTGGAACCTCCAGCACCTATGGTTCGGTGGTACCTGGTCCCCAAATTGACCAGTAATTGACCGGCAATTGTCAGGTGAATTTCAGACTTAACATTGGAGTCTAAAGGAGGGATCACCCGGTTTGGGGACACTGTTCTCCTGAACCATAGGCGATAAAAATAACAAACTTGTGTCACATAGAGAGGGCCCCCTGGGCAACAATTGGTCCATGTTTGGAACCTCCAGCACCTATGGTTCGGCCGTACCGTGTCCCCAAAGTGACCAGTCATTGACCAGCAATTGTCAGGTGAATTTCGGACTTAACATTGGAGTATATCGGAGGGGACACCTGGTTTGGGGACACCGTTCTCCCGAACCATAGGCGATAAAAATACCAAACTTGGGTCACATAGAGAGGGCCCCTGGGCAACAATTGGTCCACGTTTGGGACCTCCATCCCTATGGTTCGGCTGTACCAGGTCCCCAAATTGACCAGTCATTGACCGGCAATTGTCGGTTGAATTTCGGACTTAAAATTGCAGTCCATAGGACGGGGGACCCGGTTTTGGGACACCGTTCTCCCGAACCATAGGCAATAAAAATACCAAACTTGGGTTACATAGAGAGGGTCCCATGGGCAACAACTGGTCTAAGTTTGGGACCTCCAGCACCTATGGCTCGGCTGTACCGGGTCTCCAAACTGACCTGTTATTGGCCGGCAATTGTGGGTGAGTTTCGGACTTAACATTGGCGTCTATGGGAGGGGGACACCTTGTTTGGGGACACCGCTCTCCCGAACCACAGCCGATAAAAAGACCAAACTGCTCAGGGAGTGGCTTGATGATAATTTATGAGGCTTTTATCAGACACTCAACATCTCCTGCAGGAGCAGCCTGTTCTTTATTGAAAAGAAAACCCCTACCTTGTGTCCTTGCATCGATTACAGGGACTTAAATAGAATAACTATTATAAACTGCTATCCACTTCCCACCCCGACTTACTGACTGCCGCCCGTGACCTCCATGACCCGGCCGACCGACCGACTGACCAACCTGGGGGGGTGGTGGGTGCCATCCGTGACCCAACCAATCGGGGAGGGTGGGAGGTGGCAGTGGGTGGATCATTTGCCCCCCCCAAAAAAAAAAGCTGTCAAAAAAAAATACGAGTTGATTCATTCAATTCGTATTCAGGATTCGAATTTGGAATTCATATTTGGAATTTGTTTTATGTCTTTTTGAAATTTTCTTCGAATTTACCGATTTTATTTTAATTCGAAATGGTACTTTAGTAACACACACACAGTCTTTGATTCCAAACACACTGCCCATACATCCTTCATCTTTCATCCTGTTCTTCGACTAGGTACTCCTTGTTACTTATGTGTTCCTATTTTTTTTTTTTTTTTTTATTGTTACCAGCCTCTTCTTCTTCTACCCCCTTCCATTGTTCCCATCTCTTACACTGCTGTTCACTATTTCCTCTTTTTTTGTATATATGTTCTTCATTCGCTATTGTTTTATCAACTTCTTTGACCCAGTCTTCTATCCGAGGGGGGTTTTCTGCCACACAATTTTTTGCGATTAATTTTCGTGCAATAAATAGACATCTAACTATTGGTATTTGTTTTTTAAATGGCATCTTATTTTTTGCAATATAGCCCATTACACACAGCTTTGGTGTTTTTTCTAGCTCGGTCTCAAATGTTTCATTTATTATTTACATAATATCTGTCCAGTATCTGTGTAATTTTGGACACCTCCACAGCATGTGTATAAGGTTGTTATTTTCCTCCCCACATCTGGGACATTTGGAATCTGGTCTATTCCCGAACCCAAATAACTTCAGCGGTGTGTAATAGGCCCTATGAATTAACATTAAATGTGAAACTCTCTGGGACGGGGACATGGATACCACTGGACACAACTCTAATATTCTCCTCCATTGTTCTTCTATTATTCCACCCACGTCTCTGTCCCATTTTTCCCTACATACCAGTTCCTTAGTGCCATTCCTTGCTGCCTCACTCAGTTCTCCGTACATTTCTGAGATAATTCCTTTTGCCTGTTTTTTATTTATTAGCTTTGTCAGTTTATTTAATTCACACCACTCTACAGTCTCGTTATTAAACTGCCTCTCCAATGCATGTTTTAACTGCAAATATGTATAGAAGGACTTCCCGTAGAAGAATATCCCGTATTCTTCTCGTATATTTGAGAATGTTTTGAAGTTTCCCTCTTTATACAGCTGAGTAAGCCGTGACACTCCTTGTTTTTCCCATTCCTTATTGCGTTCTACTTTTAATGCTTCTTGTATATTACTGTTATCCCATATTGGGGAATATATCGTAAACCCTCGGTACTCCAATGCTTTCTTTAATTCTTCCCAAACCTTGATAATCAATTTACGAGTAGGGATCTCCGGTGCAGGATATCCTGCCTCCAATAGTTCTATTCCTGTCTTATATTTTGTTTCATTCTTTATTAATTTCATGTTCATATCACCTCCTTCTACCATACTACAACCTCTCAGATGAACCGCTTGTGTCGCCAAGAAATAACTCCATGGGTGGGGTACCGCGAGTCCCCCCCTCTCTCTGGGGCGCTGCAGCGCCCGCAATCCAATCCTGGCCTGTCTCCCCTTCCATATTAGTTCTCTAAACACTGTTTCCACTTTTTGAAACCACCCCTTCGCTATCCATACTGGTGTATTCTGTAAAGCATAGTTCAATTGGGGAAGCCAGACCATTTTTATTAGGTTGCATCGACCCGCCACAGACAGTGGGAGTCGTCTCCACACTCGGCTTTTCTCTTTAAATTTCTTTATTAGCTCCTCAAGGTTGTCTTTTATATAATGTTTGGGATTTTTGGTAATGTTTATTCCTAAATATTTAATTTTATCTGTCCATTGTATATTTGGCAGCCTATTTATTTCATTGGACCTATCTTTATCAATTGGCATTCAATACGATTTTCCCCAATTTATTTGCAATCCGGAGATTTTCCCGAATCTCTCGGTCAAATTCAAGACCGCTTCTAGGGTAGTCTGCGTGTCATTTAGGAACAATAATAAATCATCAGCGTATAGCGCTATTTTTTCTCCTGTTTTCCTTTGAAAGCCCTTAATTTCCCTGGAGGACCTAATGGCTATTGCCAATGGTTCAATTGCTAGGGCAAATAACATCGGTGACAGTGGGCACCCCTGTCTGGTTCCACGTGCCAGTGGGAACTGTTCTGATACTTGGTTATTTGTTTTTACCCTTGCTCTTGGCCTTGCATACAGCATTTTTACCCATCCCGAGAACTCTGGGCCTATGCCAAATCTATCCATCACCTGCCATAAATAATGCCACTCTACCGTATCGAATGCTTTATTTATATCCAGTGCAAGAACTGCTCTGGATCCTTCATTAAGAGTTGGCATTTGCATATTCAAGTATGCTCTTCTGATGTTAGTGTGTGTGGCGCGTCCCAGCATAAAGCCTGACTGGTCCGGATGGATATATTTTGTAATTATTTTGCCTAGTCTTGCCGCCAAGACACCGGCTAGGATTTTGACATCTGCCCCCAACAAGGAGATTGGTCTGTAAGATGTCAAGCTCTGCTGGTCTCTTCCCTCCTTCGGAAAGACAATGATTGTTGATTCCTGCATCGATTCTGGCAGTCCACCCTCCTCTTTTGCCTTTTTCAATGCTTTCAGCAGCGTTGGGACCAGAATCTCCCCATATTTTTTATAGACTTCTACTGGGAGCCCATCTGGTCCTGGAGCTTTCTGATTTGCCATTTTTTTAACTACATCCCACAGTTCTTGTTCGGACAATGAGTCCTCCAAGCTATCCCGGTCTTCTGCCGTAAGCTGCGGGATTTCCACTCCCTGTAGAAAGCTCCACGTCTCTCTCTCCAGGTTCTGTGCCTGTGTATTATATAAGTTCTCGTAGAATTTCTTAAATTCCTCATTTAATGCTTGGCCTTGTGTTATTATTCTGCCTCCTTCTGTCTTTATTGTTGTTATGCTATTTGCTCGCTTGTTACTTTTCACCAGTGTTGCTAGTAGCTGACCTACGCTTTCCCCCTCTTCGAAAAATTATTTTTGCCTAAGCCTTCGCCTCGCTTCTGCTTTTTCTAGCTGGAGCTGGCGATATTCCTCTTGTTCCTTGACCCATGCTAGGCGTTTCTCTTCTATTGGGTCTTGTATATAAATTTTTTCTGCTTCTACCGTGCGATTCATTGCAATTTTTTCTCGGTCCCTCATCTGTTTTTTAATTCTAGCCATTTCTTGTATCATTATTCCTCGAATATAGGCTTTGAGGGAGTCCCATACTATTCCCATTCTTGTTGTTCCTACATTTTTATTTATATACTCTTTTATCTGCTCTCTAACCTTTTCTGGGCTTCCTATTATTCCTAGCCAATAGGGATTTAACTTCCACTCTCTATACCCCTGAGTTACTTCTCGTCTAATTCCCACTATCAGTGGGGAATGATCCGACACTCCTCTAGCTTTATAATCAATACTACCCAATTTTTCTTTCGTTAAATCATTCCCTATAGCTATGTCTATCCTTGACAAGGAGCCATAGGTCCTTGAATAGCATGAGTACTGCTGTTCAACGGGGTTCCTTATTCTCCATAAATCCTTCCAGTCCATTTCTTCTACTATCTGTGCCAGTATATTCTTTGCGTTGGGGCTGACCTCTTCCTTGCTTGGATACCTATCTAGTTTTTCTGACATGACTCCGTTGAAATCCCCAACCACCAAAATCGGTACTCCGGGTTTATTCGATACAAAAGAAATCAATTTATATAGTACTTCTGGTTTAAAGGGTGGGGGTATGTATACATTGGCTAATATCCATTCCTTCCCCTCTATCACGCAGTTCAGGAATATATATCTACCTTCATTGTCCACCTTAGCTGTTTTACACTCGAACATTACCCCAGTTTTCACCATTACACTCACACCCCGTGAATATGCGGTGTGAGTTGAGTGGAATTGTTGTTGGTAGCTCCTATAGGTCAGGTATCTAGTTGTTTCTTCAACCAAATGTATTTCTTGTAAGCATGCTATTGCTACGTTATGTTGCTTTATTGTTGCCACAACTGCGCTTCTTTTTTTTGTATCCTTTAATCCTCTGACATTCCATGAACATATTCGCCATTCATCAGCCGGCATGTAACCTAATCCTTTCTTCATACCACCTAAACATATTCAAATGTTTTATTGGGTAATCCCCCCTTAATGTGTTTATTTTCCCATGTATTCTGTGTTGTGTATATATGATTCCTTTTTGTGTTTTTTTTTTTTCCCTTTCTCTTTTGTTTCTTAGTGTCTATTAAAGTGTCTCTCAGTTTCCCTATCTGTGTCATATCATATGTCATATTCATGTCATATTCATCCCACTCCTTTCTTCCGCCCACTCCTGAACTCCAGGATGGGTATATCTTCCACCTCATGCACACACATGACCCCGCCGGGGTCCACCTATTGGGCTTTTTTTGTGACCTAGTCCTTTCTCACCCCCTTTCCCTCTACCCCCCCTATCCCTTCCCCTTCCCTCCCCCGCTCTCTGCCACCCTCCCCTTTCTCTATTCAGCTCCCATACTCGCTTCATTGATCAACATACGCCCTTAACCACTCCACCCAAACTAACACTTACACAGCTGCCCTCTTCCCTTTTCCCTCAAGATATTGTGTAAGGATAGTCTATATAGCTTTCACGCCGCGACTTGTGCCTAATTATAGCATCTCTATGTTCCACCCGACGCCTGAGGCTTCATGCTACTCCTCTCCAACCAATACAGCGCCTCTTCGGCAGTATTAAAGAAAATTGTTTCCCCTTCCGCCACTATGCACAATCTCGCAGGATGCAGCATTGCATACGTAATTTTTGCTTCTTGGAGCCTTTTTTTTATGTCCACATATTTTGCTCGTTTTTTTTGTACTTCTGGAGAGTAATCCGGGTAGATTGATATCCGATTCCCATTGTAGGTTATAGTCCCTTTTTCCCTCGCTTTCCTAAGAATCGTTTCTTTGTCCCTAAAAAAGAGAATTTTAATCATAAGTGTTCTTGGGTGTCCCCCTGGTAGGGGGGGTCTGAATGGGACCCGGTGGGCTCTTTCCACCGCAAAGAACTGGGAGAACACCTCCTTTCCAAAATTCCCCACCAGCCAGTTTTCAGCAAACTCTATGGGGTTCGCTCCCTCACTCCTTTCTGGGAGCCCTACTATCCGCAGGTTGTTTCTTCTTAGTCTGTTTTCCATATCTTCCATTTTAGTGATATATGGATCGATTTTCTTCCCCAGGAGCTGTATGTCCTTCTTTGTTGGACTTATATCATCCTCTATTTGGCTGATCCTCCCTTCCATTTCCTTCATCCTTTCCTGCGTTTTCTGTGCATCATGTCTGATCAGGCAAATTTCCTCCTTAATAGTGTTGAGCGAACCCGGACTGTAACGTTCGGGTCCGTACCGAACTTTTGTGTGTCCGTGGCACGGACCCGGACCCGGACATTTCAAAAATCGTTCGGGTTCGGTCCGGGGTTCTGCTATTTTACTCCACGTGTTGAGAAGCTGCAGGGCAGCCAATTAACAAGTGTTTCACTGGTTTGCCCTTAGAAGCCATCTGTCACGTACCTGACGGTGGAGTCTGTCTTGTGCAGGGAACAACCGCTCTTGCGCACCCGATTCAAGGACCCCTGGTAGTGGAGACAGAGGCCCAAGAGTGCGGGATGGCACGAGGGCTGGAGGGTCACCGATGACGTAGCGATGCTCCAGGAGACGTGCAGATAGAAGGATGGTCGTTCAGGCTGGGTCGGCAACAGGCTGGCAGGAAGGTACAAAGGATCAGGCGAAAGAGTAGTCAAAGTCCAAGCAAGGTTCGTTAACGGGCGGGCAGCAGAGGTACAAGGGAGCAGACAATCGGATGGTCGTGGGTAGCCGGGGTCGGTGCAGGTAGAAGACAGCAGGTCAGGACAAGCCGGGTCAACAGGAGGCAGAGCAACACGGGAACTGGTATCCAGAGCTGGGGCTTACAGGTCGGGAACGCTGTAGAGCGAGCAGCACTTGGTCCCAGCAGTCTCCAGGCTT
>BLSH010008718.1:314630-337327 GCA_018402905.1 Glandirana rugosa | reverse complement strand
ATTAGTCACCTGTAAATGTAAAGACTAGCGACATCTTTACAGTAACCAGGGTTTTTACACAGTTGACATTTTTGACACATTTTTGGGACCAATGACATTTCTACAGCGATCAGAAATGTAAATGTCCACTGATTACTGTATAAATGTTATTGGCAGTGAAGGGGTTAACCTGCAGGGGGCAGTGAAGGGGTTAACAATGTTCCCTGGGTGTGTTCTAACTGTGTGGGGGCGGGGCTGGCCAGTACATAACAGATCTAACTGATCCCAGTGACAGGGATCAGTAGATCTGGTATGTCCCCTGTCACAGAACGGAGAACCGCCGTGTTTACATCGGCGGTTCCCCGTTCTGCAGCTGCTAATGGTGATCGGCGGGTCTCGGGCGGACATCGAGTACTCCCGACCTGCGGGCATGCCCACGCAGCATGCGGCGGCCGCGAGTGCGCGCGGAGAGTGTGCACAAGGGAGGACGTCCATGTGCGTCCTCCGGGCATTTCAGAGCCGCGCTGTAGCCCTCTTTTTGGCTATAGCGCGGTCCTGAACTGGTTAAACCAAGTACTAGTACTGTTGGCAGTGTGGGCAGGTGCCAAGTCCTGATGGAAAATGAAATCCGCATCTCCATAAAGCTTGTCAGCAGAGGGAAGCATTAGGTGCTCTAGAATTTCCTGGTAGACCAGCTTTATAGAGTACCACAGGCTGATCACCTCCATGCCACGTCGCATTGATTCAGTAATTCATGCAAAAGGAGCCCCGACCAATTATTGGTATAGTGCATAATATACTGTACATGGACATACTTTTCAGCAAGCCAGCATTTCTGTATTAACCTTTTTTTTTTTTTTTGTGTGTGTAATGAATCTATATTATACAGCGGATATAAAAAGTCTACACACCCCTGTTAACCGGTTCCGTACCGGCTCGCTTACATTTACTGCTGGGTGAAGCTCTAATCTGCAAATTGGCGGCGGCGCCTCCAATAATTTTTTTTTTTTTTTGCTAAATTGTCGCTCTTTTTTTGCTTATAGCGGTTTTCAGAAATGACACAGAGGTGATCAAATACCACTAAAAGAAAGCTCTATTTGTGGGGAAAAAAAGGACGCAAATTTCGTTTGGGTACAACGTCGCACGACTGCGCAATTGTCAAAGTGACGTAATGCCGAATCGCAAAAAGTGCTCTGGTCCTAAGATGGGAAATCCTTCCAGTGCTGAAGTGGTTAAAATGTCAGGTTTCTGTGATGTAACAAAAATGAGACAAAGAAGTAATTTTCAGAATTTTTTCCACCTCTTTAATGTGACCTATAAACTGTACAACTTGATTGGCCAACAAACTTTTTAAGGTGCAGGGAAGTAGAAATAAAAAACTAAAATAATATGGTTGCATAAGTGTGCACACCCTTAAACTAATACTTTGTTGAAGCACCTTTTGATTTTATTACAGCACTCAGTCTTTTTGGGTATGAGTCTATCAGCATGGCACATCTTTACTTGGCAATATTTGCCGACTCTTCTTTGCACACTCCAAATCTGTCAGATTGCAAGGGTATCTCCTCTGCACACCCCCTTCAGATCACCCCACAGATTTTCAATCAGATTCAGGTTTGCTCTCTGGCTGGGCTATTTGGAAACTTTAATCTTCTTCTTCTGGTGAAGCCATTCCTTTGTTGATTTGGATGTATGCTTTGGGTCATTGTCATGCTGAAAGATGAAGTTCCTCTTCATGTTCAGATTTCTAGCAGAAGCCTGAAGGTTTTGTGCCAATAGTGACAGGTATTTGGAACTGTTCATAATTCCCTCTACCTTGACTAAGGCCCCTGTTCTGGCCCAAAAGCATGATGCTGCCCCCACCATGCTTCACTGTGGGTATGGGGTTCTTTTGGTGATGTGTAGTATTGTTTTTGTGCCAAACATATCTTTTGGAATTATGGCCAAAAAGTTTAACCTTGGTTTCATCAGACCATAACACATTTTCCCACATGCTTTTGGGAGACTTCAGGTGTGTTTTTGCAAAATTTAGCCGGGCTTGGATGTTTTTCTTGGTAAGAAAAGGCTTCCGTCTTGTCATTCTACCCCATAGCCCAGCCATATAAAGAATACGGGAGATTGTTGTCACATGTAGCACACAGCCAGTACTTGCCAGATATTCCTGCAGCTCCTTTAATGTTGCTGTAGGCCTCTTGGCAGTCCCCCTGACCAGTTTTCTTCTCTTTTCATCAATTTTGGAGAAACGTCCAGTTCTTGGTAATGTCACTGTTGTGCCATATTTTTTCCAGTTGATGATGACTGTTCCATGGTGTATCTAATGTCTTGGAAATTCTTTAGTACCCTTCTCCTGACTGATACCTTTTAACAATGAGATCCCTCTGATGCTTTGGAAGCTCTCTGCGGACCATGGCTTTTGCTGTAGGATGCGACTAAGAAAATGTCAGGAAAGACCTACTAGAACAGCTGAACTTTATTTGGGGTTAATCAGAGGCACTTTAAATGATGGCGGATTTGTACTGACTCCTATGTAACATGAGTGTGAATGTGATTTCTTAATTCTGAACACAGCTACACCCCCAGTTATAAGAGGGTGTGCACACTTATGCAACTGCATTCTTTTCTTTTTTTTAGTTTTACTACCCCCCCTTTTAAAATATTTGTTTGTTTTTTAATTGACTTGTACGGTTTATAGGTCACATTAAAGGTGGAAAAGTTCTGAAATTATTCTTCTTTGTCTCATTTTCATACATCCTAGAAACCTGACATTTTATGAGGGGTGTGTAGAATTTTTATATCCACTGTGTATGTGTTTCACTTTTTTTTATTGAATTACAGAAATAAACTAACTTTTTTGATGGTATTCTAATTTTATGAGATGCACCTGTATGTAGTTTCTTCACAGGAAGTGCCAGGTCTCACGCTACAGAGAGAGGGCATGCTGCATGTTTCAACCCAAACTGAAACTGCTGACACAAATGTGAAGATTTCCTCTACTGTAGGCTATGCCCTACAGGAAAAAAAATGTCACCATGAAACTGCATGGTCAGTGCCTATCTTATGTATGTGAAAAACACAAGGTTCAGGTAGTAATATTTACCATGCCTTTTAACCCCTTTACTGCCACTGATGTATGCCATACGTTGGTGGGTTTGGGGGGTTTTACTCTGCGTGCATATCAGCGAAAAAGTTACACCTAAGCGTTAAAACCCCTTTACAAAGGAAAAAAATGGTTTGAGCCCCTCCCCCACCCCATATACATGAACATATTGAAAACCTTGATTGCACTACACATTACATATCGCTGCACATGCCAGATAAAGCATCACTTATGGAAATTATAGGGGTACTGAGGTTTGTTGCCCTTACTTGGGCGCATGCAGTATTAGGGTTTGACATATTGGGTATCTATGTACTCACCACAATGTCCTCTTATATATTTTACCAAGAAATGTAATAATTTATTTAGTTTGTGTGCCCTAAAATTTTATTTCAGTGTTTTTTTTGGGGTTTTTTTTTACTGACATTTTGCATTTCCTAAATCCTTCAGCTAATATCGTGTGACATAGAAAATTGTAAGGATCATTATTTTATTCTCTAGGGTGATGTTTCAGGGGTTTTATGTAATCTTCAGGCCTAAAACACAAAAACTGCTCTGGCAGCGAAAGGCTTAATAGATGTATCGGCAATGATTTCTTGTAACGTAACGTTTCCTTGACAGTGATGTCATTCTTTAAAAGGACAGCCTTTTAAAGCGGAACTAAACCCTCCTATTATTTTCAGCCAAGGAAGCTGCCATCTTAGCTTCTGTTTGAAATGCAACTGCCATGATGTGCGGACATGTGATCAGTTATGACCCCCCCAGCCATTTGATGGTTTGACAGTTTGGTTAAGAGCACAACCAATGTGACCGTTACATTTCCAGTTAAATTGATGGGTTTAGTTCCGCTTTACAGTGGAACTTTACCCATAACAAATATATAAAAATATTATTCTTTAGCAAGAAACATACATTCCGCATTAATAATTATGCTACCAAAATTGGTGAGTGCTGTAAATTGACTCCAGCATAGTTCCTGCCATTTTGCTGAAGCACAGAGCCCCTGAACAGCAGTACATTTTTGGGCTGTCAGCAGATTGGCCTCTGCAAATTCGGCACCGTGCCTAAAAGTAGGAAGCAACTGAGTATGTGCAGAGCAGGGTGAAACCGTGTATTACTGGATTTTAAACCGTATAGGCACTTATTAATTATAATGAACTGGACTTCGGGTCTGAAGTGCAGTACAATGAAATGTCTAATTGCTGCCAAAGCTCCTCAACTTCAACGCTTTGACGAACAAGACCAATTGTTAGGTGGCACATTACAAAGTGTGTAGTATCCATGTACATCTTCAGTTGTGTATGTTTAAAAATGGGGTTTAGTGAAAAAAGCTAGTGATAACCTCTCCAGGTTTTAGTGAACTTTAAATAGTTTTTTGGCTAAAGCTTTGGCAACAAATTCCATATAATATGCTGCTGGATGCCGCCTCCTTTCCTCTGAAATCAGCGGCCCAGCAGCTTAGATAGCACAATGCTCTGGGTTTTTCTCTGAGCACCAATGAGCCAGGTTTTCCCTGGAGCACCAATGTGCAATTTGTGGGCGAAGCCATGCAGTTTTTTGAAGTAATGGCCTCTGCATATGTAAGAGGGAGGTGTGGAAAGCCTATGACTTCTGGGCTTTGAAGGTTGCGGAGCTGTAGCGAATATTTCTCTTCCGTTCACTGACAGACGCAGCATTCTTATGACACATGGGGTTATGCTCATCCTACTAGGAGTAGACTAGGCAAAACAAACAAAAGCATAGGTTGGCCCCTCCCAGAGGGTCGTCCTCATCTTAGCATATAATCCCCCTGCCCTGTACAGCACATCAGTTTTTATTTGCCTAGTGCAAGGAGTAGACCTGGTTCCCTATGGGATCGGCGGTCTCCTGAAGATTCGTCTGATAAAGACTGCTATCAAGAAGCTGGCTGGTGGTATAGAGGATATCTCGAATCCAAATCTTTCCCCAGTCCGGCCGACACTATGCGAGCACCCTTAGGGGGGCCCACCGCATAGCGCCCGTTCCGTGCGGGCGGCCAGTGGCTAAAACCCACTAGAGCCCAGTGACTGGTACGCCTGTCCAGTGGCCTGGCCAGCAGCATGACTCCCTTTGGGGAGGTAGGTCTGCTCCGGTGGCTACCGCTGCGCCCGTCGGATTGGTGAGTGGACCCCTCTTCCCCCTTAGGGGCATGGAGAGTGGGCACCTGGGCAGCTCTGGTGGTAGCCTGCTGGTGGGGGTCCATTAGAGGGACACACTGGGTGATACCCTTTTGAGGATCCCCCCCCCCCGCGCAGTACTGCACCTTGCACTGACTGTTCGACTCTGCACCGACCGTCCGGAACACTGTGTTAGGCGGGTCGCCGCCATTGGAGTGGAGCACCGCTCGTTCGTGGCCGACCACGCGTGTGTAATGGCAGGGTCCATTGTTTGATAACCATGCGGTTTCCAGCCTGCTCTCTGGCGGCCCCCAGTGGTCGTTTGAGAAAAGTGCAGTCCTTTTACAGGAAGTGTTTAAAAACGGAAGTGGGCTTCCGGTCTGCGCTTGGACAGTGTGGCTGACACACAGTAACAAGCTCCTGGCGTGCAGTAGTTTGTGGGCATTGCTCTTCCGGTCGGAGTGCTGAGGCATCAAAACAGCAAGTATAGCTGGCTCTCCCTGGGTGCTGGTAGCGGTGGGTGCAATCCTCCCTGGTCTCCCTGGCTGATTGGTGGGGTAGAGGTGGCGGTCACACAGTGAGGGTGCCGGAAGGCTGAGATGTCAGAGGCCGGCTATACTATGGCAGGGGTACCTGCGGATCTACAGTCCACCCCAGGAACATTAGTGTCCTTGGAACAGCTGAGGGCAGTGTTTGTGGAGTCCCTCCCCCGGGCAGGGGTGCCCGTTCCGAGGGGCCCCCCAGAAGCGCCCACCCCCCCTCTTTCCTCAGGGGAGGATTCGGATCTAGAGAGCGCCTCAATGGTCACACCTGTGGATCTTTCAGAGGGTGAGCCGCCCTTAGAGGGCGAAGAGAATCAGGAGGCTCCTTTTTCGCGTGATAAAGCGATAGTGGAAGCACTGATCACTGATATCCGCAACTCCATGCGGCTTGACTAAGCAGGGGAGTCGCATGAGTCTGCATATGTTTGTGGACCACTTAAACCCCCTAGGTCCCCTAGGGCTTACCCTTATGATCAGGTGTTTGAACAGGCGGTGTTCAAGGAATGGCGTAGGCCACCAAATTCCTTTGCTTTGCCTAAAAGCTTTGCTGTTCGCTACCCCTTTGAGGACAGCTTTACTAAGAGATGGGCTTCCCCGGTGGTGGACCCTGCTGTGGCTCGTGTAAATAAAGCAACCACCATTCCCTTGGAGGGGTCTCCATCCTTTAGGGAGGCGGCCGATCGCCGCACAGAGGCAGTGTCTAAAGCACTGTTCTTGTTGGCTGGGTCAGCCATGCGGCAGGCGCTAGCAGCTGCAATGGCGGCACAGTCTCTTCATGAGCACGCTGCCGCACTGCACACTGGTTTGTCTAGTGAATGTGCACAGGCTGAAGTACAGCGGGCACAAAATTTGGAAGAGGGTCTCCGCTACATATGCCATGCTGCTTTGGACCTTCTTCCCATATTGTCAAAAATGTCTGTTTTTTCAATTGTTGAAGGGTGCTGTGGCTCCGCTCTTGGTCAGGCGACCAGGCTTCAAAGAAAGCTCTTGCAGATCTGCCCTTTCAGGGAGAACGTCTGTTCGGCCCACAGTTGGATGAAATCATTAAGGATTTCACGGGAGGGAAGAGTACCTTCCTTCCAGAGCCGAAGCAGCGGGATTTTCGTCGTAGGCAGGACCCTGTCTCTTCAGGTCAGAGGAAGTTTTTTTTCGGGCACCCGGCTCAGCAAGCAAAGCCGGGAAGGCTTTCGCAGGGCGCAGCAAAAGGCCCTGGCAGCATAAGTCCGAAAAAGCGAAGGATAAGTCTACCTCCGCATGATGGGTTGCCCCCACCCGCCTCACGGGTGGGGGGCCGGTTGCTGGGGTTTGCAGACAGATGGGCTGCCCGCATCACCGATCGGTGGGTACTGGAGGTGGTGTCCTCCGGGTACAGGATAGAATTCAGCTCTCTGCCCCCAGAAAGGTTCTTCCCCCTCAAACTTGAGGTTCCCTCAGGAGCGTCGGGAGGCGCTTCTAGGTGCCGTTCGGGCACTCGCCGAACAGGGGGTGATCGTACCGGTACCCATGGTGGAAAGATTTCACGGTTTTTACTCAAACCTTTTTGTGGTGCCCAAAAAGGGTGGGGTCAGACCAGTTTTGGACCTAAGGGTGTTAAACCGCTTCGTGAAGACGAAGAGGTCCAGGATGGAGTCCAACCGCTCGGTCGTGGTCGCCCTGCACCAAGGGGAATTCCTAGCGTCCTTAGATATCAAGGATGCGTATCTCCATGTTCCGATCTGTCTCAGTCATCAGCGTTTTCTGCGTTTCGCAGTGGGAGACCTGCATTACCAGTTTGTGGCTCTGCCCTTCGGGCTGGCCTCGTCTCCCCGAGTGTTCACCAAGGTGGTGGCCCCGATGCTGGCATTGCTGAGACAGAGGTATCGCTGTGGTAACGTACCTCGACGATTTACTCCTGAGAGCAGAGTCTGCTATAGCTCTGGAGGAGAACGTGACAATCACGGTGTCCACGTTAGAGGAGTTCGGTTGGCTGATCAACCTGCAGAAGTCATCATTGACTCCATCTTGCCGGCTGGAGTACCTGGGTCTGATTCTGGAAACGGTACAGGCAAGTTTTTTTTTTTTAACACCGAGCAAGCTCCTGACACTTCAGGCAGCAGTGCGAACCCTGTTATCACACCAGTGGTTCTCCTTACGGTTCTGTATGCGAGTGTTGGGGCTCATGGTGTCGACTTTTGAAGCGATACCTTACGCCCAGAGTCACACTCGGCTCCTGCAGAGGGCAATTTTGTCGCAGTGGGACAAATCTCCCCTATCCCTGGACAGGCTGATCAGGTTGGATCATCAGTCCCGAGGATCCTTGATCTGGTGGATTCGGGGTCCGGCCCTAAAGTTGGGGAAATGTTTTCTCCCCCAGAATTGGTCGATAGTAACGACGGATGCCAGCCTATTGGGCTGGGGAGGGGTCCTGGGTCAGTTCTCTGCCCAGGGTCATTGGTCAGTGCGGGAAGCTTGTCTTCCGATAAATGTACTGGAACTGAGAGCGATCAGGCTTTGTCTGTCCCGTTGGACAGAAAGGCTGCGAGGCCTCCCTGTTCGGGTTCAGTCAGACGATGCCACGGCTGTGGCGTATGTGAACCATCAGGGCGGAACAAGAAGCGCCGCAGCAGCCGCGGAGGCGGCTCTGATCCTTCGGTGGGCAGAGCTTCACGTGCCAGCTCTATCTGCAATCTACATCCCGGGTGTGGAAAATTGGCAGGCGGACTTTCTCAGCCGCCGGACTCTGGATCAAGGGGAATGGTCCCTACATCCAGAAGTGTTCCGCCAGATTTGCCGCAAATGGGGCACACCAGATGTGGACCTTATGGCCTCCAGGTACAATCACAAGGTACAGACCTTTGTGTGCAGAACAAGAGATTCGTTGGCGGTCGCCTCAGACGCACTGGTAGCGCCCTGGGGTCGGTATCGGCTACTGTACATTTTTCCTCCTCTAAAGATTCTATCACGCGTTGTACGCAGGATAGAAGCAGAGGGAATCCCGACAATCCTGGTAGCTCCAGATTGGCCTCGGCATCCTTGGTACGCCGACGTAGTGCGGATGGTGGCGGATGTTCCGTGGCGTCTCCCACTTCGCGAAGACCTACTGTCTCAGGGGCCCATCTTGCACCCTGCTTTACCCTCGCTGGCTTTGACGGCTTGGCTATTGAGTCCCAGGTGTTGAGGGATAGGGGTGTCTGACTCCGTAATCCCTACTATGATTAAAGCACGTAAGAGTACCTCACATAAGATTTATCATAGGACCTGGAAGGCCTATATTGCCTGGTGCGAGGCAGGGGGTTGGAACCCCCGCTCTTATATAGTGTCCAGAGTACTGTCATTTTTGCAGCAAGGGCTGGACAAGAACCTGCCGTTAAGTACGCTTAAGGGGCAGATTGCGGCCCTGGCGGTTCTTTTTCAACGGCCCTTGGCGTCTCATTCATTGATCCGTACATTTGTACAGGGAGTACGTCATGTGGCTCCTCGAATACGGTCGCCTTTGGCACCGTGGGATTTGAATCTGGTGCTTTCTGTGTTGCAGAAGCCACCATATGAAAGAATTGGGGACATTCCCTTATGACTGTTGTCGCAGAAAGTGGCCTTTCTGGTGGCTATCACATCCGCCAGGCGGGTGTCTGAGTTGGCAGCATTATCCTGCAAGTCACCTTACTTGGTCCTCCATAAGGACAAGGCAGTTTTGCGACCTTCCCCTTCGTTTCTTCCGAAGGTGGTTTCTTCCTTTCATTTAAATGAGGATATTGTTCTTCCCTCATTATGCCAGCACCCGTCGCATCCCAAAGAAGTTGAACTGCATTCTTTGGATGTGGTGAGGGCTTTGCGGGTGTATTTGAGTTCTACAGCTTCCTTTCGGAAGTCTGATTCTTTTATTTTTGCTGACGGAAGGGTCACGCAAAGGCATGATGGCCTCGTCAGCTACCGTGTCTCGTTGGATACGGAAGACCGTGACTCATGCATATGAGATTTTGGGCAAGGTTCCCCCGTTTCCAGTCACGGCTCATTCCACCAGGGCAGTTAGTACTTCCTGGGCGTTTAGACACCAACCCTCGGTGTCTCAGGTGTGCAAGGCAGCTACTTGGGCCTCAGTGCACACGTTTACTAAGTTTTACAAAATTGATGTTTCAGCATCCTCGGATGCTGCTTTTGGCCGCAAAGTATTACAAGCGGCAGTATAGGCACGGTTAGCGCCGCCTGAGAGGGCATTTTTCTGTTGGGTACAGTTGTTATGGTTTTGCCCACCCCTCTTGATTGGCACAGCTTTGGGACGTCCCCATGTGTCATAAGAAGGCTGCGTCTGTCAGTGAACAGAAGAGAAAAAGGGATTTTTTGTATAACTTACCGTAAAATCCTTTTCTCTGAGTTCACTGACAGACGCAGCACCCACCCCTCTGCGTTGGTTTTGTACGGCTTGTTACGAACTGATGTGCTGTACAGGGCAGGGGGATTATATGCTAAGGTGAGGACGGCCCCCTGGGAGGGGCCAACCTATACTATTGTTTGTTTTGCCTAGTCTACTCCTAGTAGGATGAGCATAACCCCATGTGTCATAAGAAGGCTGCGTCTGTCAGTGAACTCAGAGAAAAGGATTTTACGGTAAGTTATACAAAAAATCCCTTTTTTTGGCATAGAGAATTCCACGTTTTTCAAAGTACCTGCATAGTAACTTCTAGAAAAGCCACAAAATATAGTTTTGCAAGTATTGTATCAGACGTTTTTAACCCCATAGACTTCAATGAGAGCACCTGTAAATGTGTAACACAAGCAAAAGACTAGCTTTCCACCTCTTAGCAAGCTCAGCCCTGGAAAAAACAAATGGAGGATTCAGGACATTGGCATTTCTGGATGTGTAGGCTTTCATCTACATGGTGAGGGCTCACCTGAATCTCTGATTCCAGAGATTTCTATTATAAGAACTGGTGCAGAGAGGCACTGGCGAGATGAGGTTTCAAAGATTTGGAGACATTTTCTTCAACACAGACAGCCAAGCTTAAGCCTCTTAATGTCTGCAGGGCCCAGTATTCTTTGAAAATGATGCTGCATTGCATCTTAAAATGTTTTTATCTAGTATGCAAAGCCAGCTAGAACTACTGTTTGTCGTTGCAGTTGTGTGCATTTGCACACGTGAGACCTGTGTGAACTTGATTTTGTGGAATTGTTGCTAGGAGTCAGAATTCCTAACACTTGCACTATACAAAGCTGCCCAGACCTGTGGATACCAGTATTCATTGGTTAAAGCTAGTTATGGAAGCTTATGGTTAGCATATGGAAGCAAAAAAATGTCATTAAAGTTGTTATAAAGCCTGAGAGCTCTCTGTGCACTCTCCTTCCTCATAGGGCAGATTGATAGCAGTGGGAGCCAATGGCTATCAAATTTTGTGACGGGGCAGGGCTGAGCCACACTTTGTGTCAGTAGGCGCAAACAGGAGCATGCGTGCCCACATAGAAAGTGGCTTTCTATGGGGGCACTCGATGAAGAGGAGGAGGCAGGAGCGGCGGGGGGAGGGGGTCAGAAGAGGAGGATCGGGGCTGCTCTGTGCAAAACCATTGTGCAGAGCAGGTAAGAATAACATGTTTTTGGTCATTTATTGTTTTATTTTAAGAAAAGAGAGCTTTACAATAAGTTACGTTATTTTAACATAAAATTATTTAAAAAAAAATAGGTATCACTGTTTAATATATTTTAATAAGCAAAAGAACAATGGAGTAGAACGTCCAAATTGTAGATATCCTTCATCACAATTGTTCAACAGCCTCTAGCTGCCAGGGTAGCAGTCCTCTAGACAGAGGAGGATGCAAATTTATCCCAGATAAATTCATGCTGCCCTGAGTTTTACAGTCCAGTGAGCCTTCTCTGTGATAAGTAAATCATCAAAACCGAAGCCATCATGCTGCTACTTATAGGAATGGATTCCAAATGATCTGGTGAAAATCGTCTTCTGTAAATATAATATTTAAATAGGGTCTTAGAAGGTGCTCTTCCAGAGCAAAGGCCTCATCCCCTAACAAAGACCTGGTAGTGGACAGTTCTTGGGCAGGTCAACTTCATCTTTCCACAGCATCTGTCCAAAGGAAGAGTGGCCAAAAGTTCTGAAGTGTGAGCTGCTCCCATATGACCCCATGATATTAAGACTTAAATGCATATTTTCTATTTATAGCACAGGAAAGCAGTGGAAAATCAGAAACCAAGCACCAGGGCAATCTAGAAGAGCTGCCAAGCTTCTACAAGCAATTGCTCATGTGTAACGCCTCTAAAAATGCAAAATTTTAATAGGCTAATCGACATGCCAGACTTAATGAGGCCCAATACTCCTGAAGTGCTCTCATTTTGCCAGAGCCTAGAGGGCCTTCTTCAAAAGGTCCTAGATGAAAAGCATTTAGAAATGCAGTCCTGGATCATGTGGTACATTGCCTCATTACACCTTTGCCTACACCTTCCACTTTTTCCCAGCCTTTCCTATCAGTACCACCCCCTTCAAGTCCACATGCACATCTTTACACAGCTCCTATGCACACATTTTTTTTCCTCTCCACACAGCACCAGTGCTACCCATACCCACCTTAAGATGGCCACACATTGTTGATTTATTTTAAATCAAAGAATGTTGGGCTGGATGGGGGCTGCCGAGGCCCCCCCACTAGACAAATTCAAACAGTGTCTAGCCAGTTTTACACAGCCACATCTCCTTAGCATACAACCAGTTATCGAGAATTCTGCACCTGGCAACTGTGTTTTTTTTTGGGGGGGGAGTACTCAAAATGTTACAGCTGTTTCTGGTTACATTTCCTAGCCCATCTGGTTGGATGCTTAATATGGTGCAGGGCTGATACAAGGTCTTTTCAGAGTAACCTAATGCTGTTAAAGTGGTTTTAGGGCTGATGCACACTACAGAAATGCGTTTCTGTATGCACGTTTTTGATGTGTTCCGGTGCATTTTTCCCCTCTTTTTTTTCTTCATATTAAATAGGGACATGTGTGTTACAGTGCACTTTTGATGCATTTAGGTGCATTCCTGTGTTTTCCTGTGCATTTTTTATGCATTTTGCCGTGTTCCAGTACAGTTCTGTGCAGGAAAAAAATGAATATTGATTTTTTTTTTTTTTTTTTTTTTGTGCTGGAACTGACTGCACTGGTGTGAACTAGGTCATTGGAATCCATATAGCCTACTGTCCATGCGTTTTTTGATGCAGAAAAAAATGCACTGGACCAGCGATATACTTAATGTGATATACAAAATGTTTTAATATATTGCAGTGCACACAGTGTACATGTGTTGGCTGCATTAGTAAGTTTTATTTTAGGGATTTTTGATCTTTAGTTTCCTTTGTTGATCTGGCCAGTAAGTCTGTTTATTTTTCTCCAGTTCCTCAAACCGCTTGCGGACCACCACCGTAGATATACTGTGGCAGGGCGGCCACACTGCACCAAATCACATATCTAGTACGTGATCCACGCATCGTGGGTAGAGAGCACTCCCATCATCCTGGCCATGCTGCAATCAGCTGCAGAACCAACCAATCAGTGGCTTTCGGCACCCGACGTTTGGCTCTGGACATTACCAACAAGAGCTCTGTGTAGGTAAACAAACACAGGACTCTCTTCTGACAACAGCAATGTGCTGTTTTTTTCTTCCTGCAAAGCTTGCCAGTGTCATTAGTACAGTGACAGTGCATATGTTTAGCACTGACCACGGTATTGGAGTCACTGTTGTCAGTTAGGTGTCCGATTTGCCCGCCGCAATATAGCAGTCCCACTATAAGTCGCTAGTTGCTGCCATTACAAGTAAAAAATAAATAAAAATTCCATAAATATATTCCATAGTTTGTAGATGCAATAACTTTTGTGCAAACCAATCAATATACGCTTATTGGGATTTTTTTTTTTTTTTTACCAAAAATATGTAGCAGAATACATTTTGTCCTAAATTAAGACATACTTTTTTTTTAATGTGTTTTATATCAGAAAGTTTTTTTTTTTTTTTTCAAAATTGTTGGTCTCCTTTGTTTATAGCGCAAAAAATAACAGAGGTGATCAAATATCACCAAAAGAAAGCTCTATTTGTGGGGTAAAAAGGACATGTTTTATTTGGGTACAGCGTCACACTACTGCTCAATTGTAAGTTAAAGTAACGCGGTGCCGTATTGCAAAAAATGGCTTGGTCACGAAGGGGGGTAAACGTTCGGGAGCTGAAGTGGTTTACAGACCACACTGTCCAGCAAAAGTGGCAGATAGGGGATTGAGACAAACCATTTACCACTGACAGTGTTTAGTTGGTGTTGGTCTTTTTAATTTGTTAGTCACGCGTGTAAACTCTATCTAAATCTACTAGTGCATGTAAAGCTGGCTATACATCCATAGAATTTCTTTTGATTTCAAAGCGTTCGTTCAATTTCCTAAGGCCCCTTTCACACTGGGGCGTTATTACAGCGGTAAATCGCTAAAATTACCGCTGCAATAACGCTCTAAATATTATTTTCATGCATCTCTATGGATGCTTTCAGACTGAGGCGTTGCGCTAGCGCAGCGCTGAAGAAGATCATGCAAGCATGATTTTTCAGGAATGTGGGGAGCGGTGTATTCACCGCTCCTCCACCGCTCCTGCCATTAAATTGAATGGGCAGCTCTCCCGTAGCAGCTGTACACCGCTCCGGGAGCGCCGGCACTTTTAACCCCTGATTAACCCGTTGTGGGGGGATTAAAAGTGCTATTACAGCGGTAGATCGCCGCTAAATTAGCGGCGGTTTACCGCTGAAGCTCGGCGCGGTCCCAGTGTGAAAGGGCCCTAATGGTTAGTGGGGTAAAATCGGTGATTGTTTTTGTTTTTTAAATAATATTGACCATTAAGTTCAGAGAAGGATGGACATTTTTTTGTGAATGAAGGAGAAATTCTATATGGAAAACATAGAACGAGTACAGCAGAGTACATCCATTTATGTCATGTTTGTGCGCTGCTCCTGGGCTGTGTGGGTGGAGGAAGTTCACTGGGATTGTACATATATAACATTAGCTGTGAACAGGCACCCTGGCCTGCCAACATGATATTTGCATTGGCTACAGTGACATTTTTGCAGTCTGTAGATATATGATCTATATGGTGTTGAATTCCATTCATAAAGTTTTTTCTTGTTGCTTCATTTTAAAATATCAGATTTATTTGAAAGGTAAGGTTTTAGATTTGTTAAAAATGGAAGTTGACTGACAACCTTCCTTTTATTGGCTCGACAGCTGCTGCAGGTCTTGACAGGTCTGTAAAAATTTAATTTATTAGAGATAGGTGGCGGAAACGTGTATGCTCCTGCTAAGCCATCAGTACTGTAATTGTTTGTGCAGGGATTACTGGTAGACTCCTCCTTCCCTTTTACTGGAAGGCTTTGAACTTGGGAAAATCTGGGACTAGGAACAAGAAACTTCCTTGCTCCTGTGTATGGACAGAACAGCATCCTGCACAGTTAACGGGAGCTTGTTTTATTTTCACTTCACTCAGTGCTAGCCAAGGCCAAACACGATCACGTCCTAAGGATTATATGTCGCTCTCAATCTAGCACAGACACATCCACAGCAGTGAGGGAGACTTGATAGAACAATCACTTGCTACTGCTATTGGCTGTTTACAACCATCAACTTTGTTGTTTAAAGCAGAGCTCCGGGGGAAAAAAACATTTTTCTATGTTCTTGTTGCTCATCACCTACCTTCACCAACTATGCCATCCATCTTCTGCTGAGCTCTGTAGTTCCTCCTGTAGTAACCTGCTCAACTTTTATATTTTAAAGCTGGACTCCAGGAATTAGACAAACTCTAACCTTGCAGTCCTGCTTGTTTAGGCTAGGGGTTGTTGAATAAGGCGTAATGCTTGATTCCTTGCTGTAGCAGGGTTCCTCAGTCTATACAACTGCCTGGAGCTTTGAGCAAAAGAGAACAGCGCTGGAGTGAGGGACTGGGTAGGTAACCTGCCTTATCCCTTCACCTCTAGGCAAAACAAGCCTAAAAAAGAAAACGAATGCAGCTATCACATCTAAGAATTCGTAAGCATGTTTGCTGTTGGGTTTAATACTGCTTTAAGCCTGCTTTCTTGGGAAATGAAAGTGAAAGCAACTTGGTAAAGGGCGTTTTAAAATAACGTGAGAAAAAAAGGTGGCAAGGAGAGTCTGATAAAGAGAATCACAAAGGAAAGTAGTTTATTGAAGTAAATAATAACAGTATTGTTAAACAGGAAATTCAGATTGCAGGAATAGTATAAGCTCGGGTATAAACAGGAAATGCATGAGATGGGGTGCTTATCAGGACATCAGTTTGGGTTGCATGCCTGAAGTATTAGGACTTCTTCAGCCTCATAGCAAGTTTATAGTCTTGAGCAGGTGTGCTGGCATTTGCTGTAACCTAACAAAGGTAATAAAGTGTATTTAAAGCTAAAACGTAAAGGTTCATGTACACCAGCCCGCAGTGTGTAGGGGCCTTTACTTTTTTTAACCTTATTGAAGGTTCAAGTTTTTATACGCTACAACATGGTGCGGTGAACTACACGGCTTAACAATGCAGTGTCTGCATTTTTCCGCAGTGCATCAAAACCCACCTCAACGCATCGTTCAAGGGTACAAAAGTGTACATAGAACACAGTTTTCTGTGTGCCCTTGCATAAAACCTGCATTGATCTATACAGATCAGCACAGCTCAATGGAGATATTGTAAATGACATCCTATTGTTTGATAGGATAGGAAAAGTTTTATCAGTTTATTTTTGTCTGTAACCCACTGAGGAGATTTCCCTTTATTTCCTGTTTCTGCAGATACAACAGAAAGTGAGTACATCTTTCATATTAAGGGAAATCCCCACTTAAATATCAGGTCAAAAATGCATGTGCATTTAAAGAGGAAGTAAACCCAGATGTGGTTTACTTCCTCTACATTTTCCTGCAAAGTAGAAGCATAATGGGCTACTATGCATCGCATAGTAGCCCATTATGTGTCACTTCCCTGCAAACAAAGCCTGCGACGTCCAGCACTGTCCCCTGTGCTGGCAGCGTCCATCTTCAGCCCCTCTTCCGGGGCCGCGATTTCCGGCTCTGTGACTGGCCGGAGTCGCGTGACGTCACTCCCGCACATGTGTGCGGGAGCCACCACTCACAGCACGATTGCAACGAAGAAAAGGCACAGAGCCCGTTTCTTCACAGCGCATGTGCCGAAATGACGCCGGCACATCTCATACACTGCATATCTCCTGAACCGTGCAGGTTTGGGAGATATGCAGGGCACCTACAGGTAAGCCTTATAGGCTTACCTGTAGGCTAAAGTCGTTGTCACGAGTTGACAACCACTTTAACATGTATTTACACACTCACTCACTTTGTTTCGTTGCATTTTTATGCACATTGACATGCATTTTAAAGTCATTCGTTGTGAAGTGACAGGTCTCTGGAAAGGTGAAAATACGGACAATTCATTTATATCTTTACTTTCAGTTGCGTTCATTTTTGCTGTGTACATGTACGCAAAATTGTGATGTGAACAAGGAACATAAAAAAACATGATTTTCTAGGGCACTATGGTGGAGACAGAGGGCACTATGGGGGGTACAGAGTTCACTTCACTACAGTGGGGGGGTGCAGGGGACAGAGGACACTACTTTGGGGGCACAGGAAACTTGCTATAGGGGTAGGGGGGCAGGGACCCCATCACATGTGGGGACAAGGAACAAGGATCCCTTCTCCCCTGGGGACAGGGACCCCATCACCCCTAGGGACATAAACCCCATATCCAGACCATTCTGGCTGGTGTCAGCCACCCTTGGGTGCCAGGATAGGGGAGAGAGCGCAGTCCAATCTGAATCCCCAGCCACATGCTTCCTCAGGGTGAACTGGCTTTGTATTAGTGAAGCACCTTAAAGTGAGGTAAACCTATACTGTTATTACTATGTTAGGAATATTATCTTCATTTATTAGCAGGTGAATGCGGCCCTCCATGCATTCCATGGCCTAAATTGATGAAGAGATTTTGTTTTTTTGTTTTTTGTTTTTTTTGAATATGTATTATAGCAGAAAATACATTTTTTTTTTTTTTTTTTTTTTTTTTTTTTTTTTTTTTTTTATTGTCACAATTTTTGTTTATAGCACAAAAAAAACAGATGTGATCAAATACCACCAAAAGAAAGCTCTATTTGTGGGAAAAACAGGACATCAATTTTATTTGGGTACAGCGGCACACGCCCCCGCAATTGTCAGTTAAAGTAACGCAGTGCCTTATCGCAAAAAATGGCCTGGCTATTAAGGGGGTAAATCCTTCTGGGGGTGAAGTGGTTAATAAAGTGATCAGAGTCTGCTGCCCTGCACCCCGTTGTGATGGAAATAAGGCCTCATACACACGGACGTTTCTAAAAAAATAAACAAAACGTCGGGCCCGACGTCAAAGAAAAAAAGTTGTCGTTTTTCGGCGTTATGCATCAGCGTTTTTGAGAGTTAGTGAGCGTCGGCGTCAATAGGCGTATTTTAAAAAAAATCATCCCTCTGCTATTTTTCAACCTAAAAACTTCGGCGTCAAAGAACGCCGGAAAACGCCAGTATAATAATAGGTGGCGTTTGTTGGCGTTTGTTGGCATATTGTGGCGTCGGCGTCAAAAAATGCCAAAACGTTACAGCCTCAGAACGCGATGGCTGTGGGTTCTAGTTTCAGCTCACTAACGCCGACGTCATCTACAGCTCAAAAACGCCGACGTTTTTATGGGGCCATTGACTAACATGGAGAGCTGCAAAAAACGCCAGAAAACGCCGGCGTCAAAAAACGTCCGTGTGTATGAGGCCTAAAGGTAAATGTAAAATGAAAATGAAAAAAACATACAAAAAATTGTAAAAGCAACCCCATCGCCCGCTGCACACTCAGATGCAAACACAGGCATAGGGCATGCATGTGTATGTAAACAGTGTTTGCACCATGCATGTTCTATATTGCCACAATAGAGTGGAAGCAACAACTATAAGTCTAGCGTTTACAGTTTACTCTACTCTAAATTGATGAGCAATAAATGCGTTTAAATCTTCGCTCTCCACACATCGTTTTGAGGCTTGACTTATTTGGTGTCTAGTTCTTAAACACTGCCTCATCTTTTTTTTTGTATTAAAAAGTGTTGTGCATTACATTGTGTTTGTGTGCAATCAAATTCATCTTATTTTATTTTTCCCCTGAAAATATAGAATTGATAAACATTTGCACAAATATTGTGCAATCTTTTTATTCTACAGGGCCTCTGCTTTCAGAAAAAAAAAAAAAAATGTTCTTTTGGGTTTTAAGTATGAAATGCAGATTTTAATGTGCGTCAAAAATGGAAAAGTTACTGCACAAGAAAACTGGTTAAGCATAATCGCAAACAATAAATTATTTTAAAGCCAGGCTATAATTTGATAATTTCTAAAAAATATTTATAGCCTTGCCGTAGTTAAAATAAAAGTAGGTTTTATCGCAATACTCGTTCTATTTTGGGCGTTGTCCCACACTCGGCGGTCCAGTGTTCATCTTCTTCCAGACTAAATACTCCCAAGTATCATTCATTCTCCCTTATTTGCGTGTTATTACGATACTCAGGTTTTCTTTACCATTTGTTTAAGCTAGATACAGATTAGTTACCTTTTAACTCGACAGTCTCATCTTTTATATTTAAAGGATTAGTTCACCTTTGGAACATGTTACATGTTCTACCTGTATTTAGGCATTCCGGCTGCTGCATCTCCCCTGGGTTCCTCTCCCTGCACCTGCTGTCACTTTTCAAAAACAGCACAGTTGTTCGGGGCTCTCCCCATACAACCACATCATTCATTTATTCCTGTGAATGCATAAACTACAAGTCCCGTCTTCGACCCCAGCAGATGGATTTGTAGTTTTTTTGCTTGCACAAAATTTTTGTGTTTTATTTATTTTTTTTTTTTTTGCTGAAAGCTTAGCTGTAATGAATATTTTCACAAAGTTTCCATTTGTTTGTGCTTTTGCCAGTACGACCAGGTTACACTTTAATCTGGCTGAAAAAAGGGAGAACACCTAGATCCTTCTATCTCAAAGAAAGATGCCAAGTGATTGATGCCTGGTTAGAGGATTAGAAAAAAGTAATGCAGGGATATGGGTATGTGTTGAAAATAGAATGTTAATGAGGAAGCTTACAATCTGTAAATGGCAGAGGGGTTGTTCTAAGTGGTTCTGTATAGGTGTGCAAATCCAAGGGTCCTGACAAATGTGTGATTTTATTTTTTTATTTTTTATTTTTTGCCTGGCATTAGGGTGCACTTGGTGCAATTTAAGCTCCTGCAGTTTATACACCATATACCTGCTAGCACTGTTATTTACTTATTTTTTTTTATTATAACTGTCCTTTTGGGTTTTTTTTGTTTTTTTTTAAAAGTACAATTACCTGAAGGGAAAACGAGGAAAGCCTCATTTATTTTTAAGTGACTGACTGGGTAACTTTAAAGAGACCCTGGCACCAGACCATTAAGTTCAACAAAAATCTTTCCATGAGATTTATATGGGTATTTAACATATTGTATGTATGTTATCTACCTGTACAAGCCTCCTTGTGTAGACATAAAAAAAATCCTCTGATTGCTTGACATCACTCAAGTGACACACATATAGCGGGGGGTATTAAATTAAAATTTACAGAAGTCCAGTCAGTAAAATATTCTTCTACCAGAGGTCCTAATCACGTTTGTGCAATGACTCAGATCCTTCACATCACAGCCCCCGTCTCCTATTAGGTTAGGCTCACAATTCTGTGGCTGGGGAACATGCACAAAATCCCATGGGGTCCTGACCCACCGAGAAATGCGTTACACTTTAGCAGATGCCTAAAGGTGCCATTAATGCTTAACGGAACCTTACACATCACCTTTTTAAGCACATTTTCACAAGCACCAAACCACATTTTTGCAGCAGCATGTGGCTTGGTGCAGCGAGATTTTAAAAAAAAGGGTTGAGATGACTTTCCCTGTGTTTCTTGTGGGTAGGGCAGCCCACCCATTACTGTTCTCGACCCCCTTCACATGCCCCCCCCCCCTTCTGTCTTTCCTTAGACAGACAGGGCAGAGCGTGAAAGGCACAGCAGGTCTAGACTGATGGTGAGAGCTGCAACCTGGTGATTGGCTGCTAGGACCACCCGGCATCCTAGTAACCAATCACTTGCTTCTTAACTAAGCCAGCTTCTTCTCTCCATTCAGAACTGTCCTTCCTCCCGCTGTCAGCTCTGTGAGAATGGCGGTGGTGGTGATTGTTGTAGGGCAGAACAGCTCTTAAATGGTGGGAATGTGGCGATCTGCCCTTTTAGTGACGCCTGCTCTATAGTATTCCACTTCACTCTTGAACTGGCAGTTACACAAATGATTATGTAAAGAGTTGAAGGAATGGGTGGAGGAGCTTTGCCAGCACAGACAGTGATTAGACACTCCCAGAAGAGGAGAGGGCTGTGATGTGCAAGGATGGAGAGGGCTGTGTTAGTGAATGCTTTCTAAAGTTCCAGGGCACATTGCAAGTGAATATAAAATGTTCATAAAAAGGGAAACACTGCAAGTAAACATTTTAAAATGCTTTATTGTTCTGTGCCTTTACCTGCAGTTTAAGTTTGGTCACAGGGTCTGTTTAAGAAACCTTTTAAACCCGCTAATGCTTAGGCTAAGATGACCTGAGTCTTGCCTAGCTGTAGTTTCCTGGCTAGTATTAACAGGAAACGGGTCCTCCTTTTACTGGTTGCGTGGAGTTGCTTCTTGTTTACTCTTGAAGGAAGGTGTTCTTCCAACAGAAAATGTTATATAATAGAAAATTGTGTTCTTAAGTTTTAACTGTCTGCCTTATCCTTCCAGACCTCCGTGACACAAGATGACACAATGGAACCAGTTACAGCAGCTGGACACCAGATACCTGGAACAACTGCACCAGCTGTACAGTGACAGCTTTCCCATGGAGCTGCGTCAGTTCCTTGCACCGTGGATAGAGAGCCAAGACTGGTAAAAGGGTTTTCTTTACTATTTATAAGAACCTGCAGCAGAGTGATGAAGGGAAAGTCTGTTAGCAATAAAATGGCATTGCTTTTTTAAGGAAATAGAATTACCCATATACAACATAAATGTGAGTACCAGACCAAAACCCGATAAAGTCCAGGTTAAATTCAATTGTTTGTAAAAAGAGTAAGTTAAAAACAGCCAACACATTTCAGGGGTAACTCCATTCCCCCTTATCAGGGCTCAACATAAAACTTGGATTCACTCAGAGAAAACAGACCTTCATTGCTGCTCACCAACTGCTGTCAAGTTGTTACTCCATGTGGAGTGTTTAAAGTGATTGTAAATGCTATTTTTTTTAAATAACAATCCAATTTATACTTGACTGCTCTGTACAATGGAATTGCACAGAGTGGCGCCGAACCTTCTGTTCTCTGGTCCCCATAGAAAGACGCTTTCTATAGGGGCACTCATGCAGGCTCTCTCCTGAGCCTTGCTGACTGCATCTATAGACAGACAGTGGGACTCGGGCGACCCCCCCCCCCCCCCTCCACTGCCTTTGACTGACCTCAGTGGGAACTATTGCCAAAGCCTATGAGACCAGGATTCGACTTGACAACATATTCTTACGCTTTACAATACGGGAGAACTTCTATAACCTATATAATATAGTTGTCGACATTGATGTTTAAAACAACCTGTAAAAATGCCTGTGGTTACGCAACGAAAAGACGATGTTAACATGACATGGAGACAAAAAGAGGGTTATTTTTTTGTTGAAATACCATAATTTTTTGAACCTAATTGTATTGTCTAAATCTAACCTTGGTCATAATTTCACCAACACTTCAGAATTGTAAAAAAAATTGAAATACGTAAGGAACGTAATTCCATTTTTTACCAATCGGGGAGTGCAGGACCAGAGTATCCGAAACCGTTATCAAGGGTGACTCCAGTCAGTTTCCGTCACCTCCCCCCCCCCCCCC
>BLSH010008718.1:284907-314620 GCA_018402905.1 Glandirana rugosa | reverse complement strand
GACTCGGGCGACCCCCCCCCCCCCCCCTCCACTGCCTTTGACTGACCTCAGTGGGAACTATTGCCAAAGCCTATGAGACCAGGACGTGAGGGGCTAACCATTTTTTACCTTAATGCAAGGAATGCATAAAGTTAAAAAAAATGTTAAGACTTCACAACCACTTTAATACTGGTTCCAATCTAAATCTGTTATGTTAATCCAAGTTTTTTAATACCATAAAGTTGTTTTTTTATTGGGAGAAAAACAGAGGTACAGTACAATTGTAGCAGAAAAGCAACGCATTGGTGTCCGTAAAAATGTCCAACAAAATTTGTAGTTACAGCTGTTGATATAATATATCCAATATCTTCAAGAGGGCATAACATTTCGCATTCTTATACAACAGTTCAGCTTAGGCCCCTTTCACACTTGTGCGACCAGATTTTACCGCAATTTTTTGCCGTGATTTTACTGCGATTTGGGATCAGTAAGAAGTTGGTCCGACTTTGTTGCAACTTTGGTTCAATGAAAACCTATTACAAAGTCGTACAGAATTGGTAAAGACATCGCATCTATGTTAATCAGGTGTGATTTGCACTGAGGGTTTAACATTGAAGTCTATGGACCTCAAGTTGCATCAAATTTGGACCAAAGTAATGCAGGGACTACTTTGAAGTCGGAACGACTTGAAAGTCGAACAGATATGGATGGTACTCATTTGCAGTCCCAAATCGCAGGACAACTCACACAAGTGTGAAAGGGGTCTTAGTCTTACACCTTACATTTGATAATTTTTTACATTATATCTAGAGTACCTACAATGGTAGTGAGCATCGGGGTGATGTGATGGTGTTTGAGATGTTGCATTCTAAATATCTACATTGTGACCAGTTGGCAGGTTAACCCCTAGTAGGTAGAATTGGGATATTGTTGGACCATTTCTTGAAGACGGGGGTAGCTGTATGTAATCGTGTTGGTACAGATTGTGTCCAAACAGTGAGTGTTACCAAGGTGTTGGTTAATGGGGGGGGAGGGTTGGAAAATTATGTAAAGATTGTCTTGGGGGGGGCGCTGAAGTTTTAGGTAGCTTTAATATTTGTGAGTAAGGTTATTACAGGGGTTCCAGGTCAAGTAGTTGATCTGTGAAGGTCAATGAGTACTTAGACCATTGGTTGAAAAATCAGCTATTGAGTATCTCTCGGCATTCGTCTGTCGATTGGTAATCTATCCAACATAGCCAGCTTTTGAGATGTTTTTCTAAATTGTCTGTAGAAATGGCGATTATTCCTCCATTTCCATTGTTTTATTGAGTTTAGAAAACCAATCTTGTAAGGAGGGTATTTTCGTTTGTTTCCAAAGTACTGGGATACACATTCTGGCAATGTTGATCATGTGCAGAACTACTATTGATTTTTGAAAGTATGTTTTAGAATTGTGGAGTGATGCAAATCATCCAATTTTTTTTTTTATCCTCTGTTGAGCCCTGATGAAGAGGAAGTGGTGTTACCCGGGCCGCTGTCTTCCAGTTAAACTATTTGGTAAACCTGGTGACTACTAAAATGCGTTCTTTTCAAGAACTTCAGCCTCTTAAACACAATATTCCTAGATCTTTATTTTACTCCTACCTACAATTTAGTCATTATTTCGCTTTTACCCACTTTAACTCTAAAATGCCCATCTTGCTTTGAATGTTTCTTGGACATGTTCTTCGCTCAGACCCTACTGGACCTCGGTCCAACAACTTTTGATCCAACTATAAGGCATGTCTTTACCCCTAGATCCTGTCCATTACTTCCTTGGATTGCTGTTTAACTCCTTGCCAACCGGCCCACATACATTTACAGAGAGGCGGCAGCTTCTGTGTGCAGGATCATGTACAGGTAACGTGATTCTGCTCTTCTGGGTCTGTAGCGCGCACAATTGGACACAGTGGGAGCCAATCGGTGTGTCTCATGGATTGTTCCCAACACAGGCAGAACGGCGGTCTGCCTATGTAAACAAGGCAGATCACCGTTCTGTTAGTAGGGAAGACCGAGATCCTGTGTTTCTGCTAACCAGGAACACTGATCTGTCTTCCCACAGTTAAAGCATCCCCCACACAGGAAGCACTCCCTAGGAACACATTTAACCCTTTGATCACCCCTGATGTTAACCCCTTCCCTGCCAGTGTCATTAGCACAGTGATAGTGCGTATTTTATAGCACTGATCACTGTATTGGTGTCAATGGTCTCCAAAATAGTATCAAAAGTGTCATTAAGTTTCCGATTTGTCCACCATATGTCGCAGTCCCGCTATAAGACTCTAATCGCCACCATTACTAGTAAGATAAATAAATAAAAATTCCGTAAAAATATCCCATAGTTTGTAGATGCTATAACTTTTGCGAAAACCAATCAATATACGCTAACTGGTATTTTTTCCCAAAAGTATCTAGCAGAATACATATTGGCCTAAACTGATGAATAAATTCGTTTTTTTTTTTCTTAATTTTTATTGGATGTGTTTTATAGCATAAAGTAAAAAATATTTTTTTTTCCTCCCCAAAATTGTCGGCCTTTTTTGTTTATAGCGCAAAAAATAAAAACCACAGGGGTGATCAAATACCACCTAGGGAAGCTCTATTTGTGGGGGAAAAAGAGAACCTCAATTTTATTTGGGCACAGTGTTGCACGACCCCCAAAAAAATCCCAAATATGCAAAAAAAAAAAAAAAAAAATCCTCCCATATCCTGACAGCCACTAGACGACTCATCCCTATTCTCTGGCAATCCACTATCTCCCCCCCCCCCCCCTTTTTCTAAACCAACTCTTAGCAGTAATTGCTGACATTAGATGTATGGAATATATGACGGCTGTCACACACAACTCAATGGAGCAGTTTGATATAATTTGGGCTCCTGGGGTTTATCTAATATGTCAAACCCCTGCCCTATGACGTTTCACTCTGACATTGATGTTCACTCCTTTTAACTTTGGGTTAAGGCAGTGGTTCTCAACTCCGGTCCTCGGGACCCACCAACAGGCCAGATTTTAAGTATTACCTTGGGGAGATGTAGACTAGAACACTGCAATCACTGATCAGCAAATGCTATCACCTGTGATGTATTTCAGTTATCCTGCAAACCTGGCCTGTTGGGGGGTCCCGAGGACCGGAGTTGAGAAACACTGGGTTAAGGGATCTGCTCTGCGATCACCTTTTTTTGGGGTTTTTTTTTTTTTTTTTTTTTTTCTCGCAACGTATGATTGTATTGACCTCTTCAGACACAAATTGCCACTATTTCTGACCTCTTTGGTTCTTATATTCCTTTGAGGCTTAGATCCACAGATACAATGTACTTGTAACTAATCTGGTTTACACGTCACAATGTCTTACTTGTGCTATGGCTTTATGTACCATGATTTACAATTGCAATTTATTTTCTGTTTTAAATATGGAAAATCATTATATTATGTGATGTTCAATCTTTTGGTTATGTCCTTTACCTTTGTTGATGTTTTTACACCTCTATATACCCTATGCATCTGTTATTTTTCCCTGCTAAAACTCAATAAAAATACAATTATTAAAAAATGGAATGTATTTTCTCAAGGCAAAAACCACTAGAGCTTTAAACAGGTTTACCAAAAAAAATGGATGGGTCTAAATGTCTAAACTGTCAAAAAAAAACTTGTATACACTATACTGAACTAGCCAAACTACATGGTTTTGAATCATGGCTCACTCTGGGCATCATTTGCAGTATATGTACCAATTGTAGGATACAATACGTATTGAGGCCCTTCAGCTCTATCAAAAACAGAATTTAAACTCCCCAATCAACAATTGTAGCTTCGATGGGCATCCTCAAACTACGGCCCTCCAGCTGTTGCGGAGCTACACATCCCATGAGGCATTGTAAAACTCTGACATTCACAGACATGACTAGGCATGATGGGAATTGTAGTTCCTGAACAACTGGAGGGCCATAGTTTGAGGACCCCTGCTCTAGAATCAGTGGCGGGGCCGGACACAGTGCATTATGGGAAGCGTGACGTCGTTGCAATCGCATAATTGCAGGCGTCACGCTTAAATGGCAGGATTTAAACCTGCCTTGAGGCGCTTTGCCTGTTGGCTCCTGGTACTGTTAGTCAATCACCGCCGTGATTGATCTCGGAGGAGCCTTGGCGTCACTTCTGGCCATGGAGAAAAGCCGGACCTCCAGGCTTCAGCACGCTCAACACAAGAGCTGTCTCTGCATACAAACAGCCTGCTGTCCGCATGCCGATCTCTGCACACGCCTGCCTGTTAGACGGGGTAAGTGTGGGACTTGTCCCGACTTCGGGGTGGGGGGGGGGTCTCTGCAAAGTACCCCACATGTGATACTGGCAGCTGCAAAGTATCCCCGCCTGTGATATTGGTGGCTGCAATTTACCCCCACCTGTGATACTGGCTGCAATTTACCCCCACCTGTGCTACTGGCTGCAAAGTACCCCCCCCCCCCATTTGTGATACTGGTGGCTGCAATTTACCCCCACCTGTGCTACTGGCTGCAATTTACCCCCACCTGTGCTACTGGCTGCAATTTACCCCCACCTGTGCTACTGGCTGCAATTTACCCCCACCTGTGCTACTGGCTGCAATTTACCCCCACCTGTGACACTGGCTGCAATTTACCCCCACCTGTGATGCTGGGGTGCTATACTGTGTCCTGTGATACTGGTTGCAATTTACCCCACCTGTGATACTGGCTGCAATTTACCCGAATTTGTGATACTGGCTGCTATATACCCCTACCTGTGATGCTGAACTCTATACTGTGTCCTGTGATGCTGAGCTGTGTACTCCTGACACAATATGTGGAATACAGGGGACGGAGTGGGTGGATTCTATAAGGGTTGGGGCTTATTAGAAGTAGGAGGGGTCAAAAGAAGGGCAGGGCCTGGTGCCCCCCCACCCTAAAACTTCACCAGCCCCCACTGTCTAGAACAGCTGTTCTCAACCTTCTTATTTAGAGTAATAAGGTTTTGCGGGAACTAATTCATCAAATTTACTAACAGATATATCAGCCTGGATGTCACACCACTTCCTCAAACTCAATCTATCCAAAACTGAACTTACAATTTTTCCTCCCCCATATGCCCCTTCCCCCTGATCTCTCTGTCAAAATCAATGGCACAACTATAAGCCCATCCCCGCATGCCAAGGTCCTAGGTGTAGTTCTGGACTCTGAACTCTCCTTTAAGCCCCGCATCAAATCACTGTCCAAATCTTGCCACCTCAACATCCGCAACATCTCCAGAATACGCCCCTTTCTAACCAACGACACAACAAAGCTCTTAATCCACTCCCTGGTCATCTCTCGTCTCGACTACTGCAACTCCCTTCTCATTGGCTTACCTCTACATAGGCTATCCCCCCACCAATCCATCATGAATAGTGCTGACAGACTCATCCACCTTACCAATCGCTCTGTTTCTGCTACTCCTCTCTGTCAATCCCTCCACTGGCTTCCACTCACCCAACAAATTAAATTCAAAATACTAACAACTACTTTCAAATCCATCCACAACTTAGCCCCCAGCTACATCACTAACCTGGTCTCTAAATACCAACCTATTCGTTCTCTTCGTTCCTCTCAAGATCTCCTCCTCTCTAGCTCCCTCATCACCTCCTCCCATGCTCGCCTCCAGGACTTTTCCAGAGCCTCTCCAATCCTATGGAACGCCTTACCCCAAACTGTCCGATTATCTTCTACTCTATTATCTTTTAGAAGATCCCTAAAAACCCTCCTCTTCAGAGAAGCCTATCCTACTTACACCTAACAACTGCATTCTCATTTTCTCCATCAGCTCATCCCCCACAATTATTACCTTTTTGTCCCTCTTGACCCTCCCTTCTAGATTGTAAGCTCTAGCAAGCAGGGCCCTCTGATTCCTCCTGTATTGATTTGTATTGTAATTGTACTGCCTGCCCCCATGTTGTAAAGCGCTGCGCAAACTATTGGCGCTATATAAATCCTGTATAATAATAATAATAATAGTTAAATCTCAATGGGAAAATGCCCCTTACATTGGTGGCTAGAGGGAAGAATGTCCCCTTTACAGTGGTGATGAGAATGTTTCCCTTTCAGACAGCTAAAATTAACATTCGTGTCATGCTGCTGGCTTTGCCTAGTGCCATTGGTCCCAGGACTAGGCAGGCACCATCAGATGGAAGGTCAATCAGTCACCGCTCAAGGGACACCAAAGTAATCTCTGGAGGAACCTTAGTTCCATGGAAGCTTAGTTGAGAATGGCTGCTCAGTCCTTTATATCTACACTCAAATCTACATTTGGTCAACTTATTAATGATATTTTGCCCAGAAAAAGTCTGATTTTTGCATATTTTATTGACCCTTAAGTCTCAACTTACCACAAACATCCTGTTACCATGTAGTTCTTACTAGGAGGGAGATTTTGGGACCAGAACACATGACCAGTGGAATGCTGTGGTGTTTGCTCCCTCAGGTATCGCTTTCCATTTCCCAAAAATGTACACTGTTTTGATAGCGTATAATGGATACCTGACAAACTTTATAGATGGGACAGGAGAGATCACCCTTGGTGCCCCAGGACTGACCTTGACCTAGGAATGCTTATCCACATGTTCTGGTGTTGCCCCAAATCGGTTCACTGGTGGACAGTGGTGACCACCCAGGCTATATCTGTGATGCAACAAATTCCTGTTGCTCTGGATCCCAAGATCTGTATATTGGGTATATTTAATATCCATCTGAGGTCATGTTACCAGCTACAAGACTTTTTTTATTAGTGGTGCACAGAATGGAAATTTTGGTGCCGAAACTGAAAATGCAGGATGCACTTTGCAGAAAATGACAGTTTATTAAAAATATTTATATTTTTATATAGAATTGTATTATATTCCACTTGTTAATTCAAATCCTCAATTTAAATTAATATGAATTTGTTTGGCCATTATTGGCACCTTTAGTGCAAGAAAAGCTCAAGAAAAATGCAGTCTGCAGTCTCTAACATCTCTTGTATTATGTCTGCAATCTCTTACTTAAATACACTTCTAATAGTATTAGCAAAATTTCCATTTGGTGCACCTCTAGCAGACATACTACAGGAGGTCAGAGACTGCAGACATGCTACAGGAGATCAAATGCATCCCGCCCGTGCCTGTCTCATGCATGCAGCCTGCCTGTGCCCGGATTACATAGAGCGGCGATCTCCCATTGTGTTCATGGAGCTGGATTTCATTTTTTCGCGCAGGGCGGCTGCAGTAACAATGTCCTGCCTCCGGTGATACGTCACATTGTTACTGTAGCCGCCCAGACAATACAGCTCCGTGAAATCACATGGAAATCACCGCTCTGCATGAGGAGAAGGGAGGGGAGGACAACTGACACCCCCGCAATATGCGGTACCCGGGGCCTTTTCAGCGCCATTATTGCCAATTCTTTTGGCAATGTCCCGAAAACACCATTTTCGGCCGATATGTTTCAGTTGCCGAAATTTTGGTGCATCCCATGCTCAAGACTCCTAAACACTCTTTTTTTGAGCATTTTTTCTTTTCTTCATGTACTGTAAAAACTCTAATAAAATGCAAACGCTCCTAAACGATACTAGAAGCCAGCACACAAACGTTATCATCAGTGTCTTTTATCTAGCGTTGTTTTTTTTGAGCTTCTAAAAAACACTAACGTGCATGGAGCCTTAATGAGTTCACACTATTGCTCCTAAGACTTGGTTATTGAAGGTATTTGGTTCACTGCAAATGTCGCATCTTCTTGCGGTCAATGTTTACTACATAGAAACAGAGGTTAAAATAAAAAATGTTTTTGGTATTTTAAATTAAGTCCATAATGATTGTTATAGTGACTCTGTTGCTAAAAGTTAGAATAAGGCATGCCTGCAAAATTGGGCATACATATACCGTACTATTTGCAGCACACAACTCAACTGTCTTCCCAAGATGAGCTTGCAGAAGAATCCTCCACATCCTGCACTTTTCCAAGTGTTGAATGCCTGGTCGCTCAGTGGTTCCTTCCCCCGGCCTCTACATTATCACAACTGTGTGATTGTAGGAGTAAGTGGATGAAACCACAGAACACACGGAGAAATGCTGGCATCGGACACCCCTGGAAATGCTGCAGAAGTGTATTGAATTGTATTTGCAATTAGCATTCTTCCGGTGGGCCAAATTCAGCAATTGCACCACTTTTGCTTCTTTACTTATTCAGCTGTAGCACATAATCCAGTAGTGGATAATATGTGAGTCTGTTTTGGGTTGGTTGATGTATAAAATATGTTGGCAGATAAAGTAATGGAAAAAACAGTCATGTACTTGGTCAGTATGAAAGCGGAAATCTTGTTTCTAATATTTTGGAGGTACGAGTTTGTGTTTTGTACAGCAAAATAACACCACATTTCTCTGCAGGGGTTTTGCTGCCAGCAAGGAGTCGCATGCAACTCTAGTTTTCCACAATCTTCTCGGTGAAATAGACCAGCAGTACAGCAGATTCTTACAGGAATCCAATGTCCTTTACCAGCACAACCTCAGGAGAATAAAGCAGTTCCTTCAGGTAACACTATATTTTCTACTGCCTTTCATGTAAAACCTTTTTTATGTTATGAAAATTCAGCTTTGGTTCACAGTGGAGTAACTTAGAACTGTCTTGATACCGAGGGGAGGCAAAGAGCATAAATGGCACAAACTGCTAACTGTAGGTAATGTTTATATGCCGTAGATCTGGTATTTTCCTCACGCAAGCAAGAGAGGTGATTAGCCAAGTCTAATTATGTTTCAGGTATACAAATAATAGTAGGTGCAACAAAAGGGTGTCCTAGAATATGCAGGTGTACAACATGGGGACAGTGAAAGAACTGTGGATTGACTGCCTGCATGTTTAAAATGTTGGCCAGTGAATGGTATAACGTAAACTCCATACCATCTGGTTTTATTGATGGCTAGCCTGGCACAAGACTGCTGCACCCATTAGTTTACTGGAGTCTTTCCTACAGCACTCTAACTACTTTAACTGAAAAGTGCATACTTCCCAGCATTCCCAGTTAGATTAGAGAGATTGCTTTGGCCTCTTACACACTTGTGCGACCCGATTTTACTGCAATTTCTTTGACGCGATTTGGTATCGGTACGACTTTGGTCTGACATTGTTTCAACTTTGGCTCAATGAAAACACATTACAAAGTAGTACAGAATTCTCATCTATATTATTCAGGTGCGATTTGCTTGAGACTTTGAGGGTTTAACATTGAAGTCTATGGACCTCAAGTTGCATCAAAGTTCGACCAAAGTAATGCAGGGACTACTTTGAAGTCAGCACGACTTGAAAATAGTGGGGAACGACTTGTCATGCGGCTTTGCAGTCCCAAATCACAGGACAACTCACACAAGTGTGAAAGGGGTCTTTAGGTACCAACAATTGTAGGCAGAACATGTGCTCTTGCTACATTAACAAAACATGTTTTTTAGTTAAGCAGAAATGAGCCACCAGTTCTTTGTAGGTTCCAAAGACGACACATTTTCTTGCATCTGCAGACACAACTATCAACTTAACATAACAAATCTAATCTACAAATTAAACACATTGGCACTTTTTGAGGAATATACCGGTGTTGCCCATTGCACCCAGATTAACCCAAATACACCCAAGTGTATATGAGGGCTGTTTGCCCAGTGCCAAAACTCTTCAAATAGCTCCACACTACCTGTGACAGTGGACTTATTCTGGGGATTCCACGCCACCTACCTACTTTTTCACTGCTTGCTCCCTGGCTGTCATACACATTCATTGGCTTTAGTACCTTTAGTCGCTGATGAAATGTAAATAGAAACGCCTGACTTTTGTGACTTTAATGCCTTTTCTGGGTCAGTAACTCAGAAGGCATTAAAACTAGATATTGCCAGGTAGCTAGTATTTTCAAGAGGAAGTCATCAGTGGCAGCCTTTTGTATTCATTCATTCAGGTTTCCTTTAAGTAGCTGTGATTAATCTGTTTTTAAAGACAACCGAAAATGCGAAGGCCTCATGCACACTGGGCATAAAAAATGCTTACATGACATTTGGCGTTTTTTCTTTCAGCCTGTAGAAGCAACACTGTTGTAGTCTGTGTCTATGTACATTTGGGTGTTTACAGGCGTATTTGTAGAGGGCAGGTTATAGGCTGGAAAAAACCCCATCACAACTATGCTTTTGAGAAAAGCTTTTGAGCAAAAAAAACTTGGCGTGCCTAAATGTGGCATTTAGATGCGCCGCACATTTTTAAATATAGGTTTTTCTAATGTTTTGGGGAAAACTTCTTACAAACAGACCTACAAGTGTACATTATGGGAGAGTTTTATGCTGCTTATTGCTGGCATCAGTTGTGGCAGTTGAAGTTGAAGTGAAGTTGCACGAAAAAAAAAACTGTAGTGTGCACCAGGCTAGGGTGCATTCCAGCTGTAATTTTTTAAGTGCACTTCCTTCCTGGCTTATTGGATTTGTGCAGCTTTTTTCTAGCCTCTTTTCCAACTGTACCTTATACCTTCACCACTATTGCTGTTTGTGTTAAAATACGTTTTAAAAAATTTAAATTTTTTTAATGTATAATTGGTTTTATATTGTTGTATAGTTTATTGTTGAAAGGGTTCATTCAAGTTTACCATTGAGAATGAATCTACATGTGAAGGATTTACTGTTTTGCAATTTGTCATTACAGAGTAGGTACCTGGAAAAACCAATGGAAATTGCACGTATAGTAGCCCGATGCCTATGGGAAGAGGGGAGACTTCTTCAGACTGCAGCAGCTGCTGCCCAGGTGTGTGGATGGAATGTAGTGCAACCGTATTCTCCAAACTGTACTCACTAACTGTAGCTAGCTGTATTTTATACAAGAAGTACATAATGGTCTAATTCCCTGATATTTTTTTACTTGTGTATGGTTCTGGAAAACTGAAGCATGCTGTATATTTACCTGCTCACAGTCCTTCCCTCTATAAATCCACTTGGGATTGCTAAGAGGTCTCTGAAAATAAGGTTGTACTTGAAACTCTGCCAAACACAATGCATGTAATTGAGAGCTCTGCTTCTGTTCTAGAAACAGAGTTTTTTTTTTTGTTTGTTTGCTTTTGCTATTAAGCAAAATGCTTGCTGCAGAATTAAAGTGTAACTACAGGCAAAACTTTTTTTTAGTTTTGGATAGAGTAGAGGGGGATTAGAGCATCTGTCAGTTTTTATTGCTGTCTGTACCCCCATTAGGGAGATTCACCCTCTATATTTGTCCTGTTTACCATTATCATTGAAAGTAAAAGAAATTCCCACATTTTGGGTTCTCCCCAGAAAAGTAATAAATGGGAATTCTTCCAATGTGGGCACTAGTCTGGTGACCGGAGGGTCCCCAATGAATTTTCTCAATTTTCAGGGCTTTCCTCTCCCTTCCGGTTTGGCTATCAGGAAGTTAAAGTGAATCTCCGCAATGGGATTCAGATGGTGAAAAAAAATCTAACCAATGTTCTAACCCTCACTCTATCCAAAATGTAAAAAATAAGTTTTGCCTGTAGTTCTACTTTAATTTTGGGTCCCTGTAGTGAACTGACCCTCCTTTACATGTATTTTTTGCCTTTGATATAAATTAGGAATTTGCCTTTCTTTTTCTTTGGAGTAGAAGTGTATTGCCTGTTTTTGTTCATATGAATGCAATTCCTTGTTTACAGTTTAGAACATACTGTTTAGAAGTCCTCTTAAGGCCCCTTTCACACTTGTGCGACTTGAAAGTTGCACAATTTAACTGCGATTTTTGCAGCGATTTTGATGTGCCTTGAAGCAATGCCTGTGTAATCCTGACGTGTATGGACCTCAAGTCGCATCAAAGTCGGACCAAAGTAGTGTAGGGACTACTTTGAAGTCGCTGCTACGTGAAGTCGCACGGATATGAATGGTACTCATTGAAAATCATGGGGCATGATTTGTCCTTCGACTTTGCAGTTCCAAGTTGCAGGACAAGTCACACTTGGGCGACGCGATTTTACCTGAATTTTGCTGGAATTTTTTGCCGTGATTTTACAATGAAAACATATTACAAAGTCATACAGAAATCGCATCTAAATTATTCAGGTGTGATTTGCATGTGACTTTCAGGGTTCAATATTGAACTCTGTGAATTGCATCAAAGTTGGCCCAAAGTAATGCAGGGACTACTTTGAAGTCGGCGCGACTTGAAGTTGTACAGATATGAATGGTACTCATTGGAAATCATAGGGAACGACTTGTCATGCGACTTTGCAGTCCCAAGTCGCAGGACAAGTTGCATAAGTGTTAAAGGGGCTTTAAGTCCCGGTTTACACCAGAGCGATTTGACAGGTCTAAATCACATGACAAGTTGCAAACTATTGTTGGCACTGGACGTGTTCAAATCAGTGCAACTCCGACTTTGCGGTGCCGTGCAGATTTGAAAAAGGGTTCCTGCACTATTTTTTGAGATTTCAGGTGCCACTTGCATAGACCTCTGTTCATGAAATCACACAGATGTCAGCTAAGTCGCACCTGAATTTGCACTTGCAGCTTTGAAATTGTGCCCCTTCAAGTGAAGTTGCACAATTTCAACGTAAGATTCAGTGTGAACAGGCGGCTGAGTTCACATTTTCTGTATTCATTTCTTTACTGGTGGTTTTTCACTGACTATAGAAATTAATACACCAAACCAGTATCAGCTGTTAGGGGTTTAATGTAAATAATTTTTGTAAGAAATGCAATATAATGGAGCTTTCATTCCTTCTCATCTGTTCTTTAGTTTCATTTATAAGAATGTCTGTCTGTTTTTTTTACAATCTAGCAAGGGGGCCCGGCATCCCATCCCACAGCAACTGTAGTGACTGAAAAGCAACAGATGTTGGAGCAGCACCTGCAGGATGTCAGGAAGAAAGTCCAGGTGCTGGCAGCAAGGAGTTATATATTGTTGTGTCTTGTGTTCTTTGCAATGTTTATTATTTTAATTCATGCATCCCCTTGCCTGACAGGACCTCGAACAGAAAATGAAAGTGGTAGAAAATCTTCAAGATGATTTTGACTTCAACTACAAAACTTTAAAAAGCCAAAGTGGTGAGTTTATTGTGATGTCATCATCATAACATAGAGACATCCTGTATGTGGACAGTCTATATTTTTACAGTATTCTTAGATTGATTTTATTGTCTAATTTGCAAAATGAACGGTTTACTGCCAGTAAAGCGCCTGCATAGCTATCAGCTATCAACAATAACCCGTTACTATTCATCTAATTGCTGCAGAGTGATGCATTTTGAATTTGATTGTAACATATATTAAACTAAGGTCCCTTTCACACTAGTGGACCGATCAAGTCCACCTGTCAGTTTTACAGGCGCACCCAAACAGACCCTCCTGTGTCCTTTGTGGAGCCATTGGTGTCAATGGACGTGTCCGTTGAGCTCTGCATGAGCAGAACGGACACAAACCAGCCATCTGGCTGCTCAGTGGGGATCAGTGAACAGATTTCCATCTGAGCGGGCAGACTCCCAACGGAGTACTACTCCATGTGGAAGGGGCCTAAAGTTAATGAGGTACTGCACTTGCCTATGCTTTCTTTTCAGATACAAAAAGATACAACTACTTCAGATTATAGGTGAGTGGGAGGAGACAGAGGAAGAGGTTCCTCAATCTCCTCCTCAGTGGATGGAGCAGGAAACCATCATTTCTCTTTCGTTCATTGACGGACGCAGCCTTCATTCATGACATGTGGGGTTATGCCACCTTTCACTAGGAGTGGACTAGGCAGAACAGAGTTCAGCTAAAAGCAGACACAACCCCTCCCAGGGGGCAGTCCTCACTTTGTATAACCCCTTCACCCTGCTAAGTACACTCAGTTTTTTCTGCCTAGTGCAAGGAGTAGGACCTGGCTGCCTGCTGGGACCTGTGGTTTCCCCGTTTTTTTTCTTTTTCTTTAATTTTTTCTCTTTTTTCAAGAAATCTAATGAAGACTACAATCAAGTAGCCAGTTGGCACACTTAGGACCGGGAGTAGCGGGGTGGCAGGTCTGTCTCGGGTGTGTTACCTGCTATGCCCAACCGGATGGGTTAGTACGCCACACTGGGGTGTGGGGGGGGGGCAGGCGGGTTCCCCCCCTGGGGTGTTGGGCTCGCATCGCTCCCTTCCTACACTCCTCCCCACCCCCCCTCGGCCTAGGGCCCGCTGTGCGGGCTCCGGACACATCATTGGCCGCTTCCTGCAGCAGCCGGCATCAGATTATGATCTGGCCGCCATTTTCCTGTAGTCCAGCCGCAGCCGCATTTTCTTGCCTCGGGCACCATTTTGGGAGTCCGGCCGGCAGTTTGGCCTCTAGTGTTCTCTGGCTGCCATTTTTGGGTGGTCGCCCGCGCTCTGCTTGGATCAGAGCATGTGGGGGGGAGGGGCGGTCCCGATGTGTTCTGGCACATTCTTCCTGTCGGGCGCAGGCAGCACGTGGGGGACAACAGCGGTGGACTCAGCAGCAGCTACTTGGCAGTGCACTAGGGAGCAGATCAGTGGTGCGTCCTCCTGGGTGCCCTTGGGACCCTGTGCGGCAGATTTTTGGGGTGGGGGCTCCTAGTCCCGGTACTCGGAGCTCTGTGGGTGATGTGTGTGTCTGGGTGGGTGGTGCAATGGCGGCTGAAGCAGGTGCTTCCCCGTCGGAGGTCTCCGTGTGGCTCCAGGCGCGCTGGGACCTGTGGTCCCTCTTGACAAATTGACTGCGATCCTGGAGGATTTTTTCTTACGGGTGGAGCCAATCCGTGACTGCAGGGTGGCGAAGAAACGGCTACCCCCTCCCCTATCTTCTGGGGAGGAATCGGAACAGGAGGGGGGCACCGCTGTGACGGGGACCCCCCTTGAGCTGTCGGATGGTGAGCTCAGGGTCTCCTCTGATGGTGAGGAGGACTCCTCGGGGGCCACTGTTGCTCACGAGAAGGTGCTGGTGGGTTCTTTGATTTCAGCGGTCCATGAGACGCTGAAACTGGGGTCGGCTGGAGTAGCGCAGGAGGCGGTGTACGCCTTCGGGTCGCACAGGCCGGCCCGGGCCCCTAAGGTGTTCCCTTATTTGCTGTATTTCGATCAGTTTGTTTATAAGGAATGGGAACGGCCTCAGAGCTCTTTCGCCATGCCCAAGCGTTTTTCTGTGCGCTACCCCTTTGAGGACGCCCTGTTACAAAAGTGGGCGTCTCCTACAGTGGACCCGCTGGTGGCTCGCCTGAACAAAGCGACTATTCCGATGGAGGGCTCTCCATCTTTTAAGGACCGGGCTGATAGGCGTACCGAAGCAGTGTCCAAGGCAATGTTCGTTGTGGCGGGATCGGCCATGCGACCAGCACTGGCCTTGGCGCTGGTGGCGCAGGCGCTTACTGAATGGGCGACCATTCTACACCGTGATTTGGGCGGTCTTCAGGTTCCTCCTGAAACAGTGCAGCTGGCAGACCAACTGGCCCAGGGCCTTAGGTATCTCTGCGATGCGGCACTGGACATGGCCCCCATGCAATCGAAGCTGTCCGCCTTTGCGGTCGTTATTAGGCGCTTGCTTTGGCTAAAATGCTGGTCGTGTGACCAGGCGTCAAAGAAGGAACTGGCGAACCTGCCCTTCCAAGGTGGTCGGCTTTTTGGGTCTTCCCGTATTTCGGATCTCTGTGTGCGGGAGGTGGTTTCGTCCAGGTACAAAATAGTTTGGTTCTTCGCCTCCAACATGAGGCTCCCCCCGGGGGGACAGCAGGCCCTGATGGGCGCTGTGCAAGACTTGCTCAGTCAGGGGGTGATTGTTCCGGTTCCGTCCGTGAAACGTTTCCGCAGGTTTTACTCCAACCTCTTTGTGGTTCCTAAGAAGGATGGGGTCAGGCCAGTTCTGGACCTGAAGGCGCTCAATCTCTTTGTGAGGGCGCGGAAATTCAGTCCGTTCTGTGGTGGCGGCTCTTCGCTAAGGAGACTTCTTGGCTTCCTTGGACATTAAGGACGCGTACTTGCACGTTCTTATATGCGCTTGGCACCAGCGCTTCCTGCGCTTTGCTGTGGGGGAACACCACTACCAGTTTGTTGCCCTCCCGTTTGGTCTGGCCTCCGCTCCCCGTGTCTTCACGAAGCTGTTGGCCCCGGTATTGGTCCTGCTGCGGCAGAGGGGCATATCGGTGGTGGTATATCTCGACGACCTTCTCCTGCGGGTGGAGTTGGCCTCAGCTTTGAGGGACAACGTGGAGATCACCCTGAGCTCCCTGCAGGAGTTCGGCTGGGTGATAAATCTCCCGAAGTCGGTGCTGACCCCATCGTGCCGTTTGGAGTATCTGGGCCTGATCTTGAATACGGCACAGGCGAAAGTGTTTCTTCCGCTGGCCAAGCTGCTGACGCTTCAAGTGGCGGTGCGGACCCTGCTATCGCAGCAGTGGGCCTCCCTAAGGTTTTGCATGAGGGTGTTGGGGCTCATGATGTCCACCTTCGAGGCGGGCTTGTATGCCCAGAGTCACACCCCGTCCCTGCAGCGGGCAGTTTTGCAGTGGGACAAGTCCCCTTCGTCCCTGGATCAGGTTGGACCACCGGTCCTCCCTCGTCTGGTGGCTGCGGGCCCCGGCCCTGAGGATGGGGTAGTCGTGTCTTCCCTTGGAATGGACAGTGGTCATTACGGACGCCAGCCTAATCGGCTGGGGAGGGGTCCTGGGGCTGTCGTTGGCCCAGGGTCGCTGGTCCCCGGAGGAGTCTCGTCTCCCGATCAATGTGCTGGATCTTCGGGCCCTCAGGCTTTGTCTCTCCCACTGGTGAGGGAGGTTGCGAGGTCGGCCTGTCCGAGTTCCGTCAGACAATGCCACGGCGGTGGCTTATGCGAATCATCAGGGCAGAACGTGAAGCTCGGCTGCGGCGTCAAAAGTGTCCCACATTCTGAGGTGGGCAGAACTTCACGTGCCGGCAATCTCCGCCGTTTACATTCCAGGCATCGGAATTGGCAGGCAGACTACCTCAGACGCCAGAGGCTGGATCAGGGAGAGTGGTCCTTGCATCCGGACGTGTTCCGCCAGATCTGTCTAAAGTGGGGCACGCCAGACATGGACCTGCTAGCGTCCCAGCTCAACCGAAAGGATCCGTTGGCAGATGCTGTGGACACCCTCGTGGCTCCGTGGTCCCAGTATCGGCTCCTTTATGCCTTTCCCCCTCTCAAGCTGTTTCTGCGCCTGTTGCGCAGAATAGAGGCAGAGGGGATCCCAACCATTCTGGTAGCTCCGGATTGGCCTTGGCGTCCCTGGTACGCCACGTGGTGCGGATGGTGGTGGATGTTCCCTGACACCTCTCACTTCGTGAGGATCTGCTGTCCCAGGGCCCCATCTTGCACCCTACTTTACCCTCACTGGCTTTAACGGCCTGGCTATTGAATCCCAGGTGTTAAGGGATCGGGGGTCTCTGAATCAGTGATTCCCACCATGCTCAGGCGCGCAAGTCCACTTCACATAAGATATACCACCACACCTGGAAGGCTAACATTGCTAACATTGTTCTTTTTCGGTGGCACGGGTGCTGGCCTTCCTTCAACAAGGCCTAGACCACAAGCTGGCGCTGAGCACTATCAAGGGGCATGTTTTTGCCCTGGCGATCTTTTTTCAGCGTCCCTTGGCGACGCATACCTTGATTCGTTCTTTTGTACAAGGGGTTCGTCATCTCGCCCCCCCCCCCCAGGTTCGGTCGCCTTTGGTGCCATGGGACCTTAACTTGGTCCTCTCAGTCACCCTTCGACCTTCGAAAATATCAGGGAAATCTCTTTGCAGCTGCTTTTTGCAGAAGTTAGCTTTCCTGGTGGCTATCACATCCGCCAGGCGGGTGTCTAAACTGGCGGCTCTGTCCTGTAGGTCTCCGTATCTGGTCCTACATAGGGTTAAGGCGGTTTTGCACCCATTACCTTCCTTTTTACCGAAGGTGGTCTCTTCTTTTCACATCAATGAGGACATTGTCCTGCCTTCTCTTTGCCCGCACCCATCTCACCCTAAGGAGGTTGCCTTGCACTTCCTGGATGTGGTCAGGGCTCTGTGGGTGTATTTGGCGGCTACGGCCTCCTTTCGGAGGTCGGATGCGCTCTTTGTCGCGGTGGATGGCCTGCGCAAGGGTTTGGCGGCCTCTTCTGCCACTATTTCCTGTTGGATCAGACAGACGTGTGTCCCGTGCGTATACTATTCCTCGGATGCTGCTTTTGGCCGCAAAGTTTTGCAGCGGACGGAGCGGAATTTTTGATGGATGAAAAATTAACAATTAATTTCTATGGACAAATGGATGATCATCCGTTTACATCAGTGTCCGTTCAATTCTATCTTTTTTGAATGGAACATACAATGTCTAGGTCCATTAAAACTGAACAGATGCCTTGAGTTTTATATCTGTTCTGTTTGTCCGTTTTTAGGCAAGAAACATTTTTTCGTTTTTACAATTGTCACCTCTGATTTGGTTTCTGCAACAACTAAAAAAACAGATGCAAAAATGGATGTAGATGAGGTAAACTAAACTGATGTAAACTGGACTGAATTGAAAACTGATTTAAACTGAAATGAAGATGGATGTGCAAACTGATGTGTAATCTGAATCCGTTTTCATCATTTTATTAGAAAAAAACTTGACTGAATGGATGACACCTGTGTGAAAGAGGCCTTAAACTAGACATGTTTGGTATCTATTTACTTGGTGCAACCCCATCTTTTATATTGTACCACAATTCGGGCATTGTGTGGATTTGCACTAAAAAAATTCACTTTATTCAATTTTTTTTCTGAAAAACTTTCTTTGATAAACAGTTATGCAAATATCATGCAACATGAAATATCATGCATCGTGAAAAATTCCAACTTTTATCTTTTTATGCTACAGGGCCTCTGCTTTCTGAAAATAATCTTCTGGGGGTTTTATTTTGGGGGGGGTTCTTTTAGATATGTTTGTTTTATTGGGGTAAGGGTCACTACGGATGGTGTTTTTCATACTCTACCTTTTTTTTTTTTTTATTGCTGAGTTCCACCCCAGGTTTTTAGTTCCCCAGCACCTTTTCATGCGTCTTGGAACAGGATTGCAAATGGTAATTAGGACCAAGGGGCTCTTTTGTCTTGTGTTGCTTCTGGAGAAGAAAACATGTGACAACATTCTCTCCTCTTCATATGGTAGAACCACCCCAAAATGATCTTTGGTCTTGGGGCAATTGAAAAGAATGGTGTCGTTCTGCAGGTGCAAGAATGGTGTTAGCACACTAATATAATAATCCAATATATACTTCAAATGACTTGGAATAAAAGAGAGAATATATCTTTATGACTAGACTAAAGCACATAATGGAATATCTTTGTGTGCTTACAACATCCTTAATTACACCTTAAAAGATTGAAAGGTACCTGTTTTTTATAAATTAAATTTTAAAGGGTTATAGTCATATGTAGTCAGATTTAGAGCAGCTTTCACAGTTCTTTGTTTATAGATTTACCAGATGTGGCCGCAGCAGTGTCATGTCATTACTTAACTGGTGTCATAACTTTTGCTTACTGTAATGTGCCACGTACAAAAAAACAAAATGCCTTTTTCACAGCAGCAGCAAGTCTTACTATTTCTAGCTACTGAAAAGGGAAGCCATAGTGAGAAACAGATTCTGTTCCTGCTTAGTTGGTGCAGTACTTCCAATGTGGTCATTTTGTTTTCTATACATTACTTACTTCAGTAACCATTTAGATGCCACTTTTAGTTAGCAAATCTTTTTGTAGATGTAAAAAGTTTAGTGTAATTACAGAACTCTTGTAGACCTGAAAAGGTCAGTCTACGCAGTGTGGTAGGCTAAAATTTCATTCCAGGAGTAAAATTGTTCTGCCACAGTTTGTAGCTATTTTCTCAACCATCTTGGAGCTCTCCCCACCTTGAAATTGTTGCTACTACTCCTGTGTCATTCTCTATAAAAAAAAAAAACTTTTTACTAGACTTTTGAATGGACTTCTATTTCATGTATAACCTTAAAACAGAGCAAAGATTTCTAGCACGCTCACTGTTCTCTTACATGGTTAAAAATGCCAAAAAATGTTTGGAGTGGTGCTTGCAGACAAAAAAACAGGCATGTTTAAATCAATATTTATAGTGAAAATATAGTATGAGTCTTCTTTTTAGGGTCTAACATTTCCTGGGGTTGCCCACTCCTTGATTGGTAGATGGTGTTCTCTAAAAGTCACTTACACAAGAAATAATTCCACCAAAAACTGAAATGTTTTTAAAGTGTATTGTTTGTACTTGGTTCCTTGTACTTGGTTCCTTTTGTAAGACTGGCTTTTCGCCAGTTTTTTTTTTTGTCAGCTAATGGGCTGAATGTGGAAAAAAAAAAAAAAACAATTCCTCTATTCACACAAACCAGGTGGATGGAAAAATCTCTCTGCCCAGCCCCACCAGAGAATTGGTTGGAGCTACTGCTCAATAAATTAAATTCCAACATGTCCCTTCAACAGAAGTCGATTACACAATTGACTTCTCTTGAGTGGGGAAACCCACACACAGATTGAAAGTTGGCCAGGCCAGCAGAGACTTTCAAATAGTGTATGTCCAGCTTGAGTGTCATGTTAGAGGCTTTCTCAGGTCCTTGGTGCCTGCTAGTTATTATGGCAAGGCAGCAATTACAGGTTGTTGAGTAGCTAGGTGTGGTAAACCCAGTTGTCATTCAATATCTCAGAACATTCCCATGACACCATTCTTTCACAACCTATCCTCTTTACAGCACAGTTCAGCTTCTCTGAGTACACATGGCTCAACACCCTAAAACTATGAAGATGTAGAAACAAAAAAGCAGTACCTACTTGCATTTTTTTTTCTTTTTTTAGCAGAATATTTGTTCCAGCACTGTTTTTACAAGTGTGTGTGTTTTACTACCAAAATCCCTGTTCAATGTGTTCATTAAGAAACTCATTTAAACGTTTTTAGACTTAATCTACACTCCCTACTCACACAACCAACTGTGGAAGGGAGTTCCACATCCTTACCGCTCTAACCGTAAAGGATCCCTTATGCAGTTTAAGATTAAACTTTTTCTTGTCCAACTTCATTGTGCAGCAGTGTGTCTTCTTTAGCGACCTAAGAATAGTTTTCTCCCAATAATAACATTTTGAAGATTTGTATATTACATTCATATCCCCTCCTAAGTGTCTCTTTTCTTTTGAAGTTGCTCCTCAAACTGAGATCCTCCAGCCCCCTTATTCAAATATAGTAATACTAAAAGGCTATGTGAGAATATAATTAGGAGTTTTGGGGGTACTGTATCAAATGCCTCAGTGAAACCTAGATATACTATGTCAACAGGCCTTCAAATTACAGCTTACCACCTCCATAAATGTTTAAAGGTTGGTCTGGCAAGAATGGTCTTTCATCCATGTTGGTTTCTACTAAGGATGCTATATTTATTAGCAAATTCTTGGATATGGTCCCTTGTCGTTCCTTCTAATAGCTTATACATTTTTGACCTTCGGCAAACTGGTCTGTAGTTTTTTTGACTATTGGTACTAAATTCGCTTTTTGGCAATCAGTTGGTATCATTTGAGGATTTATTCACATGAAGTTTTTCTAGTCTACATTCTCTTTAACCACTCCAGTATCAGGCCAATTCTGACATTTTTCACATGCATGTAAAAATATGCATTTTTTTTTCTTCTAGAAATTTACTTTACCCACAAAATATATATTTTTAAGGTGAGGCCATAGAGAATAAAATGGTTGTTGCAATTTTTTATGTTGCGCAATATTTGCGCAGCAGTTTATCAAAAGCACATTTTCAGGAAAAAAGCACACACACACGCACATGAAATGATACCCAGTTTTTGGTAAAATACAAAAGATGATGTTACGCCGAGTAAATACCTAACATGTCATGCTGTAAAATTGTGTACACCTGTGGAATGACGACAAATTACGGTACCTAAAAATCTCCATAAGCAATGTTTTACAGGTTAATAGTTTAGTGTTACTCAGGAGGTCTGCTCTTGCACTGACGTTTGTGGTGATACCTCATGTATGGTGTGATCACAGTTTACATACAGTATCTCACAAAAATGAGTACACCCCTCGCTTTTTTGTAAATATTGTATTATCTCTTTTCATGTGACAACACTGAAGAAGTGACACTTTGCTACAATGTAAAGTACTGAGTGTGCAGCTTGTATAACAATGTAAATTTGCTTTCCCCTCAAAATAACTCAACACACAGCCATTAATGTCTAAACTGCTGGCAACAAAAGTGAGGACACCCCTAAGTGAAAATGTCCAAATTGGGCCCAAAGTGTCAATATTTTGTGTGGCCACCATTATTTTCCAGCACTGCCTTAACCCTCTTGGGCATGGAGTTCACCAGAGCTTCACAGGTTACGACTGGAGTCCTCTTCCTCTCCTCCATGACGACATCACGGAGCTGGTGGATGTTAGAGACCTTGCACTCTTCCACCTTCCGTTTTGAGGATGCCTCATAGATGCGCAATAGGGTTTAGGTCTGTGTCTGGAGACATGCTTGGCCAGTCCATCACCTTTACCCACAGCTTCTTTAGCAAAGCAGTGGTTGTCTTGGAGGTATGTTTGGGGTTGTTATCATGTTGGAATACTGCCCTGCGGCCCAGTCTCTGAAGGGAGGGGATCATGCTCTGCTTCAGTATGTCACAGTACATGTTGACATTCATGGTTCCCTCAATGAACTGTAGCTCTCCAATGCTGGCAGCACTCATGCAGCCCCAGACCATGACACTCCCACCACCATGCTTGACTGTAGGCAAGACATACTTGTCTTTTTACTCCTCACCTGTTTGCCGGCATACATGCTTGACCCCATCTGAACCAAATAAGTTTATCTTGGTCTCATCAGACCACAGGAGATGGTTGCAGTAATCCATGTCCTTAGTCTGTTTGTCTTCAGCAAACTGGTTGCGGGCTTTCTTGTGCATTATCTTTAGAAGAGGCTTCCTTCTGGGACAACAGCCAGGCAGACCAATTTGATGCAGTGTGTGGCATATGGTCTGAGCACTGACAGGACCTTCAACCTCTGCAGCAATGCTGGCAGCACTCATACGCCTATTTCACAAAGACAATCTCTGGATATGACGTTGAGCACGTGCTCTCATCTATGGTCGACCATAGTGAGGCCTGTTCTGAGTGGAACCTGTCCTGTTAAACCGTTGTATGGTCTTGGCCACCATCCTGCAGCTCAGTTTCAGGGTCTTGGCAGTTTTCTTATAGCCTAGGCCATCTTTATGTAGAGCAACAATTCATTTTTTTTTTTTTTCAGATCCTTAGAGAATGCTTTGCCATGAGGTGCCATGTTGAACCCCCAGTGACCAGTATGAGATAGTGAGAGCGATAACTCCAAATTTAACACACCTGCTTCCCATTCACACCTGAGACCACGTAGAAGTGTACTCTCTTTTGTTGCCAGCAGTTTAGACATGTTAATGGCTGTGTGTTGAGTTATTTACATTGTGGCAAAGTGTTATTTCTTCAGTGTCGTTACATGAGAAGATAGAATAAAATATTTACAAAAATGTGAGTGGTGTATTCACTTTTATGAGATACTGTATTTGCACTTAAAGTGGTAATAAACCACTTGTGATAAAAAAATAAAAAAAAATCCCTGCAAGACGTCATAATGTGCTAGTATGCATTGCAATCTTAGCACATTATGAGAGACTTTCCTTAGAACGAAGCCCTCCAATGCCGTGGAGGGCTGAGAGGGCTGGCATCTTCCCCCGGTCTCCGGTCTTCCTCCCGGGTTTCACGGCCTCCAGCTACATGGGGGAGTGCGATGACGTCACTCCTGCGCATGCACACAGGAGCCGCTGTTTAGGGTATGGGCTCTGAAGGTCTGGCACTATAAGCCAGACCTTCAGAGCGCATGCGCCAGTGAGGTCATCGGCTGCATGCACTCCGAATATCTCCTAAAGTGTGCAAGTTTAGGAAATATACACAATACCTACAGGTAAGCCTTATTATAGGCGTAAATGTAGTTACAAGTGGTGTAACAGAGTTTACTAAAGCTTTTATTATTTTTTTACACTGTACCTTTTTATACTTTTTGATTGAACTTTATTGCTGATGAACATCCCTTGTGATGGCATGGGCCTTGATGGGTCCTCTTTATGGAGAGATCTGAGGTGTATTAGACCCCATATCTCTCCTCTGCCCTCCAAAGCATCTGTACAACAGAAGATCAGTTTGATCAGAAGCTTTTACAAGCTAGTAACGGCTTGTAAACAAACAAACCGGACTCTGAGATGACTAAATCATTATTTCTTCTGATTTCTGACATCACAGAGAGGGAGGAACAATGGAAGTTAACATTACTGCCTTGCTTATTATACCCTTCTTTTTCATTCATATAAACTGAGAAGAAAATGTATTTAAACCAGTTGCTTTTTTCTTGTCACTTGTGATCATTTTCCCTGATCATCCTTAATGGGGCCAATATGTTCTGATCTAGCCTTTTACTATTAATATTTTTGATAAGGGTGCTGGAGGACCACAGTTATGTGGAACTACTACAAACCAAAAATGTATTCTTCCTGAAGAGGAGGCAGTTGAATGGTGACTCTAGCATTGGGAGGAACCCACTTAATATTTGGTCTCTAAAAAAAGACACATGACCAGACAATGAAGAAGTAGTTCAATCTCAAACTGGATATGGTTTGGGTGGTAAAAATGGGGAGCTCCTTTTCACAGTTGGTGGTGTCAGTGGAGAGTGTAGATAAATTCTGAAAACTTTTAGATGTGTTTCTTAGCAAACACTATGTACAGGGATATGGAAAACCATAGTCTGAAAAAATGTGTTTTGGTTTTCTTTTAGTTTTTTGTTACCCTCCTAAGCAGTGTGCCTCTCGTAATCTATTTTTGCTGGCCTGAATGTGCTCTTGCATTTCTTATTACATTCTTTGTAGGTTTGTAATGCTGATGATGACCCTTTAGCCTTTTTTTTTTTAAGACAGCCTTTCCTCCTTAATATACCTTTTTACCTTATTATTTAGCCATCCAGGCAATTTTTTTCTTTTTATATTTGTTGACCAATAGAGTGTACTGACGCATGCCGTGCACTCCCATTTTTCTTTGGTGTTCTTTGTTACAGATGCTCTTTAAGAACTGCAGAGAAGACATTCCATTTCACAGAAAATAAACCTATACAAAAAAGCTTCCTTCCTGTAGTAAATGGTTGCTATTGTGTGATTTCCTACTGCATTAAAACATTATTCCTTGTGTTTTGAGTTGCAGTCCTTATAGGTTTTAATTGAAAATCTACATGGGACCATTTTCCACATTACAGTAATTTAATGCCTAGATTTTGCTGTCATGTGTGCACATAGGGGAACCTGCTCAGAAATTACGATTATTTTTTTTTCTTTATGTATTTGTATGATGTATTGCAGATCTTTCAGATCTGAACGGTAACAACCAGGCAGTGACTCGACAGAAGATGCAGCAGTTGGAACAGATGTTGACTGCTCTAGACCAGCTAAGAAGGGTAAACATATATCTCTTTTCTTGATCATGTTTAAGCCCCCATTCACACTGAATGTGACTTTAAAATCGCGCTACTTCACTTGAAGTGGCACGATTTCAAAGCCGCATGTCAGTGTGATTTCAGGTGCGACATGTCTGACATCTGTGCGACTTCATGCACAGACATCAATGCAAGTTACACCTGAAATTGCAGAAAGTGCAGGAACCTTTTTTTCAAATCGGTGAAGCACCACAAAGTTGGAGTTGCACCGTTTTTAACAGTTCCATTGCCAACAATAGAGTGCGACTTGTCATGCGATTTAGAACTGTCAAATCGCATGACAAGTTGCACCGGTGTAAACGGGGGCTAAATCACCAAGTGGAAATTTTAGCTTAAAATCCTATTTCCTTTTGATTGGATGTTGTATGTGTATTCTGTTGTACAGCCTAAAGCTTAAAGTAGAACTAAAGGCAAAACGGATCCAGCTTAAAGTGAAACTATACTGTACTTGCTAAACAACCTTGCCTGTTTTCAACCATCTGTCTGGGTCAGCCGTCCAATACTTACCTGACACGGGATCTACATGCATTCAGGCTCTGGTCCTAGCTGCTATACTGCAATGGAGGGTGAAAAGTGTGTGCAGGAAGTATTACTGAGCTGAAGGCCACCAATCTGTAGCCCTACCTATGTACAAATCACTCTCTAAATCATTGCAGAGGGCAGGAAATAACAGGGTCACCAGAACCAGAGAAACTGGCCCATGGCTAATTAAGGCATATTCGATTAGACTGAAAAGAGATACACAAAAAATGTATTTCAATATTGCACTTAAACCTGCTTTAAAACGCACTGGGTTTGTTCTTTTTGACACTACCCACAGAGCAGTGTGAACACCTGACTAGCAAATATTTTACACACCAAGTTTTCATTTTTATTCACTTTGTAAGATCAGAACTATCTCACCTGAATAAATTCAGTTGTAAGCCCCTTTATCTTACAGACAATAATTAGTGACTTGGCTGGACTTCTGTCTGCTATGGAATATGTCCAGAAGACTTTAACAGATGAAGAGCTTGCAGACTGGAAGAGGAGACAACAGATTGCGTGCATTGGAGGGCCTCCAAATATTTGTCTTGACCGCCTTGAGAACTGGTGAGAACCACCATTTTGTTTTACTTAACCAAATGACATGGGTGGTTTGTAACGAAGATTGCTCCCTTTTTTTCCAAATTTACACTGAGCTACAATAGTGATGAATTCTAGGTATAGATATTTTATACATAGTTACATTAGTCAAGCTTGGACCAATGCAGCTATGTATATACCATGCCTGGCTGATGTCCCTGGATGCTGGAAAACACTGAAGTAGACACCACTACTCCAGTGATCTCAAATTGCTTCTGAGTGCTGCCCTACTGACTCCTGGACATAGGAGGTCAGCTGCTTGGCATGTGACCGCCCCAGCTCTGCACTTCGTCCAGTCAGGGAACACTTTGCTTTTATTCAGTAAATGCAAAGCATTCTCTGAATGGCACCTGTGCAGAGCAATGGACCTTTTGTGTTCAGAATGCAGCAGGGCAGCATGCAGCATTCAGCATGGGTATCGAAAGCAATTGGAGATCACTGGAGTAGCGGGGTCTGCTTCAGTGATTTCCAGCAATGAGGGGCATCTGTCAGGTATGGTACACACAAAGTAACATTGGTCCAGGTTGGTCCAACAAATAAAGGGTAAATATAAGGAAATCCACATTTTGGTCCGTTTTTTCTTTTGATATTGTAAAAATTAAAAGTAGAGGTTATTAAATAACCACCAAAAGAAGGCTCTCTGTCTCAAAAATTAAATACAATTATTTGGGTACAGTGTGTTGCATGACAGAGTAATCATCAAACTATCATAGCACTGAGAAATTGCCTGGTAAAAAAGGAGTATATACAGGCTTGTATTCAAGTGGTTAAGAGAACTTTTGTTTCTCTGCAAATGGCACTATATCCGCATACAGCTGTATGGAACCCTTACTGTAGTTACAACCGTAATCGTAGAATACATGATTACCCCGTCTTGTCAATTACACAGAGTTCATGAGTGATTGAATCACTCTTTTTACCAAAAAGACAACTTTCTAAATATAGCATTTTGAGAACTGTGCAGGCTTTATTGTGATAGAAACATTGCATTGTGCACTGTGGCTGAAGTTAGTTCTTTAATGTAGTAAAAGATGCAAGATTGTGTTGCATTCTGACTCCATTTCCTTCTACAGGCCCAAAAAGACTTGTGCACAGTTGCAGAAAATTCACCATAACCCGCCACACCTAGCCCACTCTCCTGATCTACTTCCTAAATTAATTGACAGACTATGGATGTATGTAATTGTTCACCAAAGCAGATAAGCCAGGGATGGGCATTGCATAGATGTTGTATTTTACTCCTGTAGCCTGTGCTTTAAATCCATACACATGGCCCACCCTGGACAGGCCAAAGCAGTGAAGAGCTACATGCATCTGCATCCGAAATCGATCAGTTAATTTAAGAATTAGAGAAAAGCAAGAGCAAACAAATGTTACATTAAAACGTAAGGCAAATACTGCAAAATAATAAAACATATATGCTCATTACTATATCACTCTGTTCCCGTTAAGGCCAGACCATAGTTTACAACTAGTTTATTTGGCTCTGCTAGCAGTTTGGTTTGGTCATTCAAACACCCATTCATTCTAGGAGTTAGTTTTTGTTTCAAGTGCAGAGGCACTAATTGGAGTTCAGTGAGGTCCTTACATATTGTTTTCATAACTTGTACAAAGCATTTGGAAAGTATTCACAGTGCTTCACTTTTTCCACATTCTGTTATGTTACAACCTTATTCCAAAATGGATTATTTCATTATTTTCTTCCAAATTCTACAAACCATACCTCGTAATGACTACGTGAAGAGGTTTGTTTGAAATCTTTGCAAATGTATTAAAAATAAAAAAAATTTAAAAATCCCATGTACATAAGTATTTACAGCCTTTGCTTAATACTTTGTTGAAGCGCCTTTGGCGCCAATTACAGCCTCAAGTCTTTTTGAGCACACCTATCTTTGGGCAGTTTCTCCTATTCTTCTTCTGGTTGGATGGGGAGTGTCGGTGCACAGCCATTTTCAGATCTCTCCAGAGATGTTCAATCGGATGCAAGTCTGGGCTCTGACTGGGCCACTCAAGGACATTCACAGAGTTGTACCGTAGTAATTCCTTTGTTATATTGAGTGTGTTCTTAGGGTCGTTGTCCTGTTGGAAAATGAACCTTCTCCCCAGTCTGAGCTCCAGAGAACTCTGCAGCACGTTTTCATCAAGGATATCTCTGTACATTGCTGCATTCATTTTTTTCCCTCTATCCGGACTAGTCTCCCCAGCTCCTGCCACTGTAAAACATCCCCACAGCATGATGCTGCCACCACCAAACTTCGCTGTAGAGATGGTATTGGCCAGGTGATGAGCGGTGCCTGGTTTCCTCCAGACATGACTCTTGCCATTCGGGCCAAAGAGTTCAATCTTTGTTTCATCAGACCAGAGAATCTTGTTTCTCATGGTCTGAGAATCCTTCGGGTGCCTTTGGGCACTGAGGAGTGGCTTCCGTCTCGCCAATCAACCATACAGGCCTGATTGGTGGAGTGCTGCAAAGATGGTTGTTCTTCTGGAAGGTTCTCCTCTCTCCACAGAGAAACGCCGGAGCTCTGTCACCTCCCTGATTAATTAAGTGGAATACCGCGCTAAATCAAATGATACCAGTGATGTGCAAAAAGCTGCGACAAAAAAGTGTATGATAGCTACACCAAATAAGGTAAAACAAGGGGAGAAAGAATGTCGCGCTACAATATCAAATATTGAAAACCAAGAAAAAAATATGTGGGTCTACTCTCCCTCCAAATAAGTGATTGGAGAGTGTACCCAGCTGGTGCTGATAATGAAGATTCAAAACACCACCTGAATAATGAACATTTGCATGTACAGATATATCAAACTTAAAAGTTAAATCAATAAACAAACAATACTTATAAGTGAACAAATAAATTGAAACAATGTAAAAGTGCATCAAAAAAATATATCAAAAAGTGTCTCTAATTAATTGAGTCCTCCAAATCATGATCCACGTGAGGATATTTCAAAAGAAATGATATACATAAATCATCAGAAGTGCAACTTGAATGTCCACCACCACCTTGAATAGACACCGCAGGTGATAAGAGTAAGGTAATACCCTTACCGGATGATGTGACCCCCTATCTCTAGTGAGGTCA
>BLSH010008718.1:272978-284897 GCA_018402905.1 Glandirana rugosa | reverse complement strand
GGTGTATAAAAAAAGAACCAAAAGTTATAAACTATAACATCGCGCTGTAAGAAAGAGGGGAACAAAATGGAGGGACTAATTCCGGGAAGAGGAGGCTAACGAGGCAAACCGGCCCGCTGGGCGAGATCCTTGTCAGGACCACCAAGGTTTGCAGAAGGTAAATGCCTACTACCTCCTGTAACACGAGTAACCCTGGAAGTTACGACGTCTTTTAAAAGACATGGGAAGGGGGTCTAGACACGGAGCTATGTTAGGACAGAGACTCCAGATGTCTGTTAAGGAACCTGAAGTACCGAACGTCAGAGCATAAACCAAGCCATGAAGTCCAAGGAATTGTCTGTAGACCTCAGAGACAGGATTGTATCGAGGCACAGATCTGGGGGAAGGGTACAGAAAATTTTCTGCAGCATTGAAGGTCCCAATGAGCACAATGTCCTCCATCATCCGTAAATGGAAGACGTTTGGAACCACCAGGACTGTTCCTAGAGCGGGTCGCCCGGCCAAACGGAGCAATCGGAGGAGAAGGGCCTTAATCAGGGAGGTAAAACAAGGGGAGAAAGAATGTCGCGCTACAATATCAAATATTGAAAACCAAGAAAAAAATATGTGGGTCTACTCTCCCTCCAAATAAGTGATTGGAGAGTGTACCCAGCTGGTGCTGATAATGAAGATTCAAAACACCACCTGAATAATGAACATTTGCATGTACAGATATATCAAACTTAAAAGTTAAATCAATAAACAAACAATACTTATAAGTGAACAAATAAATTGAAACAATGTAAAAGTGCATCAAAAAAATATATCAAAAAGTGTCTCTAATTAATTGAGTCCTCCAAATCATGATCCACGTGAGGATATTTCAAAAGAAATGATATACATAAATCATCAGAAGTGCAACTTGAATGTCCACCACCACCTTGAATAGACACCGCAGGTGATAAGAGTAAGGTAATACCCTTACCGGATGATGTGACCCCCTATCTCTAGTGAGGTCAGAAAAGCCTGCAGATATAACCCTCTGCGGGGTATATGGTGTTTGATAGCCTTCACTCCGGTCACTAAGAACGCGATCCCGGGTTTACCCTCTGGTCTCAAGCTGTTCCCTCAGTGCATTGCCCGGTGTTATAAAATGAAGCAAAAGATCCACATAGTGTGATACCGTACTTAAAAATTTATTTAGAAAAAGGGATCAAGGGTACTCACACAAATAGAAGCAAACATAAGCGTAGAAAATATTCTAAAATCAGCCGGCATTAAAAGAGCTTGTTCCCGTCCGTAACAGAATCACAAGGGGCGTGGTGACTGCGGTGCTGGTGCTGCAGAAAATTTTCTGTACCCTTCCCCCAGATCTGTGCCTCGATACAATCCTGTCTCTGAGGTCTACAGACAATTCCTTGGACTTCATGGCTTGGTTTATGCTCTGACATGCACTGTTGACTGGTGGAACCTTGTATAGACAGGTGTGTGCCTTTCCAAATCCTGTCCAATAAACTGAATTTACCACAGGTGGACTCCAGTCAAGTTGTAGAAACATCTCAAGGATGATCAGTGGAAACAGTATGCACCTGAACTCAATTTTGAGTGTCATGGCAAAGGCTGTGAATACTTATGTACATGTGACTTTTTTTTCGTTTTTTATTTTTAATACATTTGAAAAGGTTTCAATCAAACTTCTTTCACATTGTCATTATGGGGTAATGTTTGTAGAATTTTGAATTTAATCCATTTTGGAATAAGGCTGTAACATAACAAAATGTGGAAAAGTAAAGCGCCATGAATCCTTACCGGATGCACGTATATTTACTGATGTTCTTCTATGATTCGACTACATCACCATGACACACTCGGTGTACTGCATGTGACTGCATAAGCGTCCAGAGAGTAGTGATAAAGGGCTCTTTTTCTGAATGGTTTAGAATTGAGTGGGAGACCAATTCTGTGTAACTTCAATCTCAGTGTTTGCCGATGATACAAAGCTAGGCAGGGCAATAACTTTCAATCAGGATATAGCAACTTTACAGTAAGACCTTAATTGGACAGCTGTATTGCAGAGGTTTATTATTGAAAAATGTGAAGTAATGCATTTGGGCGTTAAAAAAAATAAAAAAGCATGCAAGACAGTTGCCGGGGGCAGAACCTCTGGGGGAATCGAAAGAGGGGATTGAAAAGGATCTGGGTGTCCTAGTAGACCATTCTCGACAGTTGTTACATAGTTGGTCTATCTATAGTTAGTCCATCCAGGTCAACCTGTGTGTGTGTGTGTGTGTGTGTGTGTGTGTGTGTGTGTGTGTGTGTGTGTGTGTGTGTTTTTATGTCACTACCATTTTCCATATCCAAGTACATTGCGTTCGTTAAACACATCTAAAAGTTTTTTAATTTATCTACACTCCCCCGCTTGGCCCCAATTTCTATACCTTACAGACCTCAGGTCCGCCCCAATGAATGCACCTCCCCACTTGAGATCAGCCCCAAGGCCTGCACCTTCAGGCCTCAGATCAGCCTAATTCCTCTACCTTACAGAGCGCAAAATGAACAAAATGAACCTTCTGGCTTGTTCACACCAGCCTCTGCATTGGACCACAGCGACTGGTGTGCGGAGTTGTCCGACCAGACTAGCACAGTGTTAATGCACCAATACCAGCGCATCTCACGGTTTCCTTTTTTTTTTTTTTTTTTTTTTTTTTAAAAACTTTGACACTTCAATAGAGTGACATTTCATAGGGTTCAAACAGCTGGCCTGTGAAGACCCACTCTGTGCTGGAAAAGAGTACTGCAGGCAGTATTTTTTTTTTTTTTCAGCACACAAATCTCACACCAACGCAGTGGTATGAACCAGCCACACCGAAGAGAAGGCATTTTGCCTTGTCTTGCGTTGGATGTGCTGTGGGACTGTGCTGGAATAGCCGCACAACGCAGTCCGACTGCACCTGGTGTGGATGGACCCCAAGTGCATGCACCTTCAGACCACAGATCAGCAGCTCCAATTCCTATACCTTACACACCTTGGCATCGGCCCAATCCCTGTACCTTACAAACCTCAGATCAGCCCTTATTCCTGAACAGCCCCAAACGCTGCACCTTTGGAAATGTTTTCCATACCTGCTTCAGTGGTTAAGCAAGAGGAAAAAAAATGTTGTGTGCTCATCGGCTTTTTGCGCACGCAGCATCTTCAGCTGCTATCAGTTCTATGCTTTCTGTGTTGTGCTATGGAGGTGTGTGGACCATAGGCCGTACATAGCAGTGGTTTCCACTAAACAAAGGTATCACTTGCTTGGGGTCGCCAAAGCTTTAGGTTCTTAAGATAAATGGCAATTGATCTTTCTCTTAAAACTGGACACATTAAAGTATCTATTATAAAAATTTGATTTTCAGTACTGGAATGCGATCTGTTCATAATGTCCCTATTGTGCTATTGTGGCCCTAAGTGCCTATGTCCTCTGAGCATCAACATCATATGAATCATTGAATTACCATGCTCCTATCTGCAGGATAACGTCTCTGGCTGAATCTCAACTGCAGACCCGTCAGCAAATCAAGAAACTGGAGGAATTGCAGCAAAAAGTCTCTTACAAGGGGGACCCAATCATTCAGCATCGGCCCATGCTGGAAGAGAGAATTGTGGAGTTATTTAGGAATCTCATGAAGAGGTATGTGGCATTTATTCTTACTGGACTGCAATAAATGGTATTTCATCTCTACTGCACATTCCAGAAATTAGGAAGACAACAGCAGGGCCTCTAAGTGCAGTATATCCCAATTTATTGAATAAAAACAATTACACATTAGCACTCACATGATGGGCTGTTAGAGAGCACACAGGAAAGGAGGCAGGGCCATCCGCTCGAATCCCGGGGAGTGAGACCAGTACTAAAGCCACGCCTGATGAAGGATCATGGATGATCCAAATGCGCGCGACCCCTGCTTGTGACGAACCCGGATGTCTCCTGTACCAGCCTCCGCCTCCGCTGTTGGCTCCGGTTTCCTGGATACCCGGCCCTGGACTCCATAAGCGGATGTTAGTACTGGTCTCCCTCCCCGGGATTCGAGCGGATGGCCCTGCCTCCTTTGCTGTGTGCTCTCTAACAGCCCATCATGTGAGTGCTAATGTGTAATTGTTTTTATTCAATAAATTGGGATATACTGTACTTGGAGGCGCTGCTGTTGTCTTCCTTGTTTTGCCACAGAGTTCTTCCTGCTCTATACAGCCTGCAGCCTTTGGAAGTTATCCCGGATTTCTTTTTGACTTCATTGGACTTTTTACTTCATTGGACTTTATGAGATTTTATTTATTAATTTAATTACCTTTTTAAGGGTTATTGAACTGGTTAATATATAATTTCTACTCCTATTTTAATATCGCCTTAGGGCAATTGTGCCTGTCTATTATTGTTGCCAGCCATCCAGACGCGAGAGCGCAGTGTGTATCTTTGTGTTTTGTGTTATATGCTACATTCCAGAAATTGCAGTAGCTTAAAATATTTCTGTAACCAAGCAATGCAAAAGACCTACACTGGACTCCTAATTGCCTAAATCGTCCACACTTTCTGTAATAATTTTATGCTAGGATTATAAAATAAGGTTTTCTTTCTTTTTCCATTTAGGGACACGGGAAGTTCTAAAACCTCAGTTATATTGCTTCCCACAGTAGTTTACGACACTGGTAAACAGAAAAACTGTAGGCCAATAAATCATCTTTAATGGGTAAGACTTCATGCACCCAGCCACATAGGGTCCATACATTGAGCAGACATTGCCAGACCCCGCTGCATACAGCCTCCTTTTGAGTAGCAATAGAATATGCAGCTGTGCTCTGGCGATTGCGTAAAGCATACACATCCACATTGACGTATGCTCTGAACACAGATAGCATTTCTCCGGAGCATACGTTGTGCATTCTGGTGTTTTATGCAACCCCTGGTGCCCAACCACCTACAGCTGCCTCTTCTGATGCACCTCAATGAGTAGTTATAGGTGGCAGTGGGTCTAGGGAATGTCCGTACGCAGGCTCTTTGCACGGTCCTATATGACTGCATGCATGAGGTCTAAACTATTATGAACACATTCTAAAATAGTTTGAACACATTCTGCAGTGCAGAGCATCTAGATTATTCACAGACAGGCCCTGTTTTCAAAGTCTTACAATTTGTTGCCCATTCTATAACGCACTCTAGGGAAAATTTGAGTAAAAGCCAGTTAGCCATTATTTTGTTTAGTCTAATAGGATAAAGTAGAGCCCCTCCATGATGCAAGGAGTTCTGACTTGCATCATAATTATTGCAGGTCTGTAATTCAGTATTAAAACCAGAGACATTCAGGCAGCTAGTATGTTAAGTAGGCCAGCATTAGTAGCACTCTTTTCTGATAATACTGGTTACCTGTTGCAGGTATTTTATAAGAAAAAAAATGGAGAGAAAATACAAAAGTATTTTCCCATAAAATGGTGTGTGTAAACTTTGGGGTTGATTTATGAAGACAAATAGACTGTACAATTGCAGTTGCACTCATTTTCCTTCGTAAATTTTAATGTAGTAAAGCTTCACTTTGTACAGAATACCCAATCTGGTGCAAAAAGGGGGGAAAAAATGCATTTTGCTTGCACATGATCGGATGATGAAAATCAGTAGAGATTTACCACATTTACTAAGCTCTGGGGAAATGAGTGCAACTGCACTTGCAAGGTGCACCATCTATTTTTCTTTAGTAAATCCACTTCTTTGTCTTGCACTAAATTTTTCTAGGTGGTTAATGGCCATGCTTATTATATAAGCAGAGCTGAATAACGCAAACAGCATGTCTTGTTTCTGAGGCTGGAGATGTGTAATATTATAAAAAGCAGCAAATGACCTGATGTGTGGAAGGTTCATCACTAGCCCAAAACAGGAGGGTTTTATCTATTATTGCCAAAAGGACAAAACCCCCAGTGAAGTAGTGCATAGTTTCACCTATATTCTGAATTGACCTGCACAAAAATGTGGCATTTTACCACTGTAAAGGGTTTTATTTTTTATATTCACAAGGTTTAATAATTATGGTAATGTCAAATGACCTTAGGATGGCTAAAAGCAGCACCGATTTATTGTTCGGCGTGATTCATGGGATTGTAAATCTCTCATTCCCTGTGACCTAGCTTTGCCTTTGAAAATCACAAAATGTTTCTCAGCATGCTAGCTAAAAGCCAAAACAAAAAAAACCCCGTGACCTGCCATCTACAGTTTTTATTTGATGTGAATATATATTTTATATATATATATATATATATATATATATATATATATATATATACATACATACATACATACATACATACATACATACATACATACATACATACATACATACATACATACATTGGAGGTAGCCCCATCCTCTTTAAAGGCACAGCAACATACTAGATGACCATGGCAGTTGTAGGCCCCTCATCATGTGTCTTGCACCAAATACATCTGTTAAGAAAATGAAAGATTCCGTCTAAAGAATAAATCTGTAAATTATACGTTTTAGTTTGAGAGATTTCATGGATATATAGCAGCCTATTTTGTATGTCCAAATGGCTGTTGTGTCTGTAAAGCTGATGCCTGAAAGCAGCAATAATTATTGGTCAGCAAGATTTATGGGGCCATAAATTCCTCTACTAGTGTCCTTCCTCTGTCCCTGTATCTAATTTCAACAATTCGCATGTGCACCCTGCAGCTTCATATTCTTCTTCCTTATACAGTGTACTGACTCTGCTCATATGGGAGCTGTATTATCAGCTGGGGCCTGAAAAACCGCCACTTTTATATAGCATACAGCTGTGTATACACATAATTAATGCCACATAAAGTGCGCGTCTCGTTTCACATTGTAATCTTTCTAGTAAGTTTGTAAAGTGGCTGTAATGGGTTTTTTTTTTTTTCTAAATAACGTTATACTTACCTGCTCGAACCTCGTCTCTGGGGTCCTCTGCTGGCACTCTTGGCTCCTCCTTTACTCTAAGTGCCCCCTTAGCAAGCTTCTTTCTATGGGGGCACTCATGCAGGCTCAATACCAAGCCGGGCTATATGCGTGTATAGACGCACACAATGTGGCTTGGCCCTGCCTCCACTCCCTCCTCATTGGATTTGACTGACAGCAGCAGGAGTCAATGGTTCTTAATGCTCTCAACCAAGTTTGTGAGATCTCAGAGAGGGAAGAGAAGAACTGACACTGGTCACAACGATGGATTGAGACAGGTAAGTGTTAGTGTGGGGGCCTGGAGTCACTTCAGAATGCATTAGGATAAAAAAAACTTTTAACTTTTATAATCACTTTAACCACTTCAGCTCCAGAAAGATTTTCCCAGTTTAGGACCAGAGCACTTTTTGCGATTCGGCACTACGTCGTTTTAACTGAAAATTGTGCGGTCGTGCGACGTTGTACCCAAACGAAATTTGCGTCCTATTTTCCCCACAAATAGAGCTGTCTTTTGGTGGTATTTGGTCACCTCTGCGTCATTTCTGATCACCACTCTAAACAAAAAAAGAGCGACAATTTTGCAAAAAAACAATATTTCTTAGTTTTTGATAGAATACAAATCCAAAAAAAAAATATAAAAAAAATTTTTTTCATTGGTTTTGGCCGATTTATATTCTACCTCATATTTTTGTAAAAAAAAAAATCGCAATCGGCGCTTATTGATTGGTTTGCGCAAAAGTTGCCATGTTTAGGAATGATGAGAATTAATTTATGGGGTTTTTATTTTTATTCATTTTTTTTTTTTTTATTAGTATTGGCGGCGATCTTCGATTTTTGGCAGTACTGCGATATTGCAGCGGACATGTCGGACCGTTTTGACACTTTTTTGGGACCATTGACATTTATACAGCAATCAGCGCTATGAAAATGCGCTGATTACTGTGTAAATGCCATTGGCAGTGAAGGGGTTAACCTGGAGGGGCCGCTCTAAGGGTTAACTGTGTTCCCTCAGTGTGTTCTAACTGTATGGAGGCTGTTTACATACACGGACCTGCATTCTCTCACTGCAGGGGAACCATCGCGGGTAACCGGCGGAGATCGAGTCCGCCCTACCTGCTTCCTGGCCCCCCCCCCGGAGCACGCACGCTCACAATACCCATCATCGCGGCTGCCGTCAGGTGACGGTGGTTTGCGATAACGAACCACTTTGCCGCCGTCAAGCCACGGCGGGCGGGCGGCAAGTGGTTAAGGAACAGATCGCTATTTTTAACCACTTCCATACAGCAGTACGTCATATGATGTCCTGGGCTTTGAGTGGGGATATCTGTCTGTCCTGGGCTTTGAGTGGGGATATCTGACTGATGCCTGCAGCTGCAGGCATCATTCAGATATTTTTTTCCACCGGCGGTTCCCTGCACCATAAAGACAGTCATAGGGGCTGTGCGATTGGTAAGCCGGAGAACGAATCCGCATGCACCGGAAGTTCACCATAGAGAATACCGCAGACCAGATGGTCCCCAGCAGTCTCTATGACCTTCGGAGGCCGGGCGCGATGTTATAACGTCACGTCTGGCCCCGGCAGTTGTAAACACTGCTGTGTATTCGGCTGGAAATCCGAGATTGTGTGTTTATTTTTTCTTTTTATTGATCTCAGGCTTTCCAGCCTAGGGGAGAGATGTGGGGTTTTATAGACCCTAGATCTTTCCATAAAGAGGACCTATCATGCCCTATTCCTATTACAAGGGTTTTTTACATTACTTGAAATGGGAATAAAAGTGATCAAAAAAAAGTAAAGGGAAAGTGTAAAAATACAAATAAAATAACAAAAAAAAAATACGTTTAGAGCACCCCAGTCCTCGCGTGCTCGCACGCAGAAGCAAATGTATACGTACGTCACGCTCCCATATGTAAACGGCATTCAAACTACACGTGAGGTATCATCGTGAGCGTTAGAGCGAAAGCAATAATTCTATCTAGACCTCCTCTGTAACTCTAAACAGGTAACATGTAAAGATTTTTAAAGCGTTGCCTATGGAGATTTTTAAGTACCGAAGTGTGACATGTTAGATGATGATTTACGCTGAGTAAACCAATGCCTTTCACATTATACAAAAAAATCAGGCTAACTTTAGTGTTTTGTGTTTTTTTCCAAAAAAATAAAATAAAATGCATTTGAAAAATTTCTACACAACTACCGTGTGACCTAAAAAGTTGAAACGACCACCATTTTATTCCCTAGTGTCTGTTAAAAAAACATATATAATATTTGGGGGTTCTGAGTAATTTTCTAGCAAAAAAAAAAATATTTACATGTAGGAGAGGAGTGCCAGAATTGGCCCGCTATGGAGGTTTTTTGTTCATATAAATATTTGAACCTGTAATTAAGGAAGAATAGACTGTCATTACTGCAATTTCCAATTTTTCCATAAGTTGACCAACTTTCTTCAATGCTTTAAAGCTGAACTCCAAGTAAAGCAGATAGTAATACATACGTTTTCTATATTTTTACTTGAAACTTGGCGTCCTTTAAGTATTTTTTAGATTTTCGCAGTAGTCCAGCGTGAAACAACTCCTACACTTTGCCTCTAAGAGTTTCCGATAATAAAGACCAGTCACCGATGTTCATCATTCTTGTACAGGGTGATTGGTTTTGTACTTGCCCCCCTCCTGTAATTTTCTGCAAATAGCCTGTAATGAGAGGGCCTGCTGGGTCCTGCCCACAGCTCCACTCTCTGCACAGTCTATGTGCAGTCAAATAAGGATGTTGCCGCTGCTTTGCAAGATATCTTGATTTGGAAAGTGTTTGGCACACACAATGTAGATTTATATCCTGTGTCCATTAACACATATACAGTATTTAAAGAAAAGCTTTTGTTCCTTGGATTCAGCTTAGGGTCGCTGACTTTCTTCAGCTTTTCTGATCTGCAGAGCACTGATAGCAGTGAGTCATTATCACATCTATGCAGTTAATTTGTGCACTAAGTAGCAGCCTACAGATTTCTCTTTTTGACAGGTTTATTTTAAAGATTAGGGAAACTTCCAGACAAAGTTTTCTAACCCTTTTTGCCCCACCCCAATAGACAGAACTAGCCCATTCTCCCCCAAGCTCCATGCTTTCTGAGATTGCATCACCGAAACCTACCATCATTTTCATATCCATGTTTACGTGTAGGCAGTAGAATCACAAAAAGCAAAATACGAAATTTGGACAATAAGGAGTTTTATTGCAAATGTAATTATGTTTGAATCAAACTGGCAATTTAAATATTAAAGAAATGTGTGTTTTGCCCATGCAGGGCAAGGTTTGTTCCAAAGAGGTATAACGATTGTCATTTTTTTTTTTTTTTCTTTGAACAGTGCATTTGTGGTGGAGAGACAACCATGTATGCCAATGCACCCAGATCGCCCTCTAGTGATCAAGACAGGCGTTCAGTTCACTACCAAAGTCAGGTTGGTTCATGGAATAAAGCTTCTTTCACACTTATCCGGTGCGCTTCTCCCACACCGCCGATGCAGTGTAGTGTACCTATGTTTTTATGCGGGTTAGCTGACTTCTATTATGTCCCGTGGTTTTGGTGCACTTTCAGAAAGCGCACTAAGACTCCTACATGCATGACTTTTGGTGCTTTTTCAGAAAGTCCACCAAAACCATGGGGAATAATCAGTTTATGGCAAGGCTCCACTAACCCACAAGAAAACCGTGGGTACATTGCGATGCAGCCAAGATGTGGGAGAGCACAACAATGCAATAAACCAATTAATTATTGTGTAATGATTTATGTATCATCAGTTTATAGAATAGATCTTTTCAAATCTTTGCCCTGTGTTTGTAATATGTATATAAAAACAATAATAGTTAATACCTTGTGCTAAAGTGATATACGTGCAATTTGAACAAATGCAGCAGCTGTATACCAAGTGCTAACACCGGAATATTAAATTAAACCAAATTACAGCGCTCGCATTTATTGGGCAAAATTGCCAATAATAATATTCAGATAATTAATTGAAATACAATTCATGTGTACAAAGTTCATATAAGTAAAAGAAAGTGTTCTTGTGCTTGAGTTTTCCAAAGTGCTTGGTGCTTGAAAATATAAAACCGTGGTGCCATAGTGTGTCACACACCCCTCTTGTGTCCCCACTCACCAAATACGGACTACCTCCAGGTTTTCAGTATGGAGGTCTAAGCAGGCTTTTTGGAATCAAAATTCCTGGGACAATCTTGTTCTCAAAGGTAATCCAATACGGGCATCTTGATAATTTTGGTCGACTTGTGGATTTCACAACTGGAGACATGCTATCTCTGTAAAGGCTTTTTGTTTTGCTGAAGTTGACCATGTTAAAAATCACCCTCTACTTTTATTCTTCAGCTGCAAGCTTCAGCAGAAAGTATTTCTTCTTATGTGTACATCAAATAGAACACACATTTTCAGACTTCTGGCCAACAGTTCATACCACTTGCAGCCTTTAGCAGCACTTCTAGTCTGGCTCTTTCCTCAAGGCTAGGAGAAAATCTGAAAACTTTTGTTTACTATTTGTTTTTAATTCAAATAATAAACCTGTTACACTAACCTGCTCTTGGCTATTGGACAGAGTGGACCCAATCCTCCTGTGCTGGGTTCCCCTACTGGCGATCATGGCTTCTCCTCTTCTCCCGCATGCCCCAATAGCAGGCTGCTTGCTATGGGGTCAAACGTGCGTGCTCGCTTCTGAGCTGTGTGTTCTCCACAGACACACTATCCATTAAGGACTTGCATGTATATTTAGGGAGGTGGGATAGCAAAGCAAATTGTAAAATATTTTTAACCTTTAATGCAGGGAATGCGTAAAAAAAACGTTTCTCTTACGTTCACTGACAGACGCAGCCCTTCATTAGACAAGTGGGGTTATGTGCACATCCTACCAGGAGTTGACTAGGCAAATAGAAAGAAAGCAAGCTGACCCCTCCCAGGGGGCCGTCCTCTCTCTCCCATATGGGTG
>BLSH010008718.1:251129-272968 GCA_018402905.1 Glandirana rugosa | reverse complement strand
TCGGTCCAGACCCCCCCCCCCCCGCTCTGCATAGCATATCAGTTTTCTATGCCTAGTGCAAGGAGTTAGACCTGGCTCCCTTATGGGACTTGCGGTTCATCTTTTTTGCTACCGCTTTTTTATTTTTCTCAAGTTATCTGATGAAGACTGCTATCAAGAAGCCGGCTGGGGCATAGAGGATTCTAGTATCCTGCAATTTTCCCCAGCATGACCGACCGATGCGAGCTAGCTCTAGCCTTGGCGGGGCCTGCCGCATCGTGCCCGTTCCGTGCGGGTGGCCAGTGGGTGATCCCCACTTGTGCCCAGTGACTGGACTCTGCTCCCGTCCAGGGGCCTTTGGCCTGCAGCAATCCCTCTCCGCCAGCTGGGATGAAAGTCTGCAACCTGGTGGCTACCTGCTGCGCCCGTTGAGAGTGATGAGTGACCCCCCCCCCTCTGGGGTGCGGAGGGGGGGGGCGACTAGCGGTGTTGTTCTCCGGTACGAGGGTCCGGGTTCCACTGCCCTGTTGCCACACCGCCATGCGGCGTATCGCCACCATTTTGCCGTAGCCGCGACCTTTTGTAAGGGTGTTTTGGCCTCGTGTGGCCGCTCGGCGGCCATTTTGCCGTAGTCGCGGCCATTTTGCCATGGGCTTTTTGGCCTCTTGTGACCGTTCTGCGGCCATGTCTGGTGTGCTTGCCGAATAGAAGATGTGCGTTCAGCACCGTTCTCTCTCCTGCTAAGAAGTACTCACAGAGTGGCAGTCGGCTTGGCAGTGATTACAGGGCACTAAAACACAGCAAGCATTGGCTGTTTTTTTCCCTGGGGTGTCGGTGGCGGCGGTGCAGAGACCTCCTGAGCATATCCCGGTCGCTCTGAGGGGCAGTTGGTGGGTCACATTGTGGGGTTGACATGGCCTGTAGGCCTCCAATGTATTCTGGTGGCTTTACCTGCGAGTTCTTATCCAGAGGGGTCCGTGGAAGCGTAAGCTGCGCTGGGACCTCTGGTTCCACTGCAAACATCCACTCTGTGATAGTTTTTCGCCCGGGGGGTACCGAGCCGTGCCAAGGGGGTGTCGAGGAAGCTTCCACACCCCCCCCCCCTTTTCAGGGGAGGAATCTGTACCGGAATGGGGCGCTGTGGTCACAGGGACCCCCGTAGAGCTCCCAGATGATGTACTGGAAGCCCTCGGTTGGTGAGAAGGACCAGGGGCCCCAGTGGGCGCGAAAAAGCATTGGTGGCCCCCCTGATCTCCGACATCCGTGAGTTATCACGGCTGGACCAGGCTGGGGAGTCGCAGGTGACTGCCTACGTTTGTGGGTCTTTTACGCTGTCTCGGACCCCTAAGGTGTTCCCTTATGTCCAATTTTGTGAACAGTTTGTGGTTCAGGAATGGCAGCTTCCGCAGAATTCCTTTTCACTGCCCAAAAGTTTCTCTGTGTGCTATCCCCTTGGGGACAGAATTCTGAGGAAATGGGCGCCCCCCGCAATGGACCCTCCGGTGGATCGCCTGAATACAGCGAAGACCATCCCCTTGGAGGGGTCTCCACCTTTTAAGGCTCCGGCCGGAGGCGGGCGGAGGTGGTGGCCAAGGCATTGTTCTTGTTGGCAGGGACAGCCATGTGCCCAGCTCTGGCGTCAGACATGGCGGCGCATTCCCTTACCGATGGTGCAACTGCGTTGCACAATGAATTGAGCTCCAGGAGCTCGTTTGGGGCGTCACAGCGAGCAGACCATCTGTTAAAGGGTCTTCAGTACCTGTGTGACGCACCTTTGGGCCTGCTTCCCATGTGGTCTAAAATGTCTGTTTTCGCAGTCATCATCGGACGGGTGCTGTGGTTACGCTGTTGATCGGGGGATCACGCGTCTAAAAGGGCCTCACGGTTCTCCCATTTCAGGTCGGTCGGCTCTTTGGGCCATAGTTGGATGAAATCATTAAGGATTTCACTGGAGGGAAGAGTACTTTTCTTCTGGAGCCCAAGCGGCGGGAGTTCCGCCGTAAGCAGGGTCCTGCTCCTTCGGGTCAGAAGAGGTTTTTTTCGTGCATCGGTCAAGGGCTCAAGGCCCGGCAAGTCTGCCTAGAGTCCGGTAAACGGCCCTGGCAGCGCAAGAGCAAAAAGCCGGAGGATGAGTCGTCCTCCGCATGATGGGTTGCCCCCACCCAATTCTCGGGTGGGGGGGCGACTTCTGGGGTCCGCAGACAGGTGGACTGCCCGCTTTCCCGACCGGTGGGTGCAGGAAGTGGTGTCCTCCGGGTACAGGATAGAGTTCAGCACTCTATCCCCAGACAGGTTCTTCCCATCAAATTTGAAAATCCCTCAAGGGCGTCGGGAGGCTCTCCTGGAGGCTGTTCAGATGCTCCCCGAACAAGGGGTAATTGTGCCGGTACATTCGCTGGAAAGATCCCGCGGCTTCTATTCAAATCTTTTTGTGGTACCCAAAAAGGGTGGAGTCAGGCCGGTTCTGGACTTAGAAGCTCTGAACCACTTTGTGAAGGTGCGAGAATTAAGGATGTAATCTGTCCGTTCGGTCGTGGCCGCCCTGCACCAAGGGGACTTCATGGCGTCTCTGGATATCAGGGACGTGTACCTCCACGTTCCCATTTGTCTCCGGCACCAGTACTTCCTGCGCTTTGCGGTGGGAGATATGCACTACCAATTCGTGGCACTTCCCTTAGGTCTGGCCTCGGCTCCTCAGGTGTTCACCAAGCTGGTGGCTCCGGTGTTGGCGCTGTTGAGGCAGAAAGGCATTGCGGTGGTAGCATACCTCGACGACCTGCTCCTGAGAGTGGAGTCTGCTTCGGCTCTGGAGGAGAAAGTGGCTATCACCATGGCCTCATTGAAGGACTTCGGCTGGCTGATCAGTCTGCAGAAGTCGACATTGACACCGTCCTGTCGCCTGGAATACCTGGGTCTGATTCTGGACACGGAGCAGGCGAAGGTGTTCTTACCTCCGGCCAAGTTGCTAACACTGCAAGCAGCGGTGCGAACCCTGCTGTCACGCCGGTGGTCTTCGTTACGGTTCTGTTTGCGGGTGTTGGGGCTCATGGGTTCAGCCTTCGAGGCGGTACCTTACGCCCAGAGTCGCACTCGGCTCCTTCAGCGAGCAAATTCTGTCACGGTGGGACAAGTCTCCGCTCTCCCTTGACCAGCTGATCAGATTGGATCATCAGACCAGAGGATCATTGACCTGGTGGCTTCGGGACCCGGCCCTGATGTTGGGGAAGTAATTTCTTCCCCTGAATTGGTCGATAGTCACGACGGACGCCAGCCTATCGGGCTGGGGGGGTGGGGGAGTCCTGGGGCAGCTGTCTGCTCAGGGCCACTGGTCGGCGCAGGAATCCTGCCTTCCGATCAATGTGCTGGAATTGCGGGCAATCAGGCTCTGCCTCTCCCACTGGACAGTAGGGTCGCGCGGCCTCCCGGTTCGGGTTCAGTCAGACAACGCCACGGCGGTGGCGTATGTGAACCATCAGGGCGGAACGAGGAGCTCAGCAGCGGCTGCGGAAGCGGCTCTCATTCTGCGATGGGCAGAACTTCACGTGCCGGGAATCTCCGCCGTTTACATTCCGGCCGTAGAGAGTTGGCAGGCGGACTTTCTCAGTCGCCAGACGCTGGATCAAGGGGAATGGTCCTTGCATCCAGAAGTGTTCTGCCAGATTTGCCACAAGTGGGGCACGCCAGACGTGGACATCATGGCGTCTCGGTTTAATCACAAGGTGGAAACCTTTGTGTGCAGGACAAGATGCCCGCTGACGGACGCGCTGGTAGCACCTTGGAGTCGGTATCGACTCCTGTACTCTTTTCCTCTCATCAAGCTTCTACCGCAGCTACTGCGCAGAGTGGAAGCGGAGGGGATTCCGACAATCCTGGTGGCTCCGGATTGGCCTCGGCGTCCTTGGTACGCCAACGTGGTGCGAATGGTAGCAGATGTTCCCTGGTGTCTTCCACTGCGCGAAGATCTGTTGTCTCAGGGACCCATCTTGCACCCCGCTTTACCCTCGCTGGCTTTAACGGCTTGGCTATTGAGTCCTAGGTGTTGAGGGATAGGGGTGTCGCTGACTCCGTGATCCCTACCATGCTTAAAGCGCACAAGTGTACTTCGTGCAAGATTTATCATCGCACCTGGAAGGCCTATATTGCCTGGTGTGAGGCGGGGGGTTGGAACCCTCGCTCTTATGTTGTGTCCAGGGTCCTGGCTTTTTTTGCAGCAGGGCCTGGATAAAAAATTGGCATTGAGTACTCTCAAGGGTCAGATTTCGGCTCTGGCGATTCTATTTCAACAGCCTTTGGCATCACATTGATTCATGTGGCTCCTCAGGTACGGTCGCCTTTGGCGCTGTGGGATTTGAATTTGGTGCTTTCTGTGCTGCAGAAACCACCTTATGAGAAGATCAGGGATATTCTCTTACAATTGCTGTCGTAGAAAGTGGCTTTCTTGGTGGCCATCACATCCGCTAGGCAGGTGTCTGAGTTGGCAGCGTTGTCCTGCAAGTCTCCTTACCTAGTCCTTCATAAGGATAAGGCGGTCTTGCGCCCGTCTCCTTAGTTTCTACTGAAGGTGGTCTTTTCTTTTCACATTAATGAAGATATTGTTCTTCCTTCATTATGTCCGCACCCGGCGCATCCCAAAGAATTTGAGTTACATTCCTTGGATGTCGTGAGGGCTTTTGCGGGTGTACTTGGCGTTTACATCCTCCTTTCGGAAGTCTGATGCGTTGTTTGTGCTGACGGATGGTCTGCGCAAAGGGTTGGCGGCCTCGTCGGCTACGGTTTTCCGTTGGATCAGACTGACCGTGACCCATGCGTATACTGTTCGGGACAAAGTACCCCCTTTTCCAGTCGAGGCTCATTGCAACAGGGCAGTTAGCACTTCCTGGGCTTTCAGACACCAGGCTTCGGTGTCACAGGTGTGCAAGGCGGCCACTTGGGCCTCGGTGCACACGTTTACTAAGTTTTACAAAGTTGATGTGTCAGCATCTGCAGATGCTGCTTTTGGCCGTAAAGTTTTACAGGCGGCAGTATAGGTGTGGCTGGCGCCTCCTGAGAGGATTCTGTTGGGTACAGTTGTTGTCGTTTACCCACTGACACAACTTTGGGACATCCCCACTTGTCTAATGAAGGGCTGCATCTGTCAGTGAACGTAAGAGAAAAAGGGATTTTATTAAAACTTACCGTAAAATCCTTTTCTCTGAGTTCACTGACAGACGCAGCACCCACCCCTCTATGTTGCGTTTATACGGCTTGTTACGAACTGATATGCTATGCAGAGCAGGGGGGTTATATGGGAGAGAGAGGACGGCCCCCTGGGAGGGGTCAGCTTGCTTTCTTTCTATTTGCCTGGTCAACTCCTGGTAAGATGTGCATATAACCCCACTTGTCTAATGAAGGGCTGCGTCTGTCAGTGAACTCAGAGAAAAGGATTTTACAGTAAGTTTTAATAAAATCCCTTTTTTAACTTTGGAACCACTTTCAAACAATTATTTCTCATTCGTTCATTGACGGACGCAGCCTCTTATCCTTGACATGTGGGGGTTTATGCACCTTTCACTAGGAGTGCACTAGGCAGAACGTAGTTCAGCTGAAAGCAGACAGAGGGGGCAGTCCTCACTTGGCATAACCCCTCCTGCCCTGCTCAGCAACTCAGTTTTTTCTGCCTAGTGCAAGGAGTAGGACCTGGCTCCCTGCTGGGATCTGCGGTTCCCCGTTTTTTTCTTTTTTCCCAAGACTTCTGATGAAGAATGCAATCAAGTAGCCAGCTGGGTAACAGGCTGGATATCCTAGACCCTTAGCTGTACACGGGGTCGGCCGCTTCGAGCCTCGTTCCCACCAGAACACCTAAGACCTGGCCCCGGGGTTCGCGTCACGGGTGCTGTGGCCGGCAGCTCCCCCCGAACCGGCGGGGTGGCAGGTCTGCCTCGGGTGTCTACCCGCTGTGCCCGTCCAGAGTGGTGAGTACGCCCCCCCGGGGTATAGGTGGCTGATCCTTCCTACCCTTTAGTATTGCCTCTCCCCCCCCGGGGCTGTAGTATCCCCCTACCTGGCTGCGTTCCCCTGGGTGGGCTGCGGGCGATCGGCATGTCAGTACGGGCCACCATTTTTCTGTAGCCGCCATTTTCCTGTAGCCGGCCACGTGTTGGGCATGGCCACCATTTTCCTGTAGCCGGCCGCTGTTTTTGGCATCTAATGTACACGGCAGCCATCTTAGCAGCGCTAACAGCAACACCCGAGTCTTTGGGGTGAGTCCTCCTGGGAGCCTCTGGGCCCCTAGTGCGGCAGCTTGAGGGGTGGTGTGGAACGCACAGTCCGGTTTGGCCGGTCGGTGTCTTCCAGGGTGCGGTGCAATGGCGGCTGAAGCAGGTGCTTCCCAGCCAGGTGTCTCCGGTGGGGACCAGGGAGAGCTGGGACCTGTGGTTCCGCTGGACAGATTGACGGCCATCCTGGAAGGATTCTTCTCCCAGGTGGAGCCGATCCGTGACCGTGGGGTGGCGAGAAAACGGCCACCCCATCCCCTGATGAGGACTCGGAGCCGGAGGGGGGCTCTGTGGTGTCGGGGACCCCCCTGGAGCTGGCGGAAGGCGAGCTCGGGGACCCCTCTGATGAAGAGGATGAGCCCTCGGGGGCCACCGTGGCTCGTAAACGGGCTCTGGTGAGCTTATTGGTCTCAGTGGTCCGTGAGACGCTGAAGTGGGCCTGGCTGCGACACAGGGGGGCGCAGTTCAATTTTGGGTCGCATAGGCCAGCCCGGACATCTAAGATATTCCCTTATTTGTCGTACTTTGATCAGTTTGTTTACAAGGAGTGGCAACGACCTCAGGGTTCATTCGCCATGCCTAAATGTTTTTCTGTGCGTTATCCCTTTAAGGATACCCTGTTGCAGAAGTGGAAGGCTCCGACGGTGGACCCGCCTGTGGCCCGCCTGAACAAGGCAACCACTATTCCGATGGAGGGCTCGCCATCATTTAAGGACCTGGCCGATAGGAGGACTGAGGCGGTGTCCATGGCAATGTTCCTGGTCGCATGGTCGGCCGGCACTGGCTTTTGCACTGGTGGCACAGGCACTTACGGAATGGCCGGCCATTGTGCACCAGGCTTTGGTGACTCTCCAGACCCCTCCGGAACCTGTGCCGATGGCGGACCAGCTTATTCAGGGTCTTGGGTACCTCTGTGATGCGGCCCTCGACATGGCTCCCATGCAGTAGAAACTGTCCATGTTCGCAGTCGTCATTAGACGTCTGCTGTGGCTTAGATGTTGGCACCACGTGCCTCAAACAAGGTCTCTCAGCCCGCTAAAGCCCCCGCGGGGGGCCAGAAGTGTCCCTGGCAGCGTAAGGCCCAGAAGGCGGAGGAGAAGTCCCCCTCCGCATGATGGGTTGCCCCCGCCCGTGTTTCGGGTGGGGGGCGGCTCTTGCGGATCGGTAGACCTCTTGCATCTCGGATCTCTGGGTGTGTGAGATGGTTTCGTCCGGGTACAAGATAGAGTTCCGTACCCAGTCCCCGGACAGGTTCTTTGCCTCCAATCTGAGGCTCCCCCCGGGGCGATGGCAGGCCCTGTTTGGGGCCGTGCAAGTCCTGCTCCATCAGGGGGTGATTGTCCCGGTCCCCTCTGCGGAACGTTTCCGCGGTTTTTATTCAAATCTCTTTGTGGTTCTGAAAAAAGATGGGGTCAGGCCTGTCTTGGACCTGAAGGCTCTCTCAACCTCTTTATGAGGGTGTGGAAATTCATAATGGAATCTGTCCGCTCTGTGGTGGCGGCGCTTCGTCAGGGAGACTTCATGGCCTCCCTAGACATCAAGGGGATCTCCACTACCAGTTTGTAGCCCTTCAGTTTGGTCTGGCCTCAGACCCGCGGGTCTTCACCAAGCTCCTAGCCCCAGTGCTGGCTCTGCTGCGGCAGAGGGGCATAGCAGTGGTGGCATATCTCGACGACCTCCTCCTGCGGGCAGAGTCGGCCTCAGCCTTGAAGGACAGTGTGGACATCACCCTCGGTTTCCTGCGGGACTTCAGCTAGGTGATCAACCTTCCGAAGTCGGTACTGACTCCGTCGCGCTGGTTGGAATATCTGGGCTTGGTCCTGGACACTGAGCGGGCAAAGGTGTTTCTCCCTGCCACCAAGGTGTTGACGCTCCAAGTTGCGGTGTGGGCCCTGCTGTCCCAGCGGTGGTCCTCTCTCAGATTTTGCATGAGGGTGTTGGGGATGATGGTCTCCATCTCCGAGGCGGTGCCCTATGCCCAGATTCACACCCGGTCCCTGCAGCGAGCAATTCTGCTGCGGTGGGACAAGTCTCCGCTATCCCTGGATCGGGTGATCAGGTTGGATCACCGGACCCGGGTTTCCCTCACCTGATGGCTGCGGGCCTCGGCCTTGGGGCAATGGACGGTGGTCACGACGGATGCCAGCCTATATGGCTGGGGGGGGGGGGTCCTGGGGCTGTTGTCGACCCAAGGTCGCTGGTCCCCGGAGGAGTCCCGCCTCCCAATCAATGTGCTGGAACTTTGAGCTATCAGGCTTTGCCTCTCCCACTGGTCGCGGAGGTTGCACGGTCGTCCCTTTTGGGGCCAGTCAGACAACACCACGGCTGTGGCTTACGTGAATCATCGGGGTGGAACGAGGAGCACGGCAGCGGCGTCAGAAGTAGCCCACAGTCTGCGGTGGGCAGAGCTTCATGTGCCGGCAATCTCCACCGTTCACATCCGAAATTTGGCAGGCGGACGATCTGTCACCAGAGGCTGGATCAGGGAGAGTGGTCCCTGCACCCAGGGGTGTTCCGCCAGATTTGTCTAAAGTGGGGCACACCAGACGTGGACCTCCTGGCGTCCCGGCTCAATCGGAAGGTGTAAGCCTTCGTGAGCAGAACAAGGGATCTGCTGGCAGACATGGCGGATGCCCTCGTGGTTCCGTGGTCTCGGTACCGGCTGCTCTGCCTTCCCTCCACTTCCGCTACTCCGGCGCCTGCTGCGCAGGATAGAGGCGGAAGGGATCCCAACCATTCTGGTAGCGCCAGATTGGCCTTGGCGTCCTTAGTACGCAGACGTGGTGCAGATGGTGGTCGATGTTCCCTGGCGGCTCCTGCTTCGTGAGGACCTACTTTCACAGGGATCCATCTTGCACCCTGCTTTACCTTCGCTGGCTTTAACGGCCTGGCTATTGAGTCCCAGGTGTTAAAAGATAGGGGACTTTCTGAGTCTGTAATTCCCACTATGCTCAAGGCGCATAAGGCCACTTCGCGTAAGATCTATCACCACACCTGGAAGGCTTACATTGCCTGTTGCAAGGCGAGGAGATGGAACCCCCGTTCTTTCTCAGTGGCTCGGGTGCTGGCCTTCCTTCAGCAAGGCCTAGATCACAAGTTGGCATTGAGCACGCTTAAGGGGCAGATTTCTGCCCTGGCGATTCTTTTTCAGCGTCCCTTGGCGATGCATTCCTTGATTCGTACCTTTTGTCCAGGGGGCTCGTCAAGTCGCTCCCCTACTTCAGAAGCCGCCTTTCGAAAACATCAGGGAAATTTCCCTGCAGCTGCTTTCACAGAAAGTGGCCTACCTGGTGGCTATTACATCCGCTAGGCGGGTGTCTGAGCTGGCGGCTCTGTCCTGTAGGTCCCCGTACTTGGTCCTACATAGGGACAAGGCGGTTTTGCGCCCTTCTACTTCCTTCCTATCGAAGGTGGTCTCTTCTTTTCACATCAATGAGGACATTGTCCTCCCTTCGCTGTGTTCGCGCCCGTCTCATCCTAAGGAGGTTGCTTTGCACTCCCTGGATGTGGTTAGGGCTCTGCGGGTGTATCTGGCGGACACAGCCTCTGTTCGGAGGTCCGATGTACTTTGTTGCGGTGGATGGTCCGCGCAAGGGGATGGCGGCCTCATCGGCCACTATTCCCTGTTGGATACAACAGACGGTGACCCGTGCGTATGCTGTTCGGGGCCAGGTGCCCCCCTTTCCGGTCACGGCTCACTCTACCAGGGCTTTTAGTACTTCCTGGGCTTTCCGACACCAGGCGTCGGTTTCTCAGGTGTACAAGGCGGCCACTTGGACCTCGGTGCACACTTTTTCCAAGTTTTACAGAGTTGATGTTGCAGCGTCTTCAGATGCTGCTTTTGGCTGCAAAGAAGGTGGTGTGAGGCACGTCTGGCACCTCCCGGAGAACTCTTGTTGGCTACCGTTGTTGCCCACCCCTCGTTGTGATACTGCTTTGGGACATCCCCACATGTCAAGGATAAGAGGCTGCGTCCGTCAATGAACAAATGAGAAAATAGGATTTTTTGACTTGTCGTAAAATCATTTTCTCTGAGTTCATTGACGGACGCAGCACCCTCCCCTTTTTGTTGAGAGGGGTTATGCCAAGTGAGGACTGCCCCCTGGGAGGGGCTGTGTCTGCTTTTAGCTTAACTACGTTCTGCCTAGTCCACTCCTTGTGAAAGTACATAAACCCCCACATGTCAAGGATAAGAGGCTGTGTCCGTCAATGAACTCAGAGAAAAGGATTTTACGGTAAGTCAAAAAATCCTATTTTTGTTTGCCCCTGGGTAAATAGTGCAACCAAAACCATTGCTTTTTGAGCTTATTGGCCATCATCAATACAGCACATTGGACCATGGCATCTATTGCATATAGTTTAGGGATCAATGTAAAAATAAAACTAGGCAAGTTATGGGTATCTAGGCCAAAAGGACCCCAGCAGCCTTTACATATTTTGTTCAAGGTCTAAATGATTTTCAAGCTTCTACCTTCAATCCTGAAATAAGGAATACATGGGATTTATGATGGACATTTAGACATGCAGGTACCTTCTTAATGAAAAAAACCTCTACTGTTCTTTTAGTGGAGGGCATTTTGATTCACCTGAAATTTTAAAAACTGTAAAAGGCTTCTATAAAGCTTCTGTGTTGGCTATTATATTCCATGTACACTTATTTCAAATACTGAAAGGGAACCTAATGATTTACAGCCTTTTACACCAATGAAAATCTGTGGGCTATACAAGTCTGAACACTTGCCTAAAAACACAGCATTGTGTGCCACCACTTGCATATATTTCAAATCTTTGGCACTACTTCCTCAAACGAATAGTCTGTCAGAACAAATTTCAGATAATGGCTTTCCAATGGACATGAGTAGGCCAAGGGGTGTCGATCACAGAACTGCTCCTGTTATTAAGTGGAATGTTTATGTAGAACTCTTGCTTTAAAAGCCATTACATCCATTCATTGACCCCGAGGAGTGGAGTAAGGCCTGGTCTCATGTCGCAAAGTGCTCCTTTAACACTGCTACATTGGAGGCTGCCTACAAGGTTCTCTTGAGGTGGTATTGGACTCCGGTCCATATAGCCAGTGCAAATCCATCCTATAGCGACAGATGCTTCAGGGGCTTTGGACTTCGGGGAGATATTATCCACACCTGGTGGTCTTGTCCTTGGTTGTCGGGGTTCTGGTCCAGAGTCTTCGGACTCCTTCAAACCTTATTCCACATATCTGTGCATAAGGATGGCAAGTTGGCTTAGCTGCATTGTCTGATTCAAGGTCTATTTTCGTACCAACAAAAACTAGCAACTTGGCTGTTTATTGCTGCGAAGAGAGCCATTGCCAGAGCCTGGAAGAAACGCTCTATTTCAAACGCTGTGGTGAGGAGCATAATGACCGACCATATGACTGATGAGAAAATGTTGAGTATTCTCCATGACTCTCACACTAAATTTTTGAAAATTTGGTCCACTTGGTGGTCTTATGCCTTCCCCACAATAAACCCAATCAGTCTGGGTGCTTCCTAGATAAGGGTGGGGCCTAGATCCTAGCCTGCTGGTTATTTACCCTCCCACTCTTTCCCTCCCCCATGGGTTGAATGATGCTTGCTGTCATTCAGTCCTAAAAATGGACCAGCAATGGACTTCTGGAGCTTTAAGTCTTCAGGGCACAACACTAGATAGAAGGTGAGTATTTTCCAAAATGGAGTTCTGTTTTAACACTTTTCTGAAGCGTCTCTCAGTAGCAAGCAAAGTAACCCATGAAGCCAAATTTAAAAACAGTTTAATTACTTTACCCAGTCTGGATGAATGAACTTTTTTTTTTTTCTGCTGCTGCTTGACTTTGCATTCAATTCTTAATTGCCACCATATAGTTGTTGATTTCTCTGCATGTAATCTTAATTGTTTATAGTTACACTTTACTGTCTTTCTTTTAACAGACTTCTGGTCAAGTTTCCTGAGCTCAATTACCAACTGAAAATCAAAGTCTGCATTGATAAGTAAATCATTATGATTTGGATACTCAACATGTTTTCCTGTGTTGTCCATTTACCAAACATAAGGGCAATGAACCATAAATGATTAAATGTGTGAATTTTAATGTAGGTAATATGTAGAAGGTTTTAAAGCATACCTTTTAAAACCATTGTTACTAGCTCTGGTCCACCTCTTCTAACCCTTTGTGGAGCCTTACCAATCAATAGGTGCATAAAGGAGGAAAGCCAGAGCCAGTGACCACAAGCAGCTTGTCAAACTGAACTTCTGGGGCAACTCGAAGCCGCCCCACACAGCGTGACTTCAGCGTGACTTGCAAATGACTTCTGTAATAGAAGTCAATGCAAGTCACTTGCAGTCGCCCTTGAAGTAGTAAAGGAACCTTTTTCGTTCCTATTAGAACGGTTCCATTGCACTGCATGGAGCGCAACTTGTCAGACTAAGTCGTCTGACAAGTTGACCCTGTGTGAACCGGATTTGAGTAGGTTAAAATTTTCCACTGTTTTATGCTTAATAATAAATACTACCTAGTAATATTTTGGCTGTTGTGGGCTTAAACCCATACACACTCCATGCAGGAAGTGCATCAGTGGGACTGGAATCCTTAGTGTCACTTTATCCTACAAGGCTGGCAATGCCAGTAATATATGTAACAGAGGGGTAGCCAATGTGTTTTCTATTTTAGCACAACCCTCTGCAAGAGAAACAGGTGGAGGAAGCCAAGATTACGAATTACAAATTTCATCAGATGTATTTTACTACATATACTGGTCTGTGTGCAGCATATGTTGAATTGTTTGTTTCCATAAAACCTTAGCAAACTTATAGTAAAGTTGGTCATACATAAGCACATTAGCAGTACCAAAAAATCCGAAGCCCCATTCTTTCACTCATTACTTATACTGTGAATATGGGTCTGTATCAGGAAGTTCTTACCAGAGTGCCTGCTAAGACAATTTAGACTTTGACAATTTACTGCACAAAATGTTACCATGCTAGCACGTTTCAGAAAGTGTCCAACACAAGTGTATTGCTTATTATCGCTTATTATGTCATTGTACAGTGTATGAATTGAGATTGGTTTTAAATCCTATTTTATTGCCTTTCCTCTTGTATTTTATAGAGATTCGGGGGATGTTGCTGCTCTCAGAGGGTAAGAAATACAATAGTATGTTACATAATGCCCGATACAGGCAGTTCCAGAGTTACGAACATCCGAGTTTCGAACGACTCCTACTTAAGAACGGAGATGGTGTGACGTCACTGCCGGCCGCTTGCGCTCCACACTGGTCCCAGATACGGCCGCGCAGCACCAGACACATCCCACAGTGTTGTATAGCATAGCCACAAGAGCCCCAAATAACGCAACTGCACACATAGCAGTGCCCGGAACATCCCTGCACAGGTTGAAGTTACATTTACAAATGTACAGTTCCGACTTACAAGCAAATTCGATTTAAGAACGAACCTACAGCCCCTAACCCGTTCGTAACTCAGTGACTGCCTTTATTTTCTGTTTTGTTGTGACTGCATGTTTTACATCCATGGAGCTTATCTGCTTATTTTTCTTTGATGATCATCCGTAGTCTGATTACTTCAGTCAATTGTCACATCAGTCAGGTTGTCTAATGGATTTCATTTTTGCATGTAATCTGCTTAAAGCAAGACTTCGTTAAGGGAAAAATTCCCTTTTGGCCCAGTTAAAGTGTCTGTAAACCCTTACATATACCCAGTAAAGTGGATGTGTGCCTTCCATATTCATTTAATCAGACAAATGTTATAAACCTTAAAAAATGCATTTGTGTAGATTTGCAATATCCTTGGCCAATATATGAATAGAGATGCGCATTTTTCACCATCAAGCCTGAGGACAGTGCTGTGGATGCCTGAAATTTTACCTTAACCACTTCCCAGCCACAGGACATATATAAATGGCGGGGACTTCAAGTGGTTAAAATAATCTCATGGCTGCAGCTGTGAGCTTGGTCTCCTTTTTTTTTTTTTTTTTTTTTTTTTTATCCCCCATCAGCTTTTCAGTAAGGGTGATCCAGACAGCTGTAGGATCATATTTGTTGCACTGTGAATGTCCCACTGGTTATTGCCAGGTCTAAGCAAATGGTACTGCTGGACATTTTCTGATTGCAAAGAAAAGTCAGCATGATGTGTCTTTTCATCTGGTGCACTAAGTTTTCCTAAGTTTCAAACATGGCTATTGTATTTTCAGTCCTCAAAGATGCTTGCTACTTTTTACTTCTGAGAAAGAGCTTTCTTTCTAATTTCTGCCTGTCGGACCAGAAGATACAGAAGGGCCACCATGTGTCTTCTTGCTGTACTCAGTCGGATAGTGGTCTGATACTGGCTGCAATCAGCAAGGAGGAACAAATGTCCTGTTTGTACATTTTCAAAAAAATGTAACTTGGCCAAAAGCCTTTGTTTTTTAAAACAGGCCTACCTTGAAAGCTGATGTTTTTTTTTAATTTTTTTGGTTTTTTTAGGTCACGCAAATTTAATATTCTTGGTACAAACACAAAGGTGATGAATATGGAGGAATCAAATAATGGCAGCCTGTCCGCTGAATTCAAACATTTGGTAAGATTTTGTATTTGATAATCAAAGCGGAGTTCCGCCCTCATAATTTTTTTTTTCTTGCTTTCCTCAGTCAATATACTTAAATTAAATAAAAGTATTGCTATATTTAATTGTGATTTGGTATAAATATGTAAGTGAGACTTACTTTGCCGATTTTCATGTCCCTGTGCATTCCTGTTTTACTGAAGTGCATCTGAAGCCCACTCGCACCTTCTTCCTGTATAAAGTGCATGCTGGGTAACCAGCATGCATCTCCCGATCTTGCGCATGTGCAATGAATCACCAGGCGCAGCGCTGATAGTTTATCTCGTTGCCCATTGACTCCTGGGAAATGATAACTCACATCTTCCAGGAGCCCAAGTGAGGCAGGAAGTGATGCGGAGCGGACCAGGAAGTGGAAGATTACAGGGACCACATAGCAGGGATCTTAGGGTGAGTATACATTTTTTTTTTTTTCTCCAAAGGTGATTCATAATGATTACAGGATTTGAAAAATGAAAAGATGTTTTCTCTTACGTTCACTGACAGACGCAGCTCTTCTTAAATGACACGTGGGTTTTATGTCGTCCTATCAGGAGTGACTAGGCAAAACAGATGCAAAAGCATCAGGGATAGGCTGGCCCCTCCCATGGGGGCCGTCCTCCCCTGAGCCTATAAAACCCCCTGCTGGCCAATAGTATTCAGTTTTGTTTGCCTAGTGCAAAGGAGTTGACTGGGTTCCCCTATGGGACCTGCGTTTTTTTCTGCATGAATATTTTCTCTCTGAAAGCTGAAGACTTCTATCAAGTAGCCGGCCTTGGCATAGAGCGGATATCACGAATCCAAAGCTTTGCCCTGCCCGGCCACCTCCTGATGACCTACCCTAAAAATGACAGGGCTGCGTCGCTCAGGGCCCGTTCCGTGCGGGCGGCCTGTGGCTGTTGCCACTTGTGCCCAGTGTCTGGCTTTTGCCTTTCCAGTGGCCTTGGCCAGCAGCAATCCTTCCCGGGACAAGGGGGGAAAGTCTGCTTCGGGTGGCTACCCGCAACGCCCGTCGGACTGGTGAGTGACCCCTCCTCCGCCCTTAGGGCGTGGAGGGGGGGCGGCATCCGGGGCAGTTTTTAATTTTAGCGGTAGCTTTTTCCCTGTCGGGGGCACCTACTTATTGCGTGCCCCCCTCCCTGGCCCCCCCCCCCCCTCTGGTCTGCCGCGTTCGCACGGCGTCATGTTTGTGACATAGAGGGCCCTGGGGCCTGTACCAGTTCGCGTGCGTTTTTAGCCGCCGCCATTTTGCGGCGGGTGGCTCATGCTGCGCGAGCGCCATTTTCTCCCCGGTGGCGTTTTTTGGTATTACACTCTGTGTTACTGCACGCGCTTTCTCCTCAGAGAAGCGGCAGCTGCATGTGTGGTACAGTCCCCAGAAGCGGCTTTTTTCCTTTTTTCTCTCACAGCGCTGACAGGCTACAGGGCTAGAAGCAGCAAGTTTGGCTGGCTCCTTGGGGTGTTGTTTTAGGTGGGCTTGTCCTCCCAGGCTCCCTGTGTGGTCTTAGGTGGTGGTGGTGATACGCGGGGGGGGGGCGTGCCATTCAGGCCTATGTCTGGGGACGGCGACGCGGCGGCTATGGACCCTGCAGCACCCTCTGTTTTGGAGCCAGCAGAGCAGCGCTCCGCACAAGCCCCTGCGGTCACTTTGGACCTCTTGCGGGCTCTTTTTGTGGAATTCATTCCTAAGGTTACTGCTCCGGCCTCTGAGCCCCCCGCTAAGCGCTTGGCCCCCAATGTCTCCTCAGGTGAGGATTCTGATCATGAAGTCGCCTCGGTTGTCACGGGGACCCCCGTGGAACTTTCTGAGGGCGAATTGGTCCTCTCAGATACTGAAGAGGACCAGGGGGGCCTCAATGGCGCGCGACAAGGCAATTGTAGTGGCCCTAATTGCTGACATTCGCCAGGCTCTGTGCCTTGCTCAGTCTGAGGAGACGCAGACTTCCACTTATATCTGTGGGTCTATGAGGCCTCCTAAGTCCCCTAGGGCTTTTCCCTATGATCAATTTTTTGAACGGGCTGTTTTTAAGGAATGGGGTTCCCCCAAAAATTCTTTCACTTTGCCTAAGCGTTTTGCTGTGCGCTATCCCTTTCAGGATGCTTTCCTTAAGCGGTGGGCTTCCCCTTCGGTGGACCCACCGGTGGCCCGTCTAAATAAGGCTACCACCCTTCCTGTGGAGGGTTCGCCCTCTTTTAAGGACGCAGCGGATCGTCGCACGGAAATGGTGTCTAAGGCTATTTCTCCTACGTTCACTGACAGACGCAGCTCTTCATGACTTTGTGGGGTTTTATGTTCGTCCTACCAGGAGTTAACTAGGCAGGGAAAAGAAATCAGCTGGCCCCTCCCCTGGGGGCCGTCCTCTTTTCCTACATTAAAACCCCCCCTCACAGAGTAGCTCTCCAGTTTCAATGCCTAGTTCGCAAGGAGTTGACCTGGCTTCCCTATAGGGAACTGCGGTCCTATTGTGACCATTTTCTTTTTTATTTTCTTTTTTCTGCAATCAAGATGATCTGCTATCAAGAAGCCGGTCGGGACATCGAGAGTCTTGGTGCTCTGTACTTTCCCCGACCTGGCCAACATGATGCGAAGCCGGCCCCAACACAGGGACCCACCGCATCTTACCCGTTCCGTGCGGGTGGCCCGGGGCGTGATCCCCCATATTGGTCCCCTTCCCGATTCGTTCGGCAGGGTGACCCTGGGCCTGCAGCATACCCCCCGCCGAGGGTGGAAAGTCTGCATCCGGGTGGCTACCGTGGCGTCGGACTGGTAAGTGAGCGCCCTGCCTTCCTCCCCACATGGGGAGTGAAGAGGGCCCGACGTCCAAAAATGCAATTTTTTTTCACTGCTCCTGTAGCTGTTCAGGGTAGCCACCGGGGGGAATCAGCCTCTCGTCTTGCCCCCTGCCACCCCCCTCCCCAGCGCTGTACCTTCGTTCAGCCTTCTCGTCCAGCATCGCCATGCGGTCTTTCGGCCGCCATTTTGCGGCGGACCGCCGCCATTTTGCCGTAGGACATTTTCAGTCTATGGGGCTTTCCCTCTAGCGCTCAGAGCGGCCATATTCGGTACTGCACGTTGTCTGAGCGGTGTGTTTCACCCTCTAGTGCTTCCTGGCGGCCATCTTCACTGCATGCTCTGCATTCTACACGTGACTGCAGCTTCTCTTCTCACTGAAAACGGCGGCTGACAGAGGCAGTTCTTCTAAGCGTTCGGCGCTATCAGGCAGCAAAAACAGCAAGTATAGCTGGGCTCCCTCTGGGCTGGTGGCGGTGGGGTGCTGTCCTCTGGATCCTGTGGGTGTGTGGCTGTGTGCGGGGCGTCCCTTCCTTCCTTCCATCCATCCATCCATCCATCCCTGTAATGGCTGATCTCCCTGCTGAACCTACTGAGGTGGCTTCAGCAGCCACGCAGTCTGACCAAGGGGCTTTTCTCTCCCAGCTGCGGGATGTCCTTGCTGAGTTTCTGCCACGTGGGGACGCCGCTCCGCGGGCCCCCAGGAAGCGCCCCCCCCCCCTCCCCCGTTATCCTCGGGGGAAGATTCTGAGCCGGAGGTGGCTTTAGGGGTCTTAGGGACCCCGGGGGATCTATCTGATGAGGAAACGGGTGGTGACATGGGGACTGAGGCCCAAGAGCCTGTGACTGACCAGGACAATGTGCTGGTAGCCACCATTATCGCTGGCATTCGCACCAAGTTGCAGTTGGATCAAACAGGCGAATCGCGGGCTGCCTATGTGTGCGGGTCTTCTAGGCCCCCCAAGGCCCCTAAGTCCTATCCTTACAATGAATTTTTTGACTATTTCCTATACCGTGAATGGCAACAACCACGCTGTTCCCCCTCACTGACTGCACGTTTTTCTGAACGCTATCCCTTTGAGGAGAGCTTCCTGAAGAAATGGGAATCTCCTGCGGTGGATCCGCCTATTGCACGTCTTACTAAGGCGACTACCATTCCTATGGAAGGCACTCCTTCCTTTAAGGATCCTGCTGACTTCTGAAGTCCTTGTTTTTGAATGCGGGCTCTGCGGTGCGACCTACTTTGGCTGCGGCCATGGCAGCGCAGTACCTTTCGGAGTGCATGAAGGAACTTAAGTCGGACCTGACTGAAGGTCGCCTCATGGAGGCACCGCAGAAGGCTGAGTTTTTATTCCAGGGGATTAATTACCTCTGTGATGCGGCGGTGGACGTTCTGCCCTTGTTGTCCAGAATTTCTATATCGGCATTAGGCTTCGCAGAACTCTTTGGCTGCGATCCTGGTCGGGTGACCACGCCTCCAAACTAGGTTTGGCTGATATTCCCTTCCAGGGTGGGCGCCTATTTGGCTCACGACTTGACGAAATCATTAAGGATTTCACGGGAGGCAAGAGTACTTTCCTCCCGGAGCCTCGCAGGCGTGAATTTCGCCGTAGACAGGAGCCTTCTACGTCTGGTCAGCGGAAGCTTTTTCGTGCATCAGGCGCGGCAAGCAAGGGAACCCGTCCCAGTAAGGCTGCTGCAGGGGCTGGATGCCGACAGTGGCAGCGCAAACCAGGAAAGACGGAAGACAAGTCTTCCTCAGCCTGATGGGTCGCCCCCACCCAATTGTCGGGTGGGGGGACGTCTTCGGGGGTTCGCAAACCGGTGGCAGGCTCGCATTTCCGACCGCTGGGTCTGCGAGGTGGTGTCCACCGGGTACAGGATAGAGTTCATCTCTCTACCCCCAGACAGGTTCTTCCCATCAAATTTAAGCCTCCCGCTGGAGGCTCTCTCAGATCAGGGAGTGATCGTACCGGTCCCCCAAGGGGAGAGGTTTCGAGGTTTTTACTCGAATCTCTTTGTGGTGCCCAAAAAAGGGGACGGATTTCGGCCCACCCTGGATCTGAAGGCCCTAAACAAATTTGTCAGGGCACGAAAGTTCCGGATGGAGCCCGTTCGGTCGGTTGTGGCCGCCCTGCACCAAGGGGAATTCCTGGCATCATTGAACATAAAGGATGCGTACCTTCATGTACCCATCCATCCGCGACATCAGCGATTCCTGCGGTTCACTGTTGGGGATCGCCATTTTCAATTTGTAGCTCTTCCCTTCGGCCTGACCTCCGCGCCCCGGGTGTTCACAAAGTTACTGGCCCCGGTGTTGGCGTTGCTGCGGCAGAGGGGCATTGCCATAGTGGCTTACCTGAACGATCTGCTCCTGTGAGCGGACTCTGTCTCTGCCCTGGAGGAGAATGTGAACATCGCAATGGCCTCATTGCGGGACTTCGGATGGTTACTAAACCTGCAGAAGTCGTCGGTGTCTCCTTCCTGCCGTCTGGAGTACTTGGGTCTCATTCTGGACACGAACCAAGCGAAGGTATTTCTACCTCCGACAAAGCTACAAAGCTTACAGTCGGCTGTGCGCACCCTACTATCACGCCGCCAGTCTTCTTTGCGGTTCTGTATGAGGGTGCTGGGGCTCATGGTCTCGTCGTTCGAGGCAATACCTTTTGCCCAGAGTCACACTCGTTTGCTCCAACGAGCAATTCTGGTTCAATGGGACAAGTCCCACTGGTCCCTGGATCTGCTGATCCGGTTGGGCCCTCAGACCAGGGTGTCCCTCACTTGGTGGTTGCGGGACTCTGCCCTCACTCGAGGGAAGTCGTTCCTTCCCATTCAGTGGACGGTGATCACCACGGACGCCAATCTGACGGGTTGGGGCGGAGTCCTGAAACAATTATCAGCTCAGGGTCGTTGGTCGGCCCAGGAGGCCTGTCTACCAATCAATGTGCTGGAGCTGAGAGCAATCAGACTGTGTCTTTCTCATTGGACGAGGAGATTGCAAGACCGCCCGATCTGTATTCAGTCGGACAATGCCACGGCGGTGGCGTATGTGAATCATCAGGGTGGCACTCGGAGCCCAGCGGCGGCTGCGGAGGCAGCCCTGATTCTGCGTTGGGCGGAACTCCATATTCCGGCAATCTCTGCGGTTTACATCCCAGGTGTGGAGAACTGGCAGGCGGACTTTCTCAGTCGCCAGAAGCTGGACCAGGGGGAGTGGTCCCTTCACCCGGAGGTGTTCAGTCAGATTTGCCACAGGTGGGGGACACCGGATGTGGATCTCATGGCGTCCAGGTTCAATCACAAGGTGAGAAATTTTGTGTCCAGGACGAAGGATCCATTGGCAGTGGTCACGGATGCCCTGGTGGCTCCCTAGAGCCGTTATCGCCTCCTGTACGCCTTTCCTCCCATACGTCTGCTCCCGAGATTGGTGCACAGAATAGCGATGGAAAGAATTCCGACCATTCTGGTGGCCCCGGATTGGCCTCGGCGCACTTGGTACGCCAACGTGGTGCAAATGGTGGCAGACGCCCCATGGCGGCTTCCGATGCGAGACGACCTCCTGTCTCAAGGACCCATCTTGCACCCTGCTTTACCCCGCTGGCTTTGACGGCTTGGCTATTGAGTCCCAGGTGCTGAGGGATAGAGGAGTGGCCGACTCCGTGATCCCCACCTTGTTGAAAGCTCGCAAGTGCACCTCTCGCAAGATATATCACCGTACCTGGAAGGCTTATATTGCCTGGTGCGGGGCGGAGGGCTACAACCCTCGCTCGTTTGTAGTCTCCAGGGTGCTGACTTTTCTTCAGCAGGGTCTGACTAAGCAGTTGGCTTTGAGTACTCTTAAGGGCCAGATCTCGGCCTTAGCCATACTTTTTCAGAGACCTTTGGCTTTGCACTCTCTGATTCGTACCTTTGTACAAGGTGTGCGACATGTGGCGCCTCGGGTGAGATCCCCGATGGCCCCATGGGATCTGAATCTGGTGCTTTCTGTTCTTCAAAAACCACCTTATGAAAAGATCAGGGAGATCCCCTTACAACTTCTGTCGCAGAAGGTGGCCTTTTTGGTTGCCATCACTTCTGCCAGACGAGTGTCGGAATTGGCTGCCCTATCGTGCAAGTCTCCTTATTTGGTGATACATAAGGATAAGGTGGTCTTGCGACCCCTTCCTTCTTTTCTTCCAAAGGTAGTCTCTTCTTTTCATATCAATGAAGATATTGTTCTACCTTCA